>JBAIZL010000376.1:4970000-5472500 GCA_036971475.1 Prosapia bicincta | reverse complement strand
GGCATTAGTCATTACCTGGTGAAAGATAAATATAAATATTTGTAATATTTAAATCTAGTGCTATTTGAAAACTGAAGTTTGGAATGAACAATTACATTTTACGTTACGTTTTTCCAAAACCTATAAAACTGCAAAACCCATTTCATCTTTTGTAAAAGTCAGTTTGATGGTTGACGGTTTTTTAAATAGTTTAGTAACAAGAGCGTGAGCTGGTGGATTTTGGAGAAGACGCTACAAGTATCATTATACACAAAATTAATTTAACCCTTTATTATAGTAACCTTTATGAAAGCAATTTTGTTCTTCTGAAAAAACCAAGAGAGAACAAACAATTTCTACAAGAAGTACTTAATGATATTCATAGCAAGATTAGAGATTGTACACAGATCAGTATTTGATAAGACAAATTGGGAAACACAAGTGCTATGTGTTGGTTTCATTTTGTGCACCAATTGGGCTAAATTTAGTTATTAAGTAGATGCCATTTGCACAGCTAATAGAGGACATGTTTAATATTGATTGTAAATTTACTTCATTTTAACTTTGTTTAAATTTAAATCTCATATATTTTTGTATAGATCATATTTTGTAATAAATATAACGTTTCTAAATCGGGTCATCCTTTTTTATAATTTGAAACCATTTGGAGGTACATGATTATCCGGGTAATATGGAACAAAGACATAAATGTATTTACTATAAAAGGATCATTTCCAGGCTGGCCACCAAAAGGGGAAAATGTATATTTTGGGACTTTCCCAAATAAGCATTTACGAAATTGTTTAATGAGTTCACTACCCCGATAAGAGGGTAACATTTAAAACAAAACACTTTTAACTAATTATCGCGGTTATTCATATAACTAGAATTTTACACGACGGTATTGCGGTCTGGGTTACTTCTTGCAATTATACATTAATGAGCATTGAACCATTAAGGTGGTGATTATTGGTTAGGGTAGGAATGTGAACAGAAAAAGCGTGTCCAGCGCAATCTAGAGCCAAAACTGTGAGGCTGATATCAGCTGTTGTAGCTATCAGGAAGCAGAAGAATGTTCGAGTGTATGCTGTAATAAGATAGGTACCATCCCAACAGCTGATAAAGGACTTAGCGGTGAACCAATAATAAGAATAAGTTCATTTCTCTGAGTTCTGTACCGAATTCAGAAAGGGACATTTCCCCCAGAAATACGTAACGCAAGGTATACGTTCCGGCCAGTATTCAAGTAGTATACTGGTCTCTGAAAGTTGTGCCAATACGAACATATTTATTTCAATTATGTATTGTATTTATGAATTATAATACCGAATGCAGAAAAGTTATTGTAAGTTCATGTAATTTATCATCAATTAAAACAACATTAAGGAAGCCGTAAAACCCCGTACTCCTCGCAATTATGAAATAACATTGTATAACAGCTAGAACTAGTGTAAGGTTGTTATTGCTCTTCTGATAGTCTTATTTGACAAGTATTTCCATCGAGAGAGGTTTTTGCTAGAAAAGAATCTATATTTCATTGTTGTCAGTTTTTTCTTTCCTACATTTCATTTTACGCAGACACCGAATGTCCTACTTCCCGTTATACTTTAAAAAACGTGAGAAATCAGGCTCCATTTCTGAACCAATGGCACGGATTGTTTTATGAATGGATATCGCATATCCTTTGAATTTTAATTGTTGAACAACAACGATGGTTTTTATTGATATCATTTAGAAAAAACGTCTTACTGACATTTTTCAGTTAGCTTGATTCGGACTAGGCCAGTGCATTGTCAATGATCTGACTCACAGGCAAGACTGTTACTCAGACGTCTTGTGTTACTGTGAGTCTGTAGTGTGTCATTGTTCATAAAGTAGTTCCCTACGCACTTTCCTATAATCGCTCACTAATTTTATTTACCTTTTATCCTATTATTTTTATCTCACTTCAATTTGTCGTTTACCGGCCAGCTCATTCTCTACTTGACTTTTCCTAATTTAAACTACTTACCTAGTCCGTAAGAAAGTAATGACCTATCTCTCGAAGTGATATTTTATTACAACACCTACATTTCAAAAAATAGATCTCTCAGGTGAATAAACTTCTGAATTGAAAAAAAAAACAAAAACACAATTAGCTACAAGTTGATAAGGCAAAATTAATTTATGTTAATAAATACTCATAGAGGGACAAAGTAAACTTTTACTATTTCTAACCTAATTCCATTTTCAATTATATACTTGAATTTTATTATAATTTATGTATTTTTACTCGAACGTTGTATTACATCATTTCTATCTTTATTTTTTATTCAAAATAATACGTATTCCATAGCCTATATTATCTTGCTTTGATATAACATTTTTTTCACAATATTTTTCTACATTTTAAGGGTAAAATCTTCTCATCTTTTAAGGTTTTTTTCACAAGTATTTCCACAAGGATTATAGTTTATATTTATATTTTAAATTAATTTCCATATTAAATTTGGAATATTAAGAATCAAAAACATTTTTTTAAGAAAGAAGTAAAACATTGTTAGAACCTGGTCAGATGCTGGCGTTGTCTAGCAATGGTAAATAAATTTAAATTATTTCTGGTTGCTTGTACTTGTTCTAAAACTTTCTGTATAGGTTTCGGCACCTCCCAGCCTACACCTCGCACAACTAATAACTATTATATTCCATTTTTAAGACTTATTCCATTTTTGAATACTAACTAAGTTAGACACTTCCTCCTCAGTCGGAATATTTGTAGAGTGTGTGTCCCAAACGACGCTGCCTGCGTCGCTAGCAACATTAGGCTTCTTCTTTTAGTTCCGATTATACCAATCATATTTACGTTACTATGGCGACTGATTGTGCTGAATGTCCTGGGATTTTCACTTATAGGCTTTAGTTATTGACCAAGTTAATTCGTTACATTTTTATATTCAACACTTTTATATTTTTTCAAATTAATTTATTTTATTTTAGCGTCCTGGTCTTTCCCTCACGCTTCAGTCACACATCTTGTCAAATTCTTACAATCATCTATCGCGGATGAACACTTTCAAATATATCTTCTACTGCCCTGATAAAGCTATGTTTAATACAAATCTCGAGACCTCGTGAGCGAGGCTAGTTCTTTTTCTACAGCTTGCTGAAACTAGATTATTTGATAACATTTGGATTTTATTATTTATTTATTTGATCCTAATTTAATTTCTTTTTAGTTTAACTTTACTTGAGTAATGATTATTATTATTTATGGAAATTTATTAAGCTAAATTAAAAATGTATCGAATTTATTTAATATGGGCTTCCTTGACAACTACCATGTTTCTTGCCACAGTGATTTTGGAAACTGTGTGTTTGGTGGTGGTTGGCATTGTTCTGCCCCAGATATTAAGACATATCTCCTCCTTTTGAACCTTTACATGAGTCAGAATAGTTTCCAGTTTAACAACAAGTTTTACAAGCAGGAAACGGCATCACAATGGGAAACCATCTAGTTTCTTGGCCAATTTCTTTATGAGCAGGTTTGAGACTAAGGCTAAGAAGACAATGAGAATCTTTCCACGGGTCTGGTTCCAATATGTCAACTATGTATTTATTATTTTCAATGTTAGGAAAAACCTTGATGAGTATTGTCAGGAACTTGAGGATTGTTTCCTTCGACCAAGGTTATCACTGAAGTAGAAGTAAGGAATAGTATTGCCTTTCTGGAAGTAATGGTGACTATAATATATGGTAGGCTTTTGTTTGATGTCCATAGGAGGCCACGCAGAGTTTCAGGTACATCCCATACGATTCATTCCACCCTAAAGAGCACAAGTAGTGGCATCTCGTAGTGTGGGATATCCCTTAGTTCATTTACCACTATCACGAAACTGCTATTTGAAGGAGCTTTACATGATACGTGGAACACCTGAATTATCGGATTCCGAAATAATCTAATACAGAGAATCATAAAAAACCCAAATTAACAACAAAAACAGAATGGCTAGAAAAACCGTAGCCAGGGATAAACCAAAACAACAGCTTTGTTAGGTTAGGGTACAATCCTCCGTTAAATAGCGTAGCTAAGCTGTCCTTCATGAAGTATGGAATACTTCGAGTGTCGGAAATTTCATGGAGTGTGGATCTCTGTGAGAAAACTGTGAAAAATCGGTAATATACATCATAATATGTGACGTGTACGATACAGTATATATTAGCAAGAAGAATTCTCTTATATTAACAAATCGTATATATTAACAAGAATTCTTCTCTTCTTTTTCCTAAATCTTTGTTTCACTAAACATTAAATTTGCGAGTTTATCAGTTTTCTTATCTGGGTATATTGTTATATTCAGGCCTTATTTAGACGTTATTTAGTTGCTTCAGTTAAATTATAACTGTGCTTTCAGGACTCAATAGGTCCTGAAAAAATTGATACCGCTAGGTAAAATGATTTAGATAATGTGTAAATTTTAATAATTTTTTAAAATCTATAACAATTTTTTTAATTAGCTTTTAATAACAAAACAAAATTAAACATTTGTATGGTTTCTTTTTTGTTATAATTGTGAAATGAAATTACTTTATTGGTGAATAGTTTATAGAGCCTATTGATACAAAAAGGTTTTTGTTAAACCGTTTTAGTCTTGTTAAAAGCTAGTATATTAAAAATAATATCCGTGGACAGGAGCCGCATATCAACAAGACAAAGGATAAGGCCCTCGTTTTGCCTACAACAAATAGATGCTATACACTGGGTCTTCGAAGCTGAAAACTGACGTCCGTAGACCATATTTGCAATCTTTAATGACAATTAGAAGGGATCTCTCCGCTGATGCTATACTTCGAGCATCAACAAATTAACAAATATCTTCTACTGACCGGAAACAGTAGACCGGGGACAGTAAATACGTATGATTTTATTCCATGTGAAGAACCAATGTTAGTTAAAATCGGCAAACTTAAGTACGGGCTGAAAACTAAAATTTCAGCAAATTAAAAACACTAAAATAGATAACAAAAAAATACTATACTGTTCTAAACAAGCGAAAATAATTACTATAAAAATCTTTAACACTAAATATAAAACATAAAATAGTAATATAAATGAATAATATTATACCAATTAATAAAAACATTACAATAAATGAAATTCTATTGAAGGCTTTTATCAAATAATAGAACCAAAAATTGCTCACTGTCCTCGGTTAGAAGCTGAATCCATCAAAATAAAGAATAGGCTTCTGGTATTGCTTAAGAAGACTAAATGCTACCTACAGGGTATTAAATACATTATATTGCCAAGAAATTCTAATTTACTAATAAGATTGGCCTGTTTCCTAGATATTTCCTGCTGTGAAAGCATTTTCCAACTTTTACGATATATTGTCTGAATGTGTATTAAATTACTCCATAACTATAGCAACGTATTGCATTTTACAACTGAATAATTTAACCTAATTCCGTAATGTTCAGGTCATCTTCGATCGGAACACAATGAAATGGATACAAATGTGAACCAATTTGTTTTTTATAAAAAAACCTCTTCAGGGATAGTTTTAAGTGAATGTTTAAAAAACTGATAATATATTTCTTTTTTTTGAATGCTTTATGTCTAAAACAACCATAATTTTTAGTCAACTCTCTTAACATTATTTTGTAAATAACAAATCATAAATTTGTTAATGTACACAAATGAGTCACAACGCAGAACGTTACCCTCTTCTGCTTCATGGCCATAGATGGGTACATTAACTTTCGCATTACATAAGACTTTCCTGTTTTGATTAATTCAAATATCACTCTTATTAATTAAAAACACTTAACCAATCTGCTTTACAACTCTTTTGTAAAGTAGTAACCAAAATAAATTAGGTACGAGTAAATAAACGTAGCTTTATTTTACATCAAAATAACTGATTTTAAGAAGATAAACCAAAAAATACGGACCATTGTATACAAACTAAAATCTTTGAATGTTCTTTTATGCTGTAGTTAAAAGTAACACAAACATTAACGCTCAAAACCCAATACACAACAACAGTTTCAGAAAATGTTACTGTAATAATATAAAAAATCAACATAAACAACTGTAGTTAGTCAAATAAATAAACGTGTTGGAAACATAATTTCGGAAAATATAGTTTTGAAACAATTTATTTATAGCTACATAGGTTCAGTGTAGGCTGTCAAAGGCTTCTGTCATAGAAGTTTGTCATACACTCAGGACACATAGGAGCTTTACACTTGCGGGACTTGTCCTTGTGCGGATTTTTCAGTTTTTCTCTTGGCTTCTTCCTGGAACGCCTTACGACGGAAAGTGCTCTTCGCCATCGAATAGCACATCGCCTGTTACACCGTTTCGACATCTTTCTTTTTATTGGTGGTGTAACATTGGGTGGTGGACCAACAATATTCTTTTTCAGAGAGGTAGGGATCAATGAGTTAACTATGCCTGCCTTACAATCCAAGAATGACATGTTAGATGAATTTTTTTGGTTTTGAACAACCCACGCATTTACCATAGCAAAGTTGAGAAAATTAAAAACTCCGAAGATAAAATCGTTTACTTTTCATAGCAAGAGGGTAGTGAGCAACCATCCTGTCACTAAGGTCATTCCTCCCATGAATCGATTGTATATGGCCACACAATGAGGCCTATCCACCATGATGTATTTTTTCCACTTTGTCTCTCCTCTTTACTTTATCTTTAGGCTCGACTCCCGCAAATGTTGAAACTACTCAAGCAACTCCGGTGACTTTCCACTGTTCCACGGTAAAATTGTTTTCAGAGGTAGCCCCATCTAATACAATCTGCAGATCGGTAACTTAGAGTCTACATCTAATCCGCCGTCAACATATCGGCAATGCTTCACGCCAAGATGTACCTTTGAAAACAGAAGCAGTACATTGTTAGCAAGACAATATATCAAAGTTAAAACATATTATTTATTTAAAATGTGTTCCTAAAGTATTATTTGGTTTTTTCTTTATATTATGTAATAAATTACAACTCATGATGCCACATCCAGGCCTATTTAAATATGAACATTACGGAGTTACAAACAAAAACCATCAACTCTACATAGGTTTTGCAGCTAAGTGATAAATAAATTAGCTACAGTCTTTCACTATAAAATTGCATTCATATAACTAATGTTTATTGCTGTTAAAAGTTTAGGTCTGCCTAATAGTGAAAATCCTAAATTTTGTGTTACCATCCGAATATTATAAATAATATTGGTCACATTTTTGGTCAAACGGGCCAGGTTGAATAAAATGTTTTGGCTATCTAACAATCTTGTTTGCTACTAGATAAACCAATCAAACCAGGGATATGCTTTATCTTCGTTAATCCTAAAACAAAACATTCAGATTTATCAATAGCAATACTCTCATAACTATTAATTAATTAACAATAACATGATACAGATTGCAAAGGATCACCTAAATATCTTACAAATACAATTATCAATATGTCATATAAACTGCATATTATATATAACATTGTAAATTTAATAATAGACAATTGTATAATATAATATTCCAAACGTACAATGTATGCATGAGAAAAATAGTGCATGTCCTACAAAATGTAAATATCGATACATTAACTCTCAGCTTTTATCTTTTTTTTCTCGAAATATATATATATATATATATATATATATATATATATATATATATATATATATTCGTGTGTGTGTGTGTGTGTGTGTGTGTGTGTTGCCGTGGCCTTCCTTGAACTTCACACCATTTGCGTGGAGAAATTTCCTTTTCCCCGAAACGCGCGTTCCTCGGAAGAAGGCGTCACCCTCCAGTCAATATATGATCTCACCCGACTTACCAGTTCCTGGTACCTGTGGAGTATCGAGCTCGATCTGCCAGTGAATAAATTCCTGGACTTCGTTTTGAAAAACAAACCACAAGGTTTTTACCTTACTTAAAAGTTAATTTATTTTTTATACCTTGGTTAAACTTATTTGTAACGAACTTTTTTCTTAATTCTATGTGAATTATTTAATCTCTACTCTTTTTATTGATTGGAAAGATTCTATGAACTTTACTTGAATAATTTCACCACAGGATGGTTTTAATAAATTCAATCACTGTTTGTTATATACTGTTTAATTCTCTAAATTTGAAATATTATTTAAAATCGATTCTATTACATGATTTTTACTTTTTGTGTAGATTTAACTCATTTTAAATTCTTTTCTAATAAGCAATTATTTTTACCTTTAATACATTCTGATTTTTTAATTTATTTCTACATTTTCTTAACATTTGTCAACATTTTACTTATATTATTGTACTCCTTCTTTAACGTTTATAGTTTATCCTTGATCAGGGCGTATCTTAAAGTTCAAATTCCACCCTTAAATTTACTCACATATTCAATTAAACAAGAAAATAATTTATAATAATTGTTTTATTGCATGTCCATATAACCCTTTCATGAAAGCAACAGGTGAAATTACTTCTTAGTAATACTGTGTTTAAATTATTTTTGTGCTCCCACACATAATTTTGCTGAGCTTTAGTAAGTATTTCCCTTGATTTATTTTTAATCAATTATCTTATCCTGTTATCTTCATATCGGATATATGGACATAGAACATTTTAAACTCTGGTTATAAAGTAAAATCACTTCATATTCTTTTGTTTCAAGATTATCTTATTATTTATGACATTATCATTTAAATACATTACTTTATTTCTTATTTTAAATATCAAGTGGATAGACTAATTTATTCGTTAAATAAATGTAACTTTAATATTTGCTTTCGATATTTGATATTAATTACTGGAAGAATATTTTATTTTATGACCACCTTTTATGAAGCTTTTTAAAGCTTTTTTTTATTAATTGATGATTTTATTGTTAATTGAAAATCTGGTAATTATTCTTTAGAAAATTTATAAATTTGTAAATGAAGTAAACAATGTAAATATCGATACAGTAATTGTCGGTCTCTATCTCTCTTTCTTTGTAGAAATATGTATTTATTCGTCTGTGTGTGTGTGTGTGTGTGTGCGCGCGCGCTCGTAATATATAGTGTTTGGTTTGAAACTTCGTACTCCCACATCTCGTAAATTTCTAATACAGTGTAACCTTATTCTACAGCCTTCCTTATTTCGTCCATGGTCCAAGTTCCTACCAACGCTCGTTCTTCGGTATTGGGGTCACACTCGGTTGTACTCAGTTTGAGTGCAAATGTTCTGCAGAGGACAATCATTAATTTCTGATGAAGTGTAATAGGTAACACAGGATGATACAGAACACGTGGAGGAAGGACTTTACACTTCAAAAGTCTCTTTTCTTTGTAGAAATATGTATTTATTCGTCTGTGTGTGTGTGTGTGTGTGTGTGTGTATGTGTGTGTGTGTGTGTGTGTGTGTATGCGCTCGTAATATATAGTGTTTGTGTTTGTCTATGTGGTGCTTGTATAGTGTTAAGTTCTTTTCAAAAGAAAATTTAAAGAATTACCTATAACACCTTTAATTACGTAATTTAATATAAACTTCTATCAAAAAGACGATACGATAGAATGTAAATCATTATGTTCGTGTTGGCACAACTCTCAGAGACCAGTATATTACTTGAAAACTTTCCGGAACGTATTCCTTGCGTTACGTGTAACTCGTTACGGTATATTAGTAATATGGAAAATGCCCCTTTCTGGTATCGGAACAGAACTCTGAGAAATGAAGTTGTTCTTATTGATGGTTAACCGATAAGTGCTGTACCAGCTGTTGGAATGGTACCTAACTTATTACAGCATACACTCGGATATTCTTCTGCTTTCTGCTAGCTACAACAGCTGATATCAGCCTCACAGTTTTGAGCACTAGATAGTGCTGGATGACGTTTTTCAGTTCACATTCCTACCCTAACCAATATCCAAACACCCTTTTTTCATGCTCATTAATGTACTTCCAAGGAGTAACCCAGAGCTCAATACCGTCATGTCAAATTGTAGTTATATGAATAACAGCGATAATTAGTGTTTTAGTAGTAGTAATCAGTGAAAACAAGTGTTTTGCTTCAAATGTTACTCTCTCTCGGTTTTAATGAACTCATTAGGTAATTTTGTAACTGCTTACTTTACGTTTTCATTGTTACCAAAAAGTGCAGTACCTGGATACTTTGTTCAGTAGTACCTGGGTAATTATTGCAAGTTGTATCTGGAAAACATTGCAAGATAGACTTTCTGCAAGATGCACAATATTACATAAATAGGCTCAAGATTCATTTAATATAGCTAACTAGGCCTAAAGCTTACCCGTGGCCAATAACGATTCAGCAGAATCCAAGTGAACGCACGCCACAGTCACAGGAGATAGTATTACAAATACTAAATGGTTCACAAGTTACATCCCCTGCACACTCATTCCTGATAAAAAACGATAGGTAAATTGAGTTAATTTTTTTTTGTATCCAAACTATTACGATTAAAAAAATTAGAAAATATACCAGAACTATAATAATTCTGGTATAGTCTTCGACTTTTACCCACTGCTAATTTTGGGCATAAACCCGGAAATATAAATTTTTCGCTATCGGTGGGCAGCCTAGAAATGATCTATTTATAGTAAATACATTTATGTCCTTGTTCAGTATTACCAGGATAATCATGTACCCCCAAATGGTTTTAAAATTCACGGTGTTTAAAAAAGCATTATTTGATTTAGACATGTTATATTTATTACAAAAAGTGCTCTACACAAAAATATATGAGTTCGAAATTTAAACACAATTAAAATGAAGTAGATTTACAACAAATGTTATACATGTTCTAAATTAGCTGCGTAAATGGCACCTACTCAATAACTGAATTTATCCCAAATGGTGCATACGATCAAAACCAAAGATAGCTCTTGTGTTTCCCAAATTTCTTATCAAATACTAATGCGTGTACAATCTCTAATCTTGCTACGAATAGTATTACGTACTTCTTGTAGAAATTGTTACGTACTCACTCATTCCAAACTTCACTCTTTCTAATTACACTTAATTTAAATGTTCAAATATTTATATTTATCTATAAACGGATTCACCTTCTAGCTAGAAAACAGAGGAAAAGCAAAGATATTATGACTAAGGACGGAAAATATAACCGAATCTTTTTACTTATTGAAGATGAATAATAATAATTTAGGAAAATAACATTTATGGTCACACGGAACACCTTTATGTACAGCTTGTTATAACAAAATGTTTCGCTGGGTTCAATGTACTTGTTGTAGCTTTTTGGGACAAAGTAAGTAAACAAAATCAGAGAGAGACCTGATCACTCTATCCTGAACATATTTTGTCTAGTTGCGCGCCCACATTGGTAGATAACTCTGGTTCTAAATCAGCGTTGCGGACTGCTGCTTAAATTCAGAAGGCGTCAATTAGTTCTGAAAACGTCTTTGCCAAAAGCGACATAAGAAGGAGATTGCTTGCGAGTCGTAATACAGATGGGCAGTATTAAATGGAGATTCGAAGAGGTCGCAAGGGCATTCCTCTTCTAACCTTGGTTATAAAATTACATACACTGTGACCTCTGGGAAGGGTTAAGTCCTGCATGATTGCCTCCTGAAAGAGGGTCATACAACTCCTCCAGAGACAATAATAAGTTTATAGTTAACTTAAAAGTCAGTGTTGTTAGTTTAGGTCAGAGTGTTGTTAGAGTTTATTGTTTATGCGTTTACACATGTACTCGAAAGGTGTTTCATAAAATTCAATAAAAACATATTTAAGTTTGAATTAGGCTAAACGGAGAGTTTCCTTTAACCTATTTAAATGTGATTTCCTAACGCAATCATGAAAATTAAAAAAATATATATATAAAATTGGAATAATTAGGTAAATTGATAAAAAAAGGAAATAATTTAACTGAATGAAATTGCGTTCCTAGCAGCGGTAAAGCGTAGGTTTGTAAATTATATTTCCTTTTTTAAATGTGGAAGAGTACAGTCTTGTTGTACATGGTGGTAACAGTGGTAAGAGAGCTACGCTGCGGTTACTGTGACGTCAGGGTTTACGGTATTATAGTCGTGTCGCTATGGCAACATTATCGGGAGGATATGTAGGCAGTGTACACGGTGTCACGGTGGCGGCCTACGTAATGCAAGCAGAACATGTGCATACAATGGGGATGCTTTGGGCAATGTTCTTGAGTTTCAGCTTCCTGCTCCTGGATAAGCGTGTAAATGTTGAGGAAATGTATGAAGGACGGTGAAACAGACATCTGTTTTATTATCTCAAAATTATAACAAGTGATTAAACTACTCTGCATTCTGAATTACATACTTCATTTTACCTTAAATTGTATGGGTAAAACCGAAAAGGGGGAATACTGTATAAAATAAATAAATAGCATGAAATTACCACAACAATGGGATGGAACAGTTGTGAATTAATATTACTTGACTCCATCTTCTCTTGAGTTACTGGATTTTCACTAAAACACTTGAATATATGTTGTTATGTTACACTTCCTTTGACGGGCGGATCTTCTGAAATAAACAGCTGTAACAACTCACGTATATTAAAGTGTTTTAGGTATTAATATCTTCATAGAAGCATCACAAATCTAATTCCGAGTAAAACTATCTTTTGGCAATAAAGAGATTAGTTCATATAAAAATGGTTATATTTTTTATTAACAAAACAAAAGTAAATAAAAAAATAAGAGTCATATAGTCATGTATAAAACAAAAGTAATTATTTTAAGAAATAAATTTGAATTTAGTTTTCGTCAAAGATACGTCGGTTTTGAGAAGCGTCGGCAAGTTGGTTTTCACTTAGTTCTTCAAATAATGCTTGTAAATCACACTTATGATTTCTTTAGCGAAATCAAGATGGATAAAACAACCAACAATATTTATGTACAGTTTGTATATACAAAACAACATTTACACCGTATTTAGTTAGAATATCTTCAATGGTGCCTGGAAAAAATATCAAAGAATATACGAGTAGGTAATTTTTAAATTATATTTTATTCGAAGTAACTAAATAATTACATTTTATCCTCAGCCTGGATTCAGGAATCCCTAGAAAGCAGAGAAAAACCAGAAACATTACTAAGTAAGAAGAAGTATAGTATATTTTAATTTCATTTGAAGACTTATAGCCGTAGGCATAGGTAAGGGATAAATTATGAAGAAAGGAAAACATTGAAGTTTCTCTAGGATGAGAAGCATCAGACTTGTGAAAAGCTGGTACTGCAAGAGAATGTCTCCTGGTTAAGATCAAGAAACTCTGGAATATATTGGTTTTCACAATCTTAGGGCAATGCTTTATAGAGTTATCACTTTCAACTTGTTAAGGCTATTAGTCTCTCGCCAAGTTATACATATACATATATATGCATGGATGTTTATCAATAGATATTTTCTTTGTACGGCTAAACTACACACACACACACACACTCTCTCTCTCTCTCTCTCTCTCTCTCTCTCTCTCTCTCTCAGTTTCACTCTCAATAACCCTCTCTCTCACTCTCTCGCTCTTTTACACACACACACACACACACACACACACACTCTCTCTCTCACTCACACACTCAGTCTCACTCTCAATCTCCCTCCCTCTCCCTCTTTTTTTACACACACAGAAAAGTTTATTTTCCATCGGTTACAATTTAAAACATACTTTACCAAATAGGTTTTCCTTGATAAAACAAGATTTTCCAATGATATTTTTTTGATATATATATATTTAAGAAGGTATTTAAGCCTACTTGTACTTGGCTTACAATGAATTTATTTAAATATTTGTAGGAAATTGTTTTGAAACTTGTAAGAAACTAATTTGATCTCGTTTTACATATCATATTCTATTTAACCCGGCAGAGGTCGCGTGAAAAGTAAAACGTGAGGAGTCGCACACGGTGGATTCGACCAGGTCATTTTATTAATAAAAAACAAATACTTACAAATATTTTTTTTCTAACAATACAAGTGATCTAATTAAGTATAATGTATTTACTTATGTTCTATTGGTTTTAGTTGTGGCATTAATGTACTAAATAATTTTAAATAATATTTAAAAATTTAACAAATTTATTGTTTGAAAGAAGTACAAGACTTTAGATAAATTGTCATAACATACGGACTCTTTTAAAAATACTTATCTTTATTAATATATTCCGAAAGAAAATTAATTTTTGAATAAGAAAATGTACTGGATGTTTACGGTAGTTGTAATGTAAAAGAACCAATTTTGAAATAAAATGTGTCGAATGTTTAAGTAAATTTATCATAATATTTCAATTATAGTGATGAAACGCAACCGTAAAAATTTATGATTTTTAACAAAAAGTTACATACAATATGTTTAAGCACCTGAGAGTTATAGCAATGACATTCCTTACAGTTCCTCATCCGATTTATGCCCTAGGTTGGCGCAGTCTTGACAAGAAGGTACAGTGTGTTCCGTGCAGGTTAATCTAAGACAGTAGTTGCACCGAATTTTTGAATTTATTGTTTTGTCTTCAGTTGCATAGACCGCATCGTCCTTCACGTGCATCGTCTGCAATATTTCGCCACTGTGGCTGTAAACCCAGCATCTCTTCAATGTGTTTTTTTATTCAAATGACGTGGAAGTTCGTCCCGTCCATGGCGTTGAAGCATAAAACCACGATAGCTCAATATCCATTTGTTTAAGGTAGCATCGCCGGACTATATTCAAGTTCCCTTTAGCATGTTTGTACACAAAGAAAGAGTTTACTCCAATGGTATTAAGTATGTCAAAAAACACTGTAAGGGGCTATTGATTGCTGCATCGTGCAGCTGAATATCCAGGCTTGTACCAATCAACAACGTCTACTCCCCCTTTTGTTGAATTGTAAAATGTTTAGATGTAGGGTTTATTTTTATCTCAAGATACGTAATCAATTTCATCGTTATTATGCATGGTTGAGGTGAGAATAACTACTTTATTATGGACAGTAATGTTTAATTCCCTCTAAACCCAAAAATGTTTGAGGTTACAGGCCGATTTTTTGTACTTGTGTAATTCTTCTTCATCTCATGAATACTGTGATTCCTTTTGAACTTCAACATGATCTTGTTGTTCACCATCTGAATCCGGTTTTTAACGGGTTTAACAGTAGACACGTCACGAGAAAGTTATCTTCGAACAATACCGGGATCTTCAATCCTTTCTTCCTCACGCCTTTCTTCCCTTTCCACGATATCTAACAGTCTGGCAAGTCTTTCTTCCTCTGCTCGATTCATATTACGTAGTAACACAATACATATAACACACAACACACTAAAAGATATATAACACAAAAGCGAAATTAAAAATTATGTCACACTTTGGCACATGCGAGGGGTCGCGCACGGTGGTTTCCACACTGGCTTTTCTTTAGGATGCTACACTAAGACCCTCGTTGGTGATAACGAAAATACAAACACAGCATTCGACAGCGGACGAGTCTATTTGAATATACTGAGGGGGTGAAAGTTTACGAAAATCGGCAGTTCGAGTTATTAAGAAAATAGTGAAGGCCCGGTGGAAAAGACCGTGACGCGACATTTGCCGGGTTAATAATGAGTATAGTATATTGTAAAATTAAATTGAAATAGTTGAAGTTCATAAATAATTTGCGTATATATATATATATATAACATACATACATTATATATATATATATATATATATATATATATATATATATATATATGATTTATGAAGGTATTTAAGCCTACTTCTACTTGGCTTACAAATAAATCTCTTTACACATTGGTTGTCATTTGTTCAATTTGTGATTTGTACTTACTTACTTAATAGCCAACGCCCACTCTTGGCATTTCTTCCATTTGGCAACGCGCTGACCAGTATATCATGGAGAGTTGTTCCTCAGGTCTGAGCCCTTCCACCTGTTGTCTGACATCTTCCAGTGCAGGGCATGCTTGGAGATGGCCTGCATCAAAAAGATTGAAGGAGCACAGAGGGCACTCGGGGCTGTCCAGGATAACTATACGATGGAGGTGAGCAGGCAGGAGGTCGTGTCCGGTGAGGGTGCGCAACGCTGGAACAGCTATGAAGCGGTTAGGATAGTAGTCCGGTCCGGATTTTGATAGTTTCTCCCAGGTTTTTCCGGTGGCAGCCTCTTGGTACACAGCTTTCATTTTGTGTTTTACTGACAAATCAATGAGAGCCTTGGCAGCTGACAGTGGCATTTTCAGTTTCGGTTGTAACAGTGTAGTTCCCCTTTTGGCTAGGAAATCGGCCCTTTCGTTCCCAGCCACATCCACATGTCCAGGGACCCATTGTAGTTTGAGTTTTGTGATAAAGCAACTATGGTGGGTTGTTAGTCTATCAGGAAGGCTACATTTTTTTTTGTTTTCTAACTGAATAAGCTTGATGCATGCTTCTTTTACTGCTGCGACGTCGCCCTCAAAGTTGCTACTGGGAGTTCCGACAGCCATGGAGCCCTCAAATAGAGAGCAATGAAAGCCTGCACCGGTTTTGCCGTTTTGGGGTAGCGATTATCCGTCTGCATGTATATATATATATATATATATATATATATATATATATATATATATATATATATGCAGCCAATGGTTTTGGGGGTACAGACTATGGATAGCTTAGTAAAAGGCTTTCCTAAGTTCAGCAATATGAGAGTTTCGTTATGTCGAGTCCAGGCCCAGAAGGTTGTTGCTAGCGCAAGGTAACTAGGGGTGAATTTGAAAGGACACTTGAGAAAGTAGAGGCTCTCCTGTGGTAATGTTATACTTCTCTGCTAGGGCTAGTGCGTGTGCAATCGGTGTTTGTTGCGTTTTTAATCTTAGGTGAGCAGGTCTATAGTTAGACCAAAAGCGGGAGTGAGCTCGTTTGTTTCTTTCCCAGAATTTCAAGCAGTTTTTGTCTCTTCGGAATTGCAGTGGTTCAATTTCAGCTTGTAATTCCATAGCGTTAATAGGTGTAGATTTGACTGCTCCTGTTATTGTTCGCAAGGCTGCATTTTGGACTTTGTCGAGCTTTGATAAGGTGTTGTTGCATGCCGTTCCGAAAATTTCACTTCCGTATTCCATAACAGGTCTGACGTATGATTTGTATACAATGCTTAGTACGTCTTGACTTGCACCCCACTTGGTTGCCGTCAGTCTCTTCAGAATCCGAGATCTTTTAGAACATTTGCAGGCAGCGTCCTCAAAGTGCTGCTTTCACGATAGTTTTTTGTCCATTTGTATTCTCAGGTAGGTAGTAAGGGTTTCTTCTTTTAAAAAGATGCCATTGTATTGAAGAGCAGGTCTGGTATTTATTTTAGTGGAGAGACTGAACAGCTGAAAAACGGTTTTGTTAGTGCTTACGGTCATTGCATTTTTTCCGCCCACTGATGAAGTTTAATCAATGAAATATTGAGTGCTTCTTCAAGCCCGGCAATTTTACTGCTAGTAGCCCATAGAAGGAGGTCGTCTGCGTAAAGGAGGGCGTTTACACATGGCACTGCAGTAACAGTGGCTATGATATCGTTGATCATAACGTTTAATAATGCACAGCTGAGTACCGCCCCTTGTGGCAGCCCGTCCCTCTGGATTCGGTACCTTGAGGTAGCTCCGTTGAACTGAACCCGGATATGTCTTTGGGATAAGAAGGATTTGATCCACCTCAGTAAGTTGCCAGACACGCCGTAACTTACTAGTTTATGAATTAACATCTTCTTCCCTACTTTGTCATACGCGGTTTGGAAATCCACCAATACTGCAAGCGTGGATTGACGGGAATTAAAACCGTCCTTCTGTACAAACTTCATTATTTGGTCTACGGTACTCATATTCGGGCGTAAACCGGCTTGCGCGTCGCTGATGGTTTGACGGCTATCCAAAAAGGCTTTTAATCTATGTAGTATTAACCGTTCTGCAAGTTTACATGAGTGAGGTGGCAGCCACCTCTAGTTCGGCAAGAGAGAAGTGGTCGTTAAATATTTTGTTAGGACTTTCCTCAAGGCAGTATGGTGGCGGGTTTTTACTGAGTTGCTTTTTGACAAATTTTTCAACTGTTATTTGACTAACTTGGGCGTAGTGTGAACATACTGCATTAGCGATGTCTCTTTTGTCCGTTAGAGTTTTTGTGCCGAACGAAAAGGGATGCGTTTGTCGTTGGGTTTGTTTATTGTTGAGAGATGAAACAAATTTATGTGCCTTTGGACCATCCTTCCGAAAGTCCATGTTTTTGACAAACGATTTATAAACGGTTCTCTTCTGGTGTTGCAACAGAGCTTGTTTCTGTCTCAGAGCGATGCAGTCGATGAGTTGTCCGCTTGCTTCAGCATTCCTTCTGGCTGTGTGGCGAGCTCTCTTCATTGAAGCAAGCGTCTTGTTCCAATACGGCTTGTAGCCTTTTATTTGACCTCTAGGGATACATTGGTTGGCACATTTTAAAATGGATAAATTAAACAGTCGGACTGTATCTTCTGGACTGTTCCGCATTATGAGATCTGAAGTAATGGCTTCGTCAGTTACCGCTTCCATTTCCCCTTCTGAAAGTTCCACCTTGTCAGTCTTGACTTGGAGTATGGTGTCTGCTTCACTTTGATGCTTAGAAAAAGTGCCCGGTGTCCACAGACAGCAGCATCATCCAGAAGTTTAAGCTGTGTTGAACTTGTTAAATTCTGCTGAATTATGCAGTGGTCTGGGCGTGAGAGGTAACCAGCGTATGAGAGGAAGGTCGATGGGGTGTGCAGCACTTCTAGGCTGTTTTCATCTACAAAGTTCTCAATGATTTGACCCACAGTCGTTGACCTGACGTATCCCCATCTTCTGGAGGGAGCATTGAAGTCTCCAAGGATTGCAGTGTTTGGTAGAATGTCACCCAGAACTCCCTCGATATCAAGAAGGTTGTTACGTGGGTTGTATACCCCATATACGATGTAGTGTTGTTTCCCTTTCCAGACTTACCAGGCAATGTAATCCTAGCCTAAGATTTTGTAAAAGTTGAATGTCAGAAAAAACAATCAAACAATTAGTTTAGCTGTTAATCTTAAAATAAAAGGTTTTACAGGTAATTCTCTGGCAACATAAATCATAATTATATTGATTATATAGTGGCAAAATAATACCCCAGAACTTCTTTTTTGTCAATTTTCTCTACGCCCAAAAAAACGTTTTTTAGTATTTAAAAGTATTTTACATTTTCCTTGAAATTTATTTTTTTAAATTAATTAATAAGTGAAATTAGAGCAAGCTACAAATATAAATTTGGTTAGGACGACTAATGTATACTATAAAAATTCGACCATAATGTTTAAAAAAATTTAAAACCACATTATTTATGTGATTTTTAAGGCGCTAGTCATGCTTCGCCGCGCTTAAAACGATCTATTTCTTACCTAAAACATTTTCTCTGCCATCTCTTGGTTTTCTGCTTTCACCTTATGATTCCCACCTCATTATTTACAACCGTGTTCTACGTTATAATCCTCTACATTATTAAAAATGTTCTTCATTATCTTATACCACTAATCATTTCCTCCACCACTTATTTATTCCAGCAAGTAGTTTCTGTTTAAATTTATTCCAGTTTTTAATTATTTCACTTTAACATGTGTTAAAGTACCTTAAATACAGAAAAACGAAAAACATTAATACCTAAGACTTGTTAAATCTTTAATTAGATTTATTGTTTTCAGTTTTATTATTCAGAACCGACTATTTTTAACGTTTATTATGTTATTTTATAGAATAAATTCTATGCATTTGATTTGGACAGATTGGAACACATAACATTTTTTTTAACCGGGTCTGAGCCCCCAAAACCCGCCCCGTTTCGACGTAGCCAACCTGTAGCGAGCTAACTCCGTCTCATATGCGCATGAGGTTAGTATCCCTACCGCGAGTGAGGAAACGGGAGATTCAGGAGCCCATGTACCAAGCTCATAAGCTAGTTGCTCACGCTGCTGTACGAACTCAGCGCATTCTATGTGGACAAGTAGGTAACTGCGTGATGTAGAATTGAATAGAGTGCGCTGTAGTCAAGTGAAGAAGGAAGGAACTGAAAAACGTCGACCGTGACGTTTGTTTGGACCAAAGTCATCTTGTTTACTGTCTGGTAAAACAGAAAGACAAAGATATTTAACTTGACTAAATCGAGAAACAATATTATTTTTCAATCTATGAATAGTTTCCAATTAATACAGATTTATAAGCACATAAAGATTCATTCATCAAAAATGATAAGCTTTATTACTCTCATACATTAAATAATGCATTTACTGATACAATTTCAAACGCACACATAGTTACATGTCAAAACGATTTTTGTACCTCTACAGATTTATATGGCCATACAGATTCATGTCCGCTTGTAATGATCTAAACTTGTCAAATTAAAATATTTGCAATATTAAGTATTACTAACAATTTCCTATAGCTTTTTTTTATTAGAATATAATAACGAAAAACTATGTTTAACCCTTGTAGGACCAAGGGGGGGCCTGTCAGGCCCATGGTTTTTAATTTTATCGTTTTTGTATAGAAAACCTTTTCGGAAAATTTATATAAAATTATTTATTGTCAATCTGTAACTGAAGAATTGGTTTCTAGACTTGTTACATTTTTTTTTACAAAAATTCCTGTCCATAAGAATAAAAAAAGTTCTTTTGGGCCTCTGAGGCCCCCCCCTTGGTCCTCAAGGTAACCATTTAAAAATTTTTCAAATGTCAACTTTTTTTTCATTATTATGAAAACAAACAATATTTAACATCAATAGTGTATTAATATAACAATTTAAACAATTGAGGTAATTTTTACTTAAATTTGTGTAAGATTGGTACCACTGGTTTTCCTTAGTATTTCCCGCTTTTTGCCGCTTGTCATTTCAGTCTGCCAGTGTGTTTGTGTTTGCCAGCATTGTTGAGGTTGTGTCTGTGTTATTATTTACACCGTAATATGAGTAACTTATATGATCATAACAGTGAAATAGACAGAATATTAGATGAGGAGATGGAGCTTAGTTCATGGTCGTGGAAGATGCTTCTTTTTTGTCGGTGCAGCGAGGTCAAAGAAAGTAAAATATGACAAGTTAGGGAAGTCAAAGTCTGTTTGTAATCATTGCAATAAACATATATGTGGAAACCATAGCAAGAACACTGTCACCTGTGAGAAATGCCAAGCAGGTGGAGCCGATTCTGATTAAATATTTGGTTTAAGGAACATTTTTATTGACTAAATAACATTTTTATGTTTTCTTTATGTAATCAATATTTTATATTATATTTCATCAAATATTCATGTAATAGTTTAGTCAATAATATAAATATAAAGTAAATAATGTAAAGTGATGTTTTTTATAAGTTCAATATACATATATTTAATAAAATTAATGTTTTTGTTTTGTGGGCCTGCCAGGCCCCCCCTTGGTCCTTGAAGTAACGGCCTGACCCTTGGTCCTACAAGGGTTAAAATAATACTTTCATAATTATAATAAAACCGGGGACGAATGCAAAGATATAATGGATGAATAATCACTTTTATTGCTCAGCAAGATGGTTAGAAGCGATATGAAAATTGTTTTATTGACGGTTCCTCTCTATATATCCTAAAATTATCTACGTTTGTATAAAATATGTTTTCTTGTTTAATAATCTAAACCAACGTAAGTTATTTAAATACAAGAATATTTATTAATTTATATTCAAAGATTTTTGTTGGCAAACAGTACCAACATCATCAGGAATGAAAATTACAATATTGTCGAAATTACATTACTGTAGTTTTCATTCCGATGGTGTTGGTACTGTTTTCCAACGAAAAGCTATGGATATAAATTAATAAATATTCTTGTATTTGAATAACCTATGTTGTTTTAAATTATTAAACAAGAAAACGTAATATATATATATATATATATATATATATATATATATATATATATATATATATATATATATATGTAACAACATAGGTTATTCAAATACAAGAATATTTGTTAATTTATATCCAAAGCTTTTCGTTGGCAAACAGTACCAACATCATCAGGAATGAAAATTACAATATTGTCAAAATTACATTATTGTAGTTTTCATTCCTGATGATGATGGTACTGTTTGCCAACGGAAAGCTTTGGATATAAATTAATAAATATTCTTGTATTTGAATAACCTATGTTGTTTTCAAATATATATATATATATATTATGACTCATATTTTAGAAAGAAACAAACTAGCAGAGTTGCGCAATTACGTAACGTGAGTAATTGTTATTATTCTTAATGAATTCTGGATGTTAAATTTTGGAGTAATTCGTCACACAATTAGTTATTTGACCTACAATGTCAACAATTTAATTGAATTTTAGAATGGTGCATTCAATAAATAATTTAACCAATAAATATTAAATTGAGTAAATCAAGATTTAATGCACACAAAATACAAAAAATACAAAAGCAAAATTACATCTGAAACGTTTACGCTACTTTATGTTTTACATTCAATTTTTTTACGAACATAAATTTATAAGAACTTTATATTATTAAAAAATCTATTGTAACAAGAGATGTAGAATCGTGGCTCCGGATTCAGATCTCGCCATTCTGCAATTTGGATTGGCGTAAAACATCATGAGAACAACTAAACTTCATTAAAGTTTACTCCTCAAACATACTACTCCAAAGGAAAGTAAAGATATATTTCTCAAGTTTTAAACTCTTATTCAAATCTTGTATGCCATGAAATAAAACTCTCAAAATTACCCACTTCTGAATTTATAATGAAACCAATTAACCTCCTATCAGCCCTTTAGATTTTTATAGGGGTCACTGATTTATTGAGAGATGTTTTGCTTTAAACCAAATAAAGAGCCGACATTATAAAACAAAATTTTGTTCAACAAACATTTTTAAAGATTTTATATATTTCTTAAAATTAAATAAAAATCAGTTTAGAACAACATGCGAACAACTAAACTTCATTAAAGTTTAATCCTCAAATATACCTTATCTTTAAACTTGATATTTATCTAAATTTTTATAAACCTAAAATGAATGCATAGGACCCACATACCGGTTTTCCAAAATTTAACTTTTTATTTATAAAGCGTTCTGCTTAAACGCATCATAACTTAATTTTTACTTTATGCAACGGAAATTTTAGTCAGTTTTCTAACGCATTTTCTCTGCTTTGAAAACCTTTATCTAATTCTTAAATAATTTTTAACCCGTTTGAGAGAGAAGAAAAGCTAAAATCTTACTTATCGGAGTTAATTCTTCTTCCTGATCTCTTCGCTTTCCAGCCTATGTTGCCTTGGATCGTGTCTCCGTCCTTTTTTCTGCTGATCATCTTGGTTGTTGTACTTGTCCATCAATGGCGTCATCCCTGCTCCTTTGGTGTATTCTGGTCGAAACAAAGCTTTACTTGTTATCGCGCGAAATTTGACTTCTTTATTTTAAATTTCTGGATATAATTCCTTAAAATTTTTATAAACTGTTTCTATTTTTAAAACTAATTTTATCCTCGGTTTTTAAGTTGTTTAAACTATTGTTAACTACGCTCTGTTCAAAATTAAATTTTCTAATTGAATTTAGTTAACTTTGAATCTATCCTGTTGAAACACTTTAATTTGAGGCTCTGATCATTTTATACTGCCTCACTGACTTTATTTTGTTTGGAATTTCTTTTTTGCGACAACTAATCTCGAGGACACCACGACATAGATGGTACTTCGCTGAGAACCACGTTTGGAGAGATTCCTCCCCAAAATGGTGTCAAAACACACGAGACATTATCTCAGGGAACGCACTACCGCTCTTAGCCCTGCATTGTCTTGTAATTTTACGTTTTGAAACTATTTCTCTGTTAACAAAACGGAGCGCGTCCAACACAAATTTCTAGTTGGCCGTCTCAACCCACGCTAAAGAATTTTGTGTATCCCCAGGCATATTCCACCCCTTCGGTCGTCTCTAAAATGACGTCTCCCGAACGCTTTGCATCGAGTCACTTCCGGTGTGCTATACCCTCACCTATTTACTATTGATCGATTATTCCCACAAACTTTTGAAATATCTTGTAATTCTTTCGATTTGCATTTTCTCTTGTTCTGCTTCTTGGCACTTTCTTCTCCTTTTTCTGGTCGGCGTCCTCTCAAATGCCGATGGTCGTTCTAGGTAGGTTTTAATCTTTTTCCCCTCTTACAAATATGTAACAAACCCCTTCTCCCGGCTAATGGCTTTGTTCCTACGCCTTATACTAATTAAACTCATGCTATCTTATGCCCAAGGCATTTCTATTATGTTTTCATTCTGCATACATTTATCGGAGTTATGTTTTAGGATAAAACCAATTTTTAAATTTACTATTCATGTTAAAACGCAATTTCTTATAAGGAAATTATGTTTATTATAATCGTTAGTTACCAAAATGAGTATTCGTTATTTATTTGTGTAATAAAGCCATATTTGAATTTCTTGCCTAAAATAATCATTTAGTTTCCGTTACTGAGCAAATGATCGTATGGAAATCCAATCTTGAAAATTATTAAAGTTACTCGGTTCACGGAAGAGGAATATGTCTCTCTTATGCTATTATTATTTTATAAATTATGATTTTACAGTATTTCTAGGATATTTTACAAAAAATGGTATTCTAAATAATTTTGCAGTATTATATTTAAATTTTGCCCATTATAATATAGGCGTGTAGGCTGTTTCTAATCGGGCTTATTTTATTTTATTTAAATTTTGTAAGTCACCTAATTTTTAATGATGCACGCTTCTTACACTAGTACTTATTTTTGGAACGGTCAATTTGGCGTTTGCATGTCGTATGTCGTTGTATTAAGCCACATTCTTTGACTCGGACTTGGGCACCCAGGACCCGCTTACTCTCGTAGCAGAAACCCTAAAGTAAGCTGCTGCCGTTTCATGAACATGCCATTAGTATCCTTCACGCGAGTAAAGGAAACACGATTGATTGTATCAAGCTGATGAGGTCCTTCGATTGAGAATCAGAGCTAGATGGACCTGGGAAGAAAGAAACACTACCAAGAAAGATCGCGAGACAGAACGTCCAGGGATCCTAGGGGATAGAATATCATTATCCTAAGGGATAAGGAAGGGTGTTACCTCAAAATACGTTGATACTGAGGTTATGACAGGACTGTCACGCACCTCTTCTTCCTTTGCCCCCTCGAAACTAAAAAGGCTGCAATCAAAATCTGTACTTTCGTTAGGGTTAAGCTTACTGTGAAACAGAACGTATTAGTATGTATATAATATATTATTTACATTTTATGGTTAGAGATAGGCCATCAGTAGAAAAGGACGTCTGTGTGGGGTCGTAGCTACCCAGTGAGAAAATGAGTGTGGATTTTGTATTTGCGAGGGCCTGTATAAAACTTTTGCTAGGGAGGCGTTGTTTGATGAAAGGCACTTTTAAGTAAGTGTGAAGCAATGTTAATCTGGTGTCCATTTACCTTTCGTAATTATTCGCAAAACATTGTTCTGGAATACCTGGAGTCTGCTTTTGCGTAATTTGCCTGCATAGCACTAGACGGTTAAAGCGTACGTGAGTATACTGATAACCTTGAAACATATATAGTAGTACCGCTCATAGTGAAAATGTTCTTGATCCATATATCATAGAATATAGTTTTGTTTTTTTAGAGGTGTGTCAAGTGTGTTTGGAGAGAAGCAGAGTGTGGTACTTCTCCACGTTCACCCTAACTCTCCAATAGCTAAGTCATTATCCTTGTACTGTAAGGTGGTCAGTAAACTGGAATGTATGAGATGTATTTTGCCTTGACTAGACGGTTAACGCTGAGTCATCTACAACCATGTCTACTTCTGTGCTGTGTGTTGTAGTTATGTCGCTGATGTAGTATTTGAACATTACGGGCAAAATAGCCCTGAGGGACTCAGGTCAGTACAGTCTGTAGTGTAGATTGATTTTGGTCTACATCAACCCTACGTTTGCGGTTGAATAGGTGTGAGCTGACTAGGTGTATAAGCCCGCCTTAAAATATATAGTACCGCAGTTTCACTAAGCACCCACTTTGCCATAGCCTCTCAAAGGCTTTTTCAATGCCCAGGAAGACTACCTAAGCGATCAGTATTTGTTGAACTACTTGGTTGCCTGCTCCACTAATCTCATCAGCTTGCAGCGGCCAGAATGTCCGATGCAAAGAATCTGGGTAATTGTACAGAATACCAGAATCAAACATAACCGGGTTAAATAATTGACTAAATTTATATATAAAAATTTTAAAACATTATAATAATAATAATATTAAAACTAGGGTAAATAATAGAAAAATGAAGAAAATTAGAAATAACTTTAGACTTAAAAAACATAAATTATAAGCAATAAGAAAAATTATCACTTCAAAGTGGATAGCCTAAATTATGTAAACAAAAAAAAGACGGTAATTGTGTAGTATAACAAACTAGGCCTAGATGCCGGCTATTAAAATAATTGTACTTAAAAATAATCAGGAATAAAGAATGTAAATTAAGATGTGAGGAAAGTAAATTAGGCCTAGCTAGGGAAAATAGTATTTATGTAAAAGTAAAGATTAAATGTTAAAGTGTAATAGCCTAAGAAATTAGGTTATAATAGAAGAAGTCATATTTGATTTCGGAAAAATCCGCTTAGGGCATTGATTATAAATCTTGTCACTACGAAACGAAAGCGCTACAGTCGAACTTTGGATTAAGAATGTCAAAAAGTTAATTAAATTAAATGAGAAGAAATAAAGTCAAATACGTTATTAAATAAAAGGTAAAAATGCAAAGGACACATCAGAATACAGAAACGCCTTTTATAAAAAGGGAAACTAATCTTAGTTCAGAATTTCCGAACAAACAAAGTCAATTGCCATGGCAACGGCTTTCTGATTGGTCAAAAGTTGAAAAATGGATACTGGGACGTGGGAAGTTTGAAATTGGAGAAGTGGGCCTCACAAAAGAACGCTATCCAAGATCAGAATGCATTAGGCTCTCAAAGCGAGCAGACGTGTTTTTGTACCATGCGATCAGGACAAGAAAAAATGTGCTAAAAACAGAGAAAAAAGTGCTACGATGTGATCAGGGGAAGGAAGATATATATGAGCAAGGGCTCATATATACCCAGAACAAAATTTCGACCACCAAAATGCAAAATTAATGAAAATAAGAAGATTAACCGAAATTATGGAGAGACGCCTACCTACCAAGACCCTTGAAGCTGTAACAGGACCGACAGATGACAACATTAATGAAGATAAAAAGATTTCTACAGTACAAGGTTATATAATCAATTTAATTATTCTTTTTTAAATAACATTTTACTTCAAATTATATTAACTTAATTTCAAAATTAAATAAGATGGGAATAACCTAAGGGACTGATTAGTCAACTCTCTTAGGTTACCCAAATTTAAGTAATAAAGATTCAAAATTGACTTTCCATTCCCATCGCTGTGGGAATGTATGGATTAAGTATAAAGATGTATATCTTATATGGCTTTTTCTAAGTGAATTTCTAATGAATAACTTCCAAAGAAGTTAACTGTTCAAGGCCTAGCCTAAAGGCATTACATAGTAATATTAAGTGTTTGAAAAAGAATCAGATTTTAAAATATGTTAAATTTAACTCTACTAATCAAAATTATATACAAAATTAATTATGGTAACTTTGATAATTTAAATTATATGTAAAATTAATGATAATAAGAAAATTTAAAAACAGAAGGAGATAATAATGTTTAGTTAAATGGCAAGTTGTATGAAATTTTGAAAAAATAATTAGTCAAGAAAATCCTGTGAAATTAAATAAAAACAATAATAATTAATTTGAACCTTGGAACAAATAAATAAAAATGTATATTTTCCAATTAGCTGTGTTTTCATTCTAGATAAGATAAGTTCACTAGGTATCCAGGTATAGTCTTTAAATCACAAGTGTCTCTCAAAGATTCCACTACCCGAAAAGGAGCTTGAACAGGGCTTATCGGAGGCTAATTGGTTTTATCAAAAATTCAGGGGTTGGTTCCTCTGAGAGGTTTATTCCTTGAGGCACAGGTCTATGAAATTAGGTTCGTAGTCAATGGATAAACCATTACTTTCTTACTGACTTAGCAATTGAGGAAGAGAAATAAACAACGGCAAAGGTTATAAAAAGTAAGTCGGTAAGAAGCTGTTGCGTGACCGGGTCTTTTGTCCTGAACCCAATTTGCTCTGGTCTCAATTTGTTGGGCGTGTGGATATACTTGTTGATACGTTTAAGCTAAATTTGTGAAATACATAGTTTTTTTTACGCTTGTCGCGAATACCATTGGTCGGTGTAAGGCTGTATTCTACCTACCCTGACTCAACTAAGTCAAGTAAAATATAAAAAGTTTATATAGGTTTATAAAAAAAGATGGTATAATAATTATAATTTCATTGTCATTTTTTTTCATCAGCACTTACTTTTTGTACAAATAAGGGTTATGATATAGTTTATGCAAAATGGGAGATTAACCGTAGGCAAGTTACTATAAGTAATTTTTGCGTTACTAAGTGAATACTTTAAACATACTTGTCGATGCGTTTCGAAACCATTGTTGCGTCACTAACTAATTTCAAAAGTACTAATTAAGCTATGCGATAATTACTTGTTATCTCGAAACAGGTCAAAAATAAAGTCCAAAAGTACTCATTCAGTTACAAAATAATTAGTTATAGCTTGATCAGTAAATTAACGATGACTACAGCAAGCAATTTCAAAGGCACATACTGTGTTAGTGGAATCTATAAGCTCAAGTTGCAGATAGAGTAAAATGTGGAGGTATAATTCTAACTAAGTTATATGTTGTGTTTAAATGAATTTCAATAACGACTAATCTGCGTCATAGCTTTTATTGTTTCTGCATTTAACAATAAGTCATTGAATTTATTTTACCATTTGTTATGACGCTTTTTGTATTATTCTAACTCTACATGGCTATTCAATACGGTGCACACCTTTATCTGTTTGCAGGCTCTATTGAAATTATTTCAACGCTTTTGTAAGCGATACACGTTGCTAAACTGTAAAATATTACTTGGTTTCTGTTGCTAGTTTGTCTCAACAAGTTTTAGAATTATAGCTTTATTCTTTTAAAACTTTTTAAATATACAGTTTTCTAAAAGAACCATATTGTGTGTAGTTGACCGAGATATTTCTTACATATTTTCTGCTGGGACTATAAATGACATGACTTTTCATCTAAATATTATGTAGATGGTATTGTTTTATAAATTTTCAGTACAATATAGGCCTGAGTAATGCAGCAACTCTGGCCAAACCGACGATAATTTTGCTACATTAGAAGCTCTATGGGCCTATTGTTAACCAAACTGCCCTAACCGCACACTTTACAACAGTATTTTAATACGCCTCCGCATTATGCAGCATTAATAAATGTAGTGATTCCTAAAGGGTTACATTATTAAGGAGTAGGTTCACATCCTAAAGTTAGGCTAAGTTCTTAATACGATAATGTAAGTTACAATCGCCGCTTAAGACAGGTAAACCCACTTTCTTCTCGTTTATATCGTGTATTCAAACAGCATCTACATTTAAAGCTAAAAACAGATAACTATTAAAGTTTGGACAATATTTGCCAATTATTATGAAAACCTCGTTCGAAAAATTCTTGCAGCAGAAAACGTTCTGCATGATGTCGTGGATTGATTAGATCTATACCGCCAGTCGGTTCATATCATACTCATCTAAATAATAGAAAACTAGAAATTTGAAAGCCCAAATATGTTCCCAGCAAGGAGTTTTATAGTTCTGCAAAGTTTTATGCACTTATTTTGATTTTGGCAATCAATAAAGATATCCTTAAACCTTGCACATTTTGGTTACTCGCTAGTTGATCAACCTACCACTTATACAGGGACCTTAACCCTCCTTAACATCTTATAAGTCTTTTTTCAATCCCCCGTTTCTTCACAAATATATTACTTTTAATAACTATTTGACGAATTCCTAAAGCACCATTGCTTGCGTGGTGATAACTGAAATATTATACATATCTCAGTTTCTTCCTTTAAAACTCCCAGGGGTGCCGATTACCTGCACCTACTGAGAGGGGTTTGACGTACTTCACGGAGACTCAGTCTAAAGTAAAAACTTCTGACAACGCTCACTTCATTACTACACACGTTCCTAAAGGGTGCGTGTGTGTGTGTGTGTGTGTGTGTGTGCGTGTGTGTGTGTGTGTATGTGTGTGTGTGTGTGTGAATGTGTGTGAGTGTGTTTGTGTGTGTGTATATGTGTTGTGTGTGTTGAGAGTGTGTGTGTGAGTGTGTGTATGGGTCTGTGTGTGTGTGTGTGTGTGTGTGTGTGTGTGTGTGTGTGTGTGTGTATGGGTCTGTGTGTGTGTGTGTGTGTGTGTGTGTGTGTGTGTGTGTGTGTGTGTGTGTGTGTGTGTGTGTGTGTGTGTGTGTGTGTGTGTGTGTGTGTGTGTGTGTGTGTGTGTGTGTGTGTGCGCGCGCGTGTGTGTGTGTGTGTGTGGATGTATGTGTGCGTGTGGGTGTGTGTGGTTTTGTGTGTTTCTTATGTATTTTTAATATGCATACCCAAACATATTATTGAGCATAAGTTTAGTTACATTCAAAAGGTACAATATTTGATTTTTCAAGATAATGAGAGAAAAGATTTCGGAGTTAATATTAGAAATGTAAATAGATGTCTAAATCCAATATAAGAAAGTAAAGTAAACTTTTTGTTCTTAATTTGTAAATAAAAAGTTGTCAGTCACAAAACCCAAAGAATTTTGTATATCCTAGGGATAGAATGTAAAAATAAATTACAAAAAAAGGTTAGTTTCCAATTAGGTATTGCATAAAGTAATAAAAATAATCTAAAGCAAACCTCCTTGAGTATTACGCTAGCTGAGGCAAATACTTGGGTACTTGGTTTTTAAACGTATTTAGGAACCTAATTTCCCAAGATATCTAATTTTGGGGAATTTGCAGAGTTAGAGTTTTAGACGGGGATTCCCAGCTTAGGTCACAAGCATTGCATTACTAGACCAATAAGTACTAGGCAAGCTACGAAAGTTATATTATCTTATGGAGAACGCAGAGGAAATATATAGAGGTAATATTGTCAAGGGTACAAGGTTTTGATGTCAAAGGCATGAAGAGAGGTATCCTAAAATATCACAAAATGGAGCTAAAGGAAAATGTAAAGGATGCCAAAGACGTCAAGGGAGGTAGCCCAAAGTAGCACCAAAACAACCAAACCAAAGACGAAATAGAGTTTTTTGCAAACACTAAAGAAACGGTTCTATTGTCATAGATGGGTATCTTGTAAACCTAAGACAGTCTGCAAAACAGTCAGTTTTATACAAATAAAATAAAACTAGCGCAAAATGTATAGGCCTAAATGAAAGGTACTGTATGATAAAAACATACCTTAGGCTGACAACGTATATATATATATATATATATATATATATATATATATATATATATATATATATATATATATAAAGAACAAAAGTCTAAATGCAAATAAAATTTCTGGTAAGCTAAACCATTTTCTACGCTCTAGGTATGAAATAATAAGACTAAATTTCATTTTACTCACACGAAAATGGTTTTTAAATTTACTACATTATCATAATTATCGTTATTATTGAAAGTGTTTGGTAAAAGTTGAGATAAATTGCTATTACGCTTCACAAAACTCATAACTCGGTGTCAGTAACCCTTCTTTCTGATTATAAAGTAACCATTGTCTATATGTCTTGACTTGAGCTTACATATCGCAAAAAACATCGAAGCCCATATTATAAGCTTAGGAGAAAGCCGCCCATTGGTAGACAATAACATGAAAAATGGGATATTAAAGGTAAATTTCTAATCGCTAAATATAATCATTTAGGCCATATTTACTAAAACTGAATATCATAAAGAAAAATTATTTATATTTTTACTTGTCATTACTGGCTGAATACTATAAAATATGTAGTTGTTTCCAAATGTAAGAAAATCTTTTTCCTATGTAATAAAGTATTTTCTCGCTTAGTAAATGAGTATAAATAGTGTTTGCATACACAGAGAAAGTAAGTGTTAATGTTATGCCTTACCGACAGTTTTGTAACATATATTCTGTGACATGGTGGTTTCGAAAGAAGAAAACTCTCATTATAATTTAAATGTACTAAAGTTAAAATGTAAAAAAAATACAAAACAATACAAGTCTAATTCTATTTTTATATGTATATACAAAATAGTGTTCAAATTTATCCCCAGTGTCATGATTAGCCAAACCTACAAACATTTCTTAGGGCAATTGACGACTGCGTGACATTTAGTAAGAACAAGAATGCCTAACATGCCAAAGATTCAATAGGTCAAACTACACTCGAGGTATTAGACAAGCTACTGCTAGTTACAACTAAGCGACATAGAGCCCGAGCTAGAAAAGAGTGTAGAGTAGGAATAGTGCCCATCGTGCAAACTTTGTTTTACCCAACCCGTGAATCACAGAGTGAACAAAAGAGTAATGTATATTTTTTTTTATACATAATGTATAAAAGGAGAGATTGTTAGTTTATTTGCAGCATAACGTTAGCTACAGCTAAAATAGGATCTATGATGACTTTTCTAGTAAAATATTAAATTGGATAACTTACAACATTAGGATAAGAGAGAGGAATGGTTTACTAGACCTTAAAAAAAGGAAGAGACAGGACCTTTTACAAGTATAGACTGTTTTGAAACATGTTATGTTCTGAAGCTGGTATACGAAGAACATTTTATTCAAAAAAATGTTCAACAGGAAATTATTGTGGAAACTTTTAAGGGGAAAACAAGTTTTTAAAACCAAAAAACCAAGAGTTGGTAATGTTTTTTTTTTTAATATGTAATCAAGGGAAAGACAAAAATTAAGAAAGAAATTCAAATTGAAATGCCTGAGTTTAAAACTTTTGAAAAATGTTAGAAAACAATATAACATCAGTTTGAAAAAGAGAGGAGGAAGCAATTATAATTTTATAACTATAGACTATTTTGACAATGGTCAATTATAAAATTTTGTTATACAACTTTCGCTTTACTGAAAATTAATTGTTCAACAAGGTAAAATTTTGGAATGCGTCAAGGAGAAAATATCGTTTTTGGCAGAAAATAAAACTTGATAGAACTTATTAAATAATGGTGGAATAAAAATAATGACAACAAGTCAGGAGGGATAGTTAAATCTAAACGCCTGTGATAACTTTAAACAAATTAGAAAATCATAGTTTTGGAATGACTTCAAACCTATAGATAAACGACGATATTAGTTAACAGGTCTCTAAAGCTTTGGTGGCAACCCCTGGTTCCAGCAGTTTATACCGGAGATTTAAACAGACCTAAAACCATGGCAAGACCTTGTATATTTTAGATTGAGAAGCCAAAGATTTTGTTTAAAAGTTCAAGTCACGCCCCAAGCCCAGGTAGTAAGCTCCAGCCTAGCTGCAGAACTAAACCGTGTTCTAGGGCAACCATTAACCAAGCAAGGCTAGTCTGACCAATATATAAGTCTAAAAGTCTCATACAAATGAGGTAAAGTCTGTAGTAGGTCTAGTCACAGCAAGCCACACGACCTTTATACCATTTATATTTTTATCAGTTGAGATAAATGTTTAATACGCATCATTTTGAGAACCTCTCCTATGGTCTGCATGACCTTGACGTGGTGGAGAGGCTTAATCCACCATAAGGAGTGGGGGACGGGTGGAGCGGAGCTGTACGTATGTGACTCCCTATAAACGGGAAGTCCAGGCAAATGTGTGAGTGCATGAAGGTGGCTCAAAAAAGGGGGGCCAGTCCTAGCACTTGAAGGGTTGTTGTCTGCCCGGCTATCGCCCTGCCCTTCCCTTGCGGGCGGCAGCCAAGAAGCACCCCTCATCTAGGTTGGTGGTCTGGATGGGCATTTCACCCCCGATCTTAAGGTGTTTGGCGATCAGTGCCGATGTAGAATCGTGGCCCTCAGGGTAAGGAGGGTTTTTAACGGAGCCTCAAGGGCACCTGGCGCCACCCCTGAGTACGTAAGTCGCCTTGCCGCCGTAAGTGGGGCTCTGCGGCGGCGGACCTTTCTTTCCCTAGCTGCTGGTGGGAACACACATGACAGAGATAAAAAAAATAAATTTAACTGGTCAGGGTTTAGAACCTACCGACAAATCTGTCCCTATGGAGGTGGCTTCACCTGGATGGAAATCCAGTTGCGAAGGCAACAGGAAGAATGAGTGGGGCACAAAGGAGGAAAGCACTCTGGCTTTCCTACCATGAGGAAGCAAAGAAGGCGGAGGCGGAGGGCAGAGAACCACCGCCAACCCCTTTGAGAAAACACTGATCTGGACAACGGAAGGGTTTGACGGAGGCTGGGGCTAGAACCCGCCCTGTCTTCCCGGAAGCCAGTGGATCCGGTAGGACCTTAGTACGACAAGAGAGAATAGACGAGGGTCTAGGCCTGCTGGGTCGAGAGGGCCGTCTTTCTTGTCGATCTCCGCCAAACTACCGAGGGTTCTTGTGACCTTTGGGAATAGTGTAGGCGTGAGGATGGAGATGGCGGCGTTCAACCACCTTAAGGGCACCGTCATGGACCGGATTATGGACACTCCTAGTGGAGGTTTTGTTCCACGGTTCAGAGACACTTACCTAAGGGATGGAGTCGCAGCATTTATTTGTGCTGAGGAGGAATTGGCAAAATGGCTGAGAGAAGTGGTACCGTCAGTTAAGCTCGAGGACGCGACTCAGGCAAGGCTAGTCCTGCCTGATGAACTGATCAAACGGGTGAAAGTGACGGTGCTAGTACCACCATCAAAAAGGGAGGCCACTCAGTTTGTCTAGCTCATGGGGATGCAAAACCCAGAAATTGACACTTTGAAGTGGAAGATCCTATAGTTCATTGAGCGGGGACCTCAGGAGAAGGCGTAGGGGTCAGTTGGGTATGGCTGCCCCTAAACAAGGTGCTTAAATGTGAGGCACACATTACCAGCGCTTGCGCTAGTGCAAGAACCGTGGCTGGTCAGAAACCGTATAAGGAGTCTGACTGCAGCTGGACGCACCTACGCAAGTGGGGAACATGAGGGTCACAGAGCATGTGTTATGGTCAGAGGACTAGAAGCCACGCTGATTTAAGAATTCTCAACTAAAGACCTTGGGGTGGTTAGAATTCGACGTAAGAGCGAAGTAAGTGGGAGCAGGGAGTTCATCGTGGCCTCCACTTACTGCGCCCACAATAGAGAATCGCCCTCTGCAGAATTACGTAAGTTAGTTCGGTACTGCAGGGAGAGGAATATAGGAATCTTAGTGGGCTGTGATGCCAATGCTCATAATGAAGTGTGGGGCAGCACAGACACAAATGAGCGAGGTGAGGAACTCCTAGCCTTCTTGATTGAAGAAAACCTTGTGGTTTTAAACACAGGTGCCGAGCCAACATTTGTCACTTCAAACAGAATGGAGGTTCTAGATGTCACCTTCTGTAATAGACAAATGGTAAGGTGGGTGTATGACTGACAGATTTCGGATGAGGCCTCCATGTCTGATCACCGGATCATCACTGTTACGATGAGGGGAATTGTCCCCCATGTGGTGTGGCGTAGGAACCCGAAAAGGACAACTTGGGAAGGTTTTAACTCCTCGGTGAGGAGGCGGATGTCAGACTTCCGTGGCAAATATGGTACATCAAACGAACTGGAAAATACTGAGGCCTACATCAGGTTTGCAATTTCCACGTCGTTTTGGAAAATTGCCAAACGATCGTTTGACACAATGGAAAGGCTGGTGGACCACTATTTGAAGAAGGGACCTTTGAAGTAGTATCCGTTTCATCAGGACCAACACGCCTACCGAAATGGTAGGTCAGTGGAGACTGCGCTGTTGTCGGTCGTGGACTTTATTGAGGGTCAGATCAACAACAAGAAGATAAGCATTAGGGCTTTTCTTGATGTGGAGGGGGCTTTTAATAGTACCTCTAGACTGGCTATCAAGAGAGCAGCTATGGATCACGGGATTTCTGATGGGATTATAAATTGGATTATGAGTTCCTTGGAAATCCGGATAATAATACTGCATCCTGGATGGGGTGCACGATAAATTAGATGGTCTCGGAGGGCTGCCCGCAGGGTGGAGTGTTATCCCCTTTGTTGTGGAGCCTTGTCGTGAATGGCCTACTAAGGACGCTCAGTGGAATGGGTGTCAAGGTCTTTGGATATGCGGATGACATAGCTATCCTTGTTATGGGACCATTTTAAGAGGTCCTCAAAGACCTGCTTCAAGAGGCACTCAAGGTAACAGAAGCATGGTGCAGGGAGAATGCACTATGCATTCAAGGAGAGAAATATGTGGCACTCATCTTCACTAGGCGATATAAAACTAAATCGCTGGAGATGATGGAATTTGGTAATACCAAAATAAGCTACGTTGAGAGCGCTAAATATCTGGGAGTTATTCTGGATAGGAAGCTACTCTGGCGTGAGCATTTGGAGGATAAGTGCAAAAAAGCCATAGCTACGTTCTGGCAATGCAGAGGAGCAATAGGCACGAGATGGGGTTTGGCTCCACGTCAGATGAACTGGATTTATTCCGCCATTGTGGTGCCGAGGTTGGTATTTGCCTCAATCGTCTGGTGGGACAGGGCACAGAAAGAAACAAGTAAAAGAATGCTGGACCGCTCTCAGGGGCTCTTCCTTAGAGGCATAACAGCTACAAGGAGAAGCACATCATGTGCGGCCATGAGGGTTATGTTGGGTTTTCCATCCTTGAGTCTTCAAATTAGGATGGAGGCAATGAAAATTGCATACCGGCTAAGATGTACCGGGCAGTGGAAGACAAGTAGCAAACGTCATAAACAGCTATTTGGGGATTCACTGAAGGAGCTCTGGATAGAACCTCAGGATAAGATACTGTCTCTTAAAAGGGAAAAAGGAAACTACAAAATCCATATTCCTGCAAGAGAGGCATGGGCGGAGTATAGACCCAGATATGGATAAATCTAGTTCACCGATTGGTCCAAGATGAAGGAAGGAGTGGGAGCAGGATTTAGTGGACCGAGACACCCAGACAGATCTTGTCATAGCCTGAAGGACTACAACTCTGTCTTCCAGGGGGAGGTGCTCGCGATCAAACTATGTGCTGAGAAAATAATAGGTTTCTTTCAGGAGGGGCAAGACCATCTGGAAGTGCTCGGACAGTCAGGCAGATCTGAAGGCTTTAGGTAAGGCTAGTACCAGCTCTAGACTGGTGGCTGAGACTATAGCTTCTCAAGCAGAGCTGAGTAAGTATAATTCACTCAACCTAACCTGGATTCCAGGACATTCTGGCTTGATAGGGAATGAGAGAGCTGACGCCTTAGCAAAACAAGGGTGTATAACTCAAGGGCCGTTGCTCAGGGCAGTGGGTATGCCGCCTCAGGAGGGTCGCAAGAGGATCACGGTACATATAGAGAGATTGTAGAGGGAAGAATGTAATGTAACATTGGGGTGTAACAAATCCAAGGTACTGTGGGGTTACTCAGGAGATTTGTGGGGTAAAGAACTACTCTCCTTATGTAGACATCAACTCAGAGCTACTGTAGAGCTGGTTACAGGCCATGGGAATCTGAGGGGGTTCCAATACAAAATTGGAAAATCTAGGTCTCATGTGTGCATGAGATGAGGACCAAGAGGAAAGCCCAATCCACGTACTCTGTGAGTGTCCTGCTTTGGGAGCTGCAAGGAGAAAGTGGTTTGGCTGGCAGGTATGTACACCAGACGATATCAGAAGATTTAGCATCAGGTGGGTACTTAATTTCTGCAAAGAGGAAGGTATCCACTAAGCTAGTCCTGTGATAGGGATGGGAAGAGAGTACTAAGGCTGCAGCTAAGTACTCTACACCGATAAGGTCCCTCCGAGTTTTAGTAATAATAATAAATAATAATCCTTTTGAGAACCAACGTCCAATGAACTCTGAACCATACTGTTTCAGTCTAAATTTGTCGTTTTCTTAGCAATATTTTAACCATTAGTTTAGTATTGTTGCGTTAATGTAATTTATTTTTATTAAAGACCATTATAAATAATAGTTATAAATGATATAATACTGATAGAATTAAACTTTCGTCCTCTTATATCATAGATATTGATAACATGAATTTCAACACAGGTCACTCAGAAGTGATAATAACGTTGAGTGAAAAAAACATCGACTAAGAGATTAGGCCAAATTCTGTGAACAAAAACACAGAATGGAATAGTTTCAGACGGGAATTACAAAATAAAACTAAATGTCCAACTGAAGACCAAAGAGCGACTTGACCAAAAATGTGGAAAATTTATAGTGAATATAAAAACTGCTGAATATAATAAAACCAGGCAGACTAATTATATCACTAAAAAAAACTACTACCCAATTGAGATAAGGTAACTACTTTTAGAAAAAAGGAATGGCAAGAAGAAGATAGCAGTATTCCAGAGATTTAGTTGACAAAACCATTTCAAGTAACAAAGGTAAAAAAGTAGAATATCAATAGTCCAAAAATAAAGAGGCAAATCCATAGACTGAAACAGAGTCCTATAAACCTTTATTTAAATGGTATGAACGCATTGAAGGAAACAAATTGTTCCCTTTGGAGAGGCACCAGAGAAATCAACATCCCAAATACTTCATTATTTTCAGTCATGAAAGACAAATGAGGTTGGACAAATGAGAAACAAAAAGCGCACTTATTTGAATAACGCTTGGGAGAGATATTCCAGCTAAAAGTAATGTTTAACGACTACGAACAGGATGACACTAATAATATAACGTCAAAAAAATATACCCATAGAAACTATAAATGATGTGAACCAAGAAATTAAGATGCATATTAAATTCAATAAAACCCAATGATTTGATCTTATCACAGGGAAAATACTAAAGATCTCCTAAGAAAAGGAGTAGTCATGTTTACTTACGTTACAGATCATTTTATATAATAATATCCTAACCTAATTGGTGTGGATATTCAAACCCAAATAACTGTTAGCTGGAGTTAATGTGTGATAGCCTTACTATAACATTGCAGTGTGCCACTAAACATGACTTTGAGGTCTTATGCCTTTCAAGTCTCGTACGAAAGTGGTCAAGTCAGAAAGGCACAGACGAATTATCAACACAAATAACAATATTCGTGTTTATATTGCTAGAAAAAGTAAGCGATAATTTTGTCTTACCGATAACTTTGTGACACAAATTCTATAACATGTTGGTTTCAAAAGGAGACAACTCTCAATATAATTTAATTGCACTAACATTAAATTAAAAATGTAAAAAGCTATGTAAAATTATTTTTGTTAAGGCCATATACAATATTCTTATCCTAATTCATCAGTGCCATGATTAGCCAAGCCTAGAACCCTTTCTTGAAGGGCGACTAAACGACGAATGCATGATACTTGAAGAACAGAGACAAGAAGGCCTAGCTTGCCTTAGACTCGATCGGTCAAGCTACATAGGAGGTATTAGACAAGCTGCTGCTATTTACAGCCAAACGACATAAATCACGGCTAGAGGGAGGTTAGGAATAGTGTCTGAACATGCGTCTTACCAATCCACAGAGTGAACAAAAGAGTAATATTTATTGCCGTAAATAGCTCTGTAAATTAGAATTCTAAAAGTCTCTACGACTGATTTCACCGGTTTTGCTGTCACTTGTAGCTTGATGTTGAAAGAAAAGTCGATAGAAAGCATATCATCGAAATACGGTGTAACGTAAAAAAAATATATATGAGCGGAAAGATTGTTAGTCTATGGAATTAACGTTAGCTACAGCTAGAGCACATTCTATGATGATTATTTCCCGGTTAAATAAGGAACTGAAATAAGAGAGTGGAGAGGGTAACTAGACCCTGAAAAAAAAACGGAAGAAATTTTACAAATATAGACTATTTTGATAACTAAATATTTGTCTATAAACTCGGAAAAAAAGAGTTCAGCAGAATAGATATGTGGAATGCGTCAAGGAGTAAATAAAATTTTAATGCAGATAAACGAGAATTGATACAGATTTGTAAGCATTTGTATAGGACAAAAAATTAAGACGGTACATCAAATCGAAACGCCAGAGATTAAAAAAATATTAACAGATTGGTAAACCATGTCATAATCAGTTGAAACTTACAGGTGAATTAAGACAACGATTTTGAAAAGGTTAGTACAGTTTTTAAAAGCTGGTTCTAGCAGTTTGAACCGGAGACTTAAGCAGACCTAAAACCATGACAAGACTTTTGTGTATCTGGGCCTGAGAAGGCGATGATCCAGTATACAAGTTCAAGTCACGCCTTCAAGCCCAAGTAATAAGTACCATCCTAGCTACAGAACTAAACCGTGCAATGCGGCGACCATTGACCAAGCAGTTCAAGTCTGGACGACATCCAAGTCTTCGAGTCTCGTGTAAACAAGGTAAAATCGGTACTTGGCGCAATAGTATAGCTTATTTATTCATATTTTTTAAGATGTAAATATTATTTTTTTTTGTAGAAGCAACCTAAAATGAATTCATTGCCACACTGTTTCAATCTAATTTTGTCGTTTGCTTAGCAACATTTTAACAATTTTTTTAGTATTGTTGCATATATGTTAATGATATCATTATTATTATTATTATAGGTAAATAACTAATAGTATGAATAGTATACTGTCCTCCTAAACACAACTTAAAACATATCTGCTTACCAGGAAATCCTCCTAACAGCCGGGGAAATGCTTATGTTCGGAGGCGATTTCAAGTCTAAAGGTATGGACTTGAAGCAAGATGTGAGGATATAAGAACAGTAATAAAATTTAGCCTCTGATTTAAATTCGAATAAATTATCGGATATTTGGATATATTCAATACAAAAAGATGTCAGTAAATTTCATAGATACTGAAGAAAATGTGAATTTGAATTCAGATCACTCAGTAGTGATATTAACGAAGAGTGGAAAAACCATCGAGAAAGATATTCAGACATATTTGATAATCAAAACAAAGATTAGGAGGATAGTTTCAGATAACAACAAGATATCATCGAACTAAATGTCCAACTGAAGACCAAAGAATTAGTTTACAATGAATGTGCAATATTGTTGGTGATTATACAAACCACTGCAGTAGATGGCAAAACCACAGTTTCAGCCCAACAGGTGGTTTTGACGGAAAATACGTTACTTTTCCGTTAAAAACGGTTAGGTGGGGTATGAGGGGTTGGTTTCAGCGATTATTGGAGGGTGACGTGTATGGTACGAGGTCTGGAATGTGCGCTGTTGTGCGCGGTTGTGCGTGTGTGTATGTGGCAGGTGTTTTTTTTAGAAATACGTTAATTTTCCGTTAAAGACCGTTAGGTGAGGTAGTATGGGTTGGTTGGTGATATGGGTGTTGGCTGTTGTGTGATGTAATTAGAAGCCTGTTCGGACATGTTGGGGGGTAATGTAAAAACCGTTGTTTACCTAGAGAATGTGTGTATTATATTCTGTACCCAGTTCGTTGCTGACCTATATTTTTACTATAACGTCGCGTTTGTACGGTTGAAATCCGTTACGAGGTGATGGGATTATTTTCGCAATAAATGTGTCAGTCGCAAAGACTGAACGGTGACTTCTCTGTTTGTTCTCCAGATCTTTACTGGTTAAAAAATGTAAAAGCATGTTAATTTATTGATATAGGTTCCTCGCTCGTGAGCTAATGTGTTTACACATCGTTGTGCTAGCGATTGTTTGTTGTAACAGGTATTTGGCCTGAATAAATTGTTTTTAAAAACCTACCTCTGTTTCGAGTTATAATCATGTTCGGACCATTGAAAAGTGTTTTTAAGACTTTACCTGCGCGCTTGTACGTGCGAGTGCTCACGATTGTGTGACGTAATTAAAAGAGTAGCGTATATAAACTGCAATAGCTATCAAAAAAGTAACATTTGCCGTTCAGATTGACTAGCGATGGACATCGTACAAATGGGGAAAAGCAAGGCATTCGTTCCCGTTGACAGTTTCAGGGAGAAGGCTTTAGTTACTAGGAAGACCTCATTGGCAGCAGATATACTTCGTGCAGAATGTAAAATCTGTCTATCAGAAGAAGTTCAAGTGGTTTATTTACCCTGCAGACACGTTATTGCTTGTTTGCTTTGCGGATTAGCCTGCAAAACTTGCGGAATTTGCAGAGAAACTGTTGACTCTATTATGAGAATTTATCTTTCCTAACATTTGTAATAATTTTTTGTTTAACAACAATATTTCTTTTTAATAGTATAATTATTGTAACTTATTATTTAAAAAATATATATTATGTCTTGTAGAAAAAATGTAATTTTGTGTTTGCTTTGACCAAGCTTAAGTCATTTTACACCTTTGCTCAACTAAAAATCCTCTATTTTATTAATATTCAAACATCAAACAATACACACACACACACACACACACACACACACAAGTGTTGGGCATAGTTGATATCCACGACATACTTGTGTGTGTTTGTTTTGAAATACAATGCAATTACGTTAGGATTAATAAAACTCACACTGACAGGTGTTAAGACAGGTGTTGTGGGGGACGGGTAAAACTAGGTTTGATGAACTCATAGGGGGGCAGGTGTTGCACTGCATGTAGGTATAGCTCTATATAAACGAGCGAAACGTTTAGAGACTGTTCACTTCTATGCATGACTTTATAGAGTGAATACTATGTTCTTGTTAGCTTTTAAGATATTTCAATGTTTTAATATATTTTTTATTCCCTTGTATTTTATATAGGTTAATTTGGTTTTATGCTTTGTAAAGAAGGTATGCACCCAGAGATAACGGTTTTTTGCGGTTCAAAATAAGTAACCATGCTTGAAACCCAAAAAATCTGCCACAATATCGCCAGTTGTATATTGTTCGCATATCTTGGTCATATCTTATTTCCAAAGCATATAATTTGAGATAACATCTCTGTATTGTGAGTTTTTGTTAGCTTGTTAAGAAATACAATTATAATATATGTTTATTCCTTGTTGTACTTTATATAGCTCACTTTGGTTTACATTATATTATTTAATTTTTTTGTGCATGTTAGACTAAATGTTTAGATGTATTTTGTGGTTGCATGTTAAATTTTATTTTTATAATTATAGCATAAACACAGCATGTTTTTCAGGTTAAAATAATTATATATGTATTTCTTCCAGGTTTATATAAATAATACCAATATTTATTCTTGTTTCAGCAGTTTTTTCAGGTTAAAATAATTATATCTTTATTTATTTCAGGTTTTATATAAATAATACCAATATTTATTCTTGTTTATTTTTCAGGTATTATAAACAATATTACTCCTACTTTCATGTTTACCTCAGGAATCTTGATTGTTTCTGATTTTGATCAATCCCCCCCTAATGTGATTTTTATTGGGTATCTTTTAATTACTTCAAGCCCATGTCTGGAGTATATTACACATAAGCACGTGCTATATATGTAGTTGGAACAGAATGGGGTATCTCATGAGGTGAAAATCAATTTCGTAAAATTATTGTTGATTTAGTCTTGTGGAATACATAAATTGTTATTCAAAATACCGAAAATCACATATTTGGGGGGAATTTAATAACATTTTTTTATTGTTTACTTTTCAGGTAAAATAATATATGTTTCTTACTTCCAGGTTTACATCATTAATATCCCTAATACTCCTTCCTCTTTCACGCACGCTAAGGCTATCTCCGGATAGTTTGTCTGGGGGCAACCCGGGCAAAGCGTGTTCTCCTGGACATCATTGTTTCTGTTCACTGGGAGCTTGATATCCAACCCCCCACCCCACCCACCTTTTTTGTCTTTTCCCCGAGGTGAGTAAACGTAGCGGATGATTGGCGAGATGAATTTCGCGTCATTCGTTGCGTCACCCGGCTTCCAATAGTCATACAGCAAGAACGAATTCAGCGTATGTCTATTATTCACTTACACCCCAATCCCTCTAGGTTGCCGTTGGTCTATTCGGCTGGTGACGTGAAGAATTGCGTTCCAGTCTAGTAGAGCGCCTAGGGATCCCTTTGTGCAGAGTGTTACAAGGAGGATATTCAGTACATTCTGCTTAGAGTCACTCCTTCCTATTCTTTCCCATAGTTTTAAGGAAAAAAAATTTTTAATATTCAAACGACCTTGACCCAGTTTTTAGCTGGAAGAAAATGCTTCACACATTTTCCAAAGCTTGTATTAAAGTTATAATACGTTCTGTTACCTCCTACACCGAAAAAAATAATAATAAGTTCAATTCCCCCCGCAGAGTTACTTCAATTTGTGATTTGGAACACTTCAATTCCTTCCACCTCCCCCGATATCTTCTTTACTCAACTATTCTACTATGTTAAACCTCACCTACCTCTTCACATCCAAAACGTCATTCTCCCCCTCCCTTCCTAGTGATACAGTATAACCCCTCCTTCGTTTTAAATCGTATAAATAGCATAGACTCGCGATAACATCATCATTTTGCTTCTCAATGTTATAGCTGAAGAATGGATCCAACCGTCAGGATTTCTACAGCTCCTCTAAAAATGTCCACCATACATAGGAGAACTGAAACCGCAAGCACTTCAAATACCGCAGCCTATCATTTCAACAACCTGGTTAAGGACCTACTGCTAACAGATAGTCCTGTTAAAAATTGTAAAAACACATCCTCGACTATTTCTCCGAAACCTACTGCAGCCAAAAAACTTGAGTTTTTACCTACTCTACCCTCCAATTCCCAAAAGCAATTCCGACTTTGTACATACAGATTTTCGAAAGGGATAAAGAGAAACGGAATATGCAACGCTCGTATTGCAGGTGATGGTGTTATACTGTGCAGCCGTCATCGCGAGCGTAATACAACAGGCCTGAAAGAAACAAAATCTTCCACAAATAAGTCTTCAAAAAATATTTTGCCGAAAATAAAAATATCCAGACTCAAAACTAACACCAAATATCGACTTCTATCATACTTGAACGATGATGAGGCCATCGTGGGAACTACAAAAGGTGCCTTCATCATACATTTCCCTTTTAAGAAGTTTAAAAAACAACCTCTTAAAGACGGATGGTATCTTGAAGTAAAGTTTGCAGATCACAACTCCAAAAAGAAGCTTCTACATTGGGTTAAAAAATAATACGATTCATCTTCTCAGCAACTGTTTCCTCATACACACCCTCCTTTCCTTTGCTTTCCTTTCCAAGAATAGAGCAGCTGATGGGTTCGCCCATCAGCTGCTCTATTCTCTTTATTATAAACGACCTTGACACATATTTACCAAGGCTACTAGAGCCGCATGAGCACACAAGAGCAGCATGTATAGAACACAAGCTTTTTATCTATTTATGCAACTTCATATTATATTATAAACTCACTATCTGAATTCTCAGTATTATTTTGTTTACAGGTGTGGGAATATGTCTGAGGAAAACCTTCTCAATGAAATAACCTCGCTTAGGAGATTGATAAAGTTAAAGTATAATCGGTTTAAGATACGAAAAATTGAGAGCGAAAGTAGAGTACAAAAACGTTTACATTATATTATAGAACCTATCAGAGAGTTGATTAAAACCGCTTTAGATAAAATACTATCTGAAAAAGCTTTGTATAAATCCAAAACGCTAACCGCGTGTGATTCGGGAGAACGTTTTGCAAAGTATAGTTTTATTCCTAAAGCGGTGTCATCTCCTACGACCCACTCTTTGACGGACGACACAGTGTTAGAAAGGGTGAAAACAGACCATGCCTCCTTGTTATATCCTGAATTTACAGACTTAAATGTAATAGCTGAGACATCCGATCCCCCAGAACCCAGTGTCGGCGAAGTTATATCAACTCCGGGTGCTTATGACGTAGCAACAGAGTGGTTAGAGGAGACTTTCGTTAATCCGCTCACTAAATCTTACATGAAGAAATTCATGAATGACGCTGCCGGTAATAAAAAGAGTATTGATCATACATACGGTCCACGTTTGGAGAAAGATAACATCTTTGTTGGTGACACGCAATTGTTGTTCGAAGAAGATGGTGGTCTGCGATTGGGTGATACCGTTTACAATCCGACTAAAGGATTGTATGAGCTTCTTTTCAAGAGAATACCTGATGATGACGTCTATGACGAGAATGATATCGCAGCCTATAAAGATATATTAGTCAAGACCAACGCTCATAGGATTGGATATTTGCGAAACAACAGGATTAATCGCCAAGTAAATTCCTTTAAATATAGGACTGTATTAGCTCAAATGTTTCCCACAACATACTACGGATCAGGGATGCGATACAGCAATAGCAACAGCAGACACTTAATGATAGTTCCAGCTAAAGCGGGTAACTTTACTCAAACCCTTAAAGATATAAACATACTGAATAACGTAACACAGTTCTAGGCACTAGGTCAGTATGTCAAGGTTATATATAGTTAATAGAATAGATCAGCTGATGGGTTCTCCCATCAGCTGCTCTATTCTTGGGAAGGGAAGGAAGCGAGGGATAGAGGGATGGGTGATATTGAGAGGATTGGTTTGGAAAAGGTTTTGAAATTTTCAGTACTTTGGGTTATTACTGAGAGCTTTGATCACTGTCTTCGAACGAAAGTCGTCTTCTTGCGGAGCATACACCGTCACGCCGAGGATTGCTACTTATCGGTGTGCTAGTAGCCTGCGGTTGCCCATCATATGAATCTGTTGCATCTTCAGCATAAGACACTACATTTTCCTTCAACGAAGGATCTTCATCGTCCTCAAGTGAGTCTACAGTAGTTTGTAAAAAGTCTTCCAACGAGGTATTCATTACGGTTGTCATGTTTTGTATATCAACAGCCGTGAAAACAGCAAAAACTTGTTCAACTTCTTCCTCTGATAAAGTGGCTATCCACGACCATTCTATACAATGAATAGGTTGTTCTATATTCAGAGGAGCCATGTTAATTATAGTTAGGTTTGAACAATTATAATTCGCTTGTTTGCAGTTTTTGCTTTTTTATACGTGCGCAATAACTTTTTGAAAGGACAGTGATAGAAGGGGGGGGGGTAACAAGGATAATGCTTTTTTAAATATATAGTGGTGGGGGATGTAGTTCAGGATATATATATAAGACATGCATGATTTTAGTATCATTTTAGTTTCTAACTTGAATTTGAGTAGAACAAATATACTAAAAAATGGAATCTAACAATGTTTTCTGCTGTGAAATTTGTAGAGATGAATTCAAAGATGAGTTACTGTATCTGATGCATTTTGAGTTATTTCACAGAGTCTGCACACAGGAAAATGAAGACAGAGAAGTTTACACAATTCCCGACTATGAAGGAACTATTCCAGCTGATGGAGAAAGGAACACAGAAAGGAATAGCTTATTCTCGTGCGAGATTTGTGGAGAAGAATTCAACGACCGCTTACTCCTGTTGTCGCATGTTGAGATATTCCATACACCTTTTCTCGATCAAGAAAACAACGAATTATACAGCTTACCAGACTTGCCGGAAACTAGAAAGGAATCAGTAGCTGACAGAGCAACAGTCATACATTACGCTCCCCCAAGACAAAAGTTGAAACACGAACTTCTATCTCAAGCGTTACCTAGGTCATATGTTAAACATTTCCTTATAAGGAACGTAACCGAACTCTATTTGGACGATTACATAATTGAAGCGAGCGATGTTGTAGTGGAGCTGTTGAAAGAGGAGCTCATTCGTTTAAATTTTATAAAGTTTGGACTTGTGATGGAGTCCGAATTTGTAAATGTGGAAGGAGAAATATCTCAGAGAGCGTTTATAACTAGGAACAGAAAAATTACTTTTGCATCAGACCTGGAAAACGTAGTCAGGGAATGTATGCAGGAGATTGTTTTGAAAATAACTGAACACGAAAGTCGGGGGTCTGGATGGACATTAGGTAAAGTTAAGAGTATGGTTGTAAGAGTACATAAACACGGGTATGGTAATCGTGGAAGTAGTTATATCCCGTTACCTAAGACGATAGCATCCACCTTGTCTTGCATTAATGTCCAGAACTCCGACAATAAATGTTTTCGATACGCAATGCTAGCAAAACATGTTGGTCCAAAAAACGCATGTAGAGTTGACTACAAATACGAACAAGTTGGCAATAAGTACAACTTTGCTGGATTGCAATATCCGGTCTCAGTTGAGGATATAAAACTCTTTGAAAAACGAAATCCTGGAGTATCCGTGAACGTTTTTAGTCTCGACGAAAGTCATAATGTTTATCCGCTGAGAGTAGTAGAAACTGAAGATATTCGCCACACAGACTTACTACTTCTACACGATGGTGATGTCTCGCATTACGTCTACATTAAGAATTTTAACAGATTGGTAAGTGGCCAAATGAAAAGATATGATAGTAGCGTGACGGTATGTAAGAAATGTTTTGCTTTCAAATCTCTTTCAATGGAACTCGGAGGGCGACGGTGGTTGACCGAACACAACCGCTTATGCGGAGTACATGCCCCCGTTAAAATGGAATTACCTCATCGTGATAAACGGTTTGTTTCTTTCAACAAAACGAATCAGCTATACAGTGTACCTATAGTGATATACGCCGACTTTGAATCTACTTTGATACCTATTAAAACGGTTATGGAAGATCCTGAAGACGTCACCAAACATTTATACCAAAAACACGAGCCTAATAGCTACTGCATGATGGTAAAGTCTACTTTAGACGAAAACCATCTCACGAGGTATGGGTTAACATCAAAACCGCTTGTTTACAGGGGTTGTGATGCGGTAAAGAACTTTCTACAACAGCTGAAACTTGTTGCCGAGAAAGTTGAAGGGATGTACTCAAATATTGTTCCCATGTTAGAGATGAGTGATGACGAAATACTTGCATACACATCCGCAACTACTTGTTACTTGTGTAAAAAATCTTTTACAGACATAAATCATAAAGTCCGTGACCATGACCATCTCACAGGAAAGTATAGAGGATCGGCTTGTAACTCGTGCAACATAAATTATAAGCTACCTAGTTTTATACCTGTCGTGCTGCACAATTTAAGTGGATACGATTCACATTTTATAATACATGAATTGAACTTATGGAAAGGACAAATCGATGTGTTAGCCTCGTCGAAAGAAAAGTTTATAAGTTTTTCGAAAAAGGTCGGTAAACTAAAATTGAGATTCATCGACTCTTATAGGTTTTTACCTTCAAGCCTTATGAAACTTAGCGAAAATCTATCACGGGACGATCTGCTGGAGACGAAGAAACTTGTACCTGAAGGGAAGCTTGAACTAGTGTTAAGAAAAGGTGTTTTCCCTTACGATTATATAGACGATGCAGATAGGTTCAACGAAACTTCGCTTCCTCCCATAGAATGTTTTTACAGCAAGCTAAATGAATGCGGAATTAGTGATGAAGAATACCAACACGCATGTAACGTATGGAACGGAATGGAGTTTAAGACTTTGGGAGAGTACAGTGATTTTTATGTACAACTCGACGTGACCCTTCTTTGCGATGTTATGGAGGAATTTAGAAACACCTGTATGAACGCTTACGGGCTTGATCCCCTCCATTCTTACACCTCACCAGGACTGGCGTGGCAGGCTATGTTGAGAGAAACAGGATGCACTTTGGAATTGATGATGGATGTCGATATGATCCTCATGGTAGAGTCGGGCGTCCGAGGCGGTCTAACGCAGTGCGTTAGGAAACATGTTAGAGCCAACAACAAGCATTTGCCTGACTTTGATAGTGAGAAAGAGTCTGTCTACCTGGGGTACTTCGACGCAAACAACCTTTACGGGTGGGCCATGTCGATGCCCTTGCCATCTGGAGGATTCGAATGGGTAGATCCAACTACGATAGAAGAAATTCAACATATCCCTCGTTACGGTTGTTTCGGGTATATTTTGGAGTTCGACTTTGAATACCCGGAGGCGCTCCATGATCATCACTACGATCTCCCTCTTCTACCAAAAAGCGAAGTTCCGCCTGGAGGTAAATACAAAAAGCTTTTGATGACTGTTGAATCGAAAGATCATTACGTCGCTCACTATTGGACCGTGCAACAAGCCATACAACTAGGACTTCGTATTACCAAAGTTCATAGAGTCATACGTTTTGCACAATCATATTGGTTAAAGCCGTACATCGATTCGAACACTGCTAGGAGATCCGCCGCTAAATCTGCTTTCCAGAGAGATTTCTTCAAATTAATGAACAACGCAATTTTCGGAAAAACTCTGGAAAACAAACGAAAACATATAGATGTTAGGCTTGTTACAGACGAAAAGAAACTAATGAAACTTGTGAAGCGAGACAACTTTAATACGTCTATTATTATAAATAAAGATCTGGTATTGGTTTGTATGAATAAGACTAAGATAGTTCTCGACAGACCACTTTATATCGGTATGTCCATCTTAGACATCTCCAAGACGCACATGTACGACTTCCACTACGAAAAGATGGTACGTCATTACGGAAGAGATAAAATCGGAATATCGTATATGGATACAGACGCGTTTCTCTACTGGATTCGAACAAATGATCTTTACGAAGACCTCAAGACATTTCAACATAAAAACGATTTTGATTTCTCCGAATACCCACCGCACCATCCCACTTACGACGGAGGCGTTAATAAAAAGGTTCTAGGTAAATTTAAGGACGAGCTAAACAGCATCCCAATAATCGAACTCATAGCGTTGATGCCGAAGATGTACGCTATGACTACCGCCGTAGGTGGACACAACTGTGAAGAGGAGGAAGGAGTAATAAAAAAGGCTAAAGGAATAAAAAAGAGCTACTTGAAGAAATCTATTATGTTTGAACACTACAGGAAATGTCTGTTCGAAAACGTAGAGTACAAGGCTACTTTCAACACAATTCGTAGCTTCGGTCATGAGCTTTACACCATGTTACAACGCAAAAGATCACTATCAACAAGAGACGACAAAAGAAAAATACTTTCAGACTGCATAAACACGTTACCGTACGGGCACTATTCCTTGCGAGATATATCCGAATGTTAACGTAACAACAGTTATATATAAAAAAATCTAAATTCTATTATTTGTTTCCTATAGTCACTAACGGTAACGATGGAGTTAAGGGAAAAGATTGTACGCGAATTACACGCACCAGCAAGAAGAAAATTTCCTAGACGAAATACTATCTTAAAAGGACTAGACGATAAATTTTTCCAAGCTGATCTTGTAGAGATGAGACCATACGCTAAGGATAATAAAGGTTTTAATTACATACTTACACTTATAGATTGTTTTACTAAAATTGCGCACGCTATTCCATTAAAAAACAAGTCTTCGGAAAACGTTGCTAATGCTGTAGAGGGGCTATTGCTTCAAGAGAGGATTAAGAAACTCCAGACGGATGATGGTAAAGAATTTTTCAATAATCCATTCAAACAATTAATGAAGAAATATCGTATCAATCATTACTCTAGCAAGAGCGAAATTAAAGCTGCAATAATAGAACGTTTCAATAGAACGCTAAAGAGTAAGATGTACAAGGTTTTCTCAAAAAGAGGATCATACGTCTGGCATGACGTATTACCTGTTTTGATAAACGAATACAATAATACGGTACACAGGACTATCGGCGTGAAACCTGTAGACGTTAATAAAAAGAACGAACGAAAGGTGTTTGATCGTATAGTCCGGCAAACAAAACCGCATACGGAAAAACGAATGCCAAAAAGGTTTTTCCTCGGTGATCAAGTGCGTATTAGCAAACACAAGCGCGTTTTTACCAAAGGATACCTTCCTAATTTTTCGAATGAAGTGTTTACAGTTTACAGGATACAACCGACGTTTCCTGAGACTTATCTTTTGAAAGATCACAAAGGGGATATCATACAAGGTGGTTTCTACGGGCACGAGCTATCACCGTCTACAGTTGGAAACGTATATTTAGTTGAGAAAATACTCCGCAGAAAGGGCGATAAAGTTCTTGTGCGTTGGTTAGGTTTCGACCGCAGCCAGGATACGTGGATAAATAAAAAAGATTTAATCTAATAACGGATGTACAGTATAATATGAGTCTGTAAGCAGGCAAGAAATGGAAATATTAGAGCAAAAGGATAAATTTGTTGTTAAAAATATAGATCTTCTGACTGCTGATAAAACCACCCACAGTGAAGGGAAACACGGTGCATTACTTCCTGACACTGTAAGATGCATAGTCTCGGGGCCATCAAACTGCGGGAAAACAAACGTAGTGTTTAACCTGCTCACGCAAGCTAACGGACTGCGATTCAATAATGTATACATATTTTCCAAGTCGCTCAACCAACCAAAGTATCTACTTTTGGAAAAGGTTATATCCGAGGTGCCAGGCGTCAATTGGTTCAAATTTGATGTAAACGAAGAAATCATGGGACCAAGTAAAGCTCGACCGTATTCTGTATTTTTATTCGATGACGTTAGCTCGGAAAGACATCATCACATAACCACGTACTTTGCCATGGGGCGACATAACATGATAGATTGTATTTACATAGGGCAAACCTATAGCAAAATCCCTAAGCAGCTATTACGAGATAACGCCAATCTCATTATAATGTTCAAGCAGGATGAGACTAACACGAGACACGTATACAACGATCACGTAGGTGCTGATATGGAATACAACAGATTTAAACAGATATGTTCTACAGCGTGGAACGATCATTTCGGATTCCTAGTCGTCGATAAGGAGCGTAACATCGATGAAGGTCGATACAGACTGGGATTTGACAGATACGTTGTAATAAACTCGCAGAGCGATTTACAATGTTAACATTACGATACAGCTATTCAACTGGATAACAAGCGCTAAGTAAATACATGGAGAAACAAAGGAAGTTGGTAAACGAAATAAAAGTGTTGAGCGATACCATCAGAAAAAAAAATGAAGCCTTGAAATTAGGCATAAGCGAAAGGGATAAATACTTGGAGACCACTTTCAAACCGATAGTAGAACCGTTAAAGAAGATATCTGAAAAACTCGGTGAAAACGCATGGATTGATGGTGACGCGCAAGACATAATACCCTTTAAACAGGAGTCGGGCGCTGAGTTGACGGACACATCAGCAGACTATGTAACGGATGAAGATGATGGAAGAACGTCTGTTCACGAGTCAACTAAAGACGTCAGTATATTGAGCGACAATATATCGAGTAAAGGTCCTATGGGTAAAAAGTATTTATTAAAGATGTTAGATTCAATGTCTGATACAAGCAGGAAGAAACAATACCATACGTTCGGCGCTCGGTTGGCTAAAGACGGTACATTGGATATAGGTGACGCGAAATTGGAGATCACCAACAAAGATAACATACTGGTAAAGAATAAAACTTTTCGAGGTACGCGCGGTCTGTTCGAGCTAATCTTCAATTATATTCCAGAGAAATATACAAAAAGAGATCTCGAAAATTTTAAACGCATTTGCCAACTGACCAACGCTCATAGAAAGGGATACAGTTCTAACGCACCTGTGTACAGGAACAGGTCAAAGAAATATAAAAGAATTATAGCACATCTATTTCCTCCGAGAGAAGACAAGAGCAAATCAGGAGCTGGTGTGAATTTAAAAGACACTCAGCATACCAACGTTGTTTATTACAATAATGCAAACGAGTTAGTGAATCGTCTGCGTTTGTTATATGACTCTATGTCTGCAGGACACACGGGGCTAGAGAACGAGGTAGTGTCGTTGACAGAAGAATTAAAACGAAGAAACGTTATTGCTTAACTTCATTTATAAAGATGAGCGTGGACAAGTTTGGTCGTCATCAAATCTCCAAGAGTAAAATCGCTGTTAGAGCTCAGCCAGGTGAACGGGGTCCCAAAGGACCTTCAGGCGTAGGATTTAAACTCACTAGAAACGGAAATTACGATATGCAAAACAAAATTATCGAAAATGTTGGTAGGCCTGTGTCATCAAACGATGCTGCTACATTGGAATACGTCAGGTCTGTGACACCGTTATTATCGAAAGATGGTTTCGAGTTCTACAACAAACGTTTGAGCGGAGTTGGTAACCCTATAGAACAGTTGGATGCCGTAAACATAGAAACTCTAGAAAGGTTCGCGTCTTCACTCTTCCATTACATGCATACTGGAGACGGGAGAAGAGTAGCTTTACCGGGTGTAGATGGACGTACCTATTTAAACTGGAAGTACATCTTTGGTGGTACAAAGTTGAAGTTTATTCCAAAAGAGGAACCAGTCGCAAACAAGAGACAGAAGCAGGATTCAGTCAGTGGTACAAAGTTAAAGTTTATTCCAAAAGAGGAACCAGTCGCAAACAAGAGACAGAAGCAGGATTCAGTCAGACAACCGAAAGCTATAGCAGAACCTGGGGAAACATATAAGAACGACTTTTCTGAAGGAGAAAATCGAAAATTGAGCAGTGGAGGGGATACAACGGATAATATAAATAGATACGATAACACAAGATGCAGAGTACACACGCACGAAGGAAGTGGAGAGTTGCACCTAGTCTGCAAATAGATAGTATATATTCAAGAAAATATTTCAGTTTATAATATAGGAGATATGGTTGCATACCCGAGATACAGTACACCTGGAAGCAGGCTGGAATCGTTCAACAACACCAGATTTGTATATTCCCGCCCTTATGCTTGGCAATTTGCAGAAGCCGGTTTTTTCTTTCACTCTCCACCTGATGGCGTTATATGCTTTTACTGTGGTGGTGGTTTAAAGGATTGGGAAGCACATGAATTTCCATGGATCGAACATGGTGGATGGTTTCCGAGGTGCGGTTATTTAAAATTAGTAAAGGGTGAGGATTTTGGGGCACGATGTTATGCTCTGCGTTACTTAGACCCATTACCAATACACCCCGCAAAGAAGAGGAAACAGGGATAAGCAACGCCTTTATTGTACAAGGCTAATGTAATATATTGTTATATAGAGAGCGAAACTAAAAATAATACATATTTCAAATTTACTTCTTGAAGAGGAAACATCCGTCATAAACTTACAAGATGGCTTTGACTGCTAGATATATAGAGTATTATCCGCTACGCATCGAACAAAAAGATGCTGTTAACGTTTTCTCAACCGAGATGAATAAGCTATTGGATCAAGGATTCAGCATGAGAGTTACAGTCGGCGCCTCGAACTATGGAAAGGATACTACCGACGCTCGTGGAACGTCACCAATATCTTATCCTCCAGAAGCGGAAAAACCAGCCGTTGACGGTATTGCGGAGGAGGGGAATTGACCGGAGAAGAGCTGTTACTTCCATTTACTATTTAGTTAAGTGTAATACAATGTAAATATTATTTTTTTGTTCAATAAAAAGTTAATGTGATACATGTGTTAGTAATTATTGTTGTAAAAAGAATAACAATTATTAAATATATGCTACAAAAAAAATATAAAAAAATAATAAACAAAATAAAACAAGAAATAATTATTGCAAGCATTTGGATGTGATAGAGGTATTTCTTTATTTTTAAAAAAAACTTGGTATGAAGTGGTTCGTTATTATAAAGTAACAAGTTTCTACAACAAATGGACATTCTATATGAAGTAACCGTGTAGATAAATAATAGATACATATATATTTAATATGTTAAACGGTAAAACATTTAGTAACGGAAAGAAGTTTGTAAGAGAAGGAAGTGGTTTATCATCATCACTTGTAAGACTTGCGAAAAAAGCAGTCGGTATTATTCCAGTTAGTGCCGTAGTCAACAGGGCTATCGACGCTTTACCGGTGGAATTACACATACCGGGTGGGTATAGATATTGCGGACCAGGTACAAAGTTGAAAAAACGTTTGGCACGAGGAGATCGGGGTATAAATAAGTTAGACGAAGCCTGTAAGGTCCACGACATAGTTTATTCCCGATATTCTGATTCAGCATCACGTTCTGTAGCAGACAGGGTTTTAGCAGAAAAAGCTTGGCAAAGGGCTAAGTCTAGTGACGCTAGTATTGGTGAAAGAGCGGCTGCTTTAGCGGTGGCCGGAGCGATGAAGGCAAAAAGTGCAATCGGAGGTGGACGGATGAAAAGGAGAATAAGAAAAAGACGTAAAAGGGTGCCTGTCAGAAGAGTTGGTCGAAAGAGGACAGACAGTAAGTACAGGAGAAGACGTAGGAACAATGGTTCAAAAAACGGGAGGGGGTTGTACCTGCGACCGTACAGAAATGTGTATTAAATAGTAGTAGAAAACTCGTATTACCGAACAAGGCATTGACGAATGAAGAGCTCGAACGTTACGCATACTGCCTTTCTATACCGAATTTCAGAGGCGTCTTTATGAGAGACAATCTTCCGTCAAAACCTCGTGTAAACGAATCAGCTATAGTGAACTTGGACAGCACCGTCGGGTCGGGAACGCATTGGGTCTGTTACAAAAAATTAGGAAGCACAGTGTTTTACTTCGATAGTTTCGGCAACTTGCCACCACCATCGGAATTGAATCAGTATTTACGATCGGCAAAAACAATTCTATACAATTATGAAAGAAGACAACCGGAAGACTCGTTAATTTGCGGCCATTTATGTTTAGAATTCCTGGCAAATAAAGTCAGTGTCATTTAAGATGTCTTCGTACACGGTATCCCTTACTGGGGACGAGTCTATACTGAGGAGCGTGCTGTTTCCACCTTTAAGGCTGCACGAAGAAAGCCAGTGGGAAGCGGCTCTATTAGAATTCACTACATACAATTCCATACCAAACGTCACCAAAGGCATTAACAACAAATTACACTACAGCAAAGCGGGTGACGTAAAAAACAATAAAATATACGAGATAGAATTGCCTACAGGGTCTTACGAAATTGACGAAGTGAACAGAGTGTTACAGAGGTCCATAGGTTACAGCAACTTTTCGCTTACGGCAAATAACAGCCTCCTTCGATGCGAAATAGTTACTAAATTCAACATACATTTCGATCAACCACATTCTATAGGATCGCTGTTGGGGTTTAAAAGAAACCTCGCACCGAACGAAGAAAAGAAACCTCATTTGGGCGATGAAGAGGTCAATATTATAAAGGTAAACAACATCGAAATTTCCTGTAACATCATAGACGGTTCTTACAAAAACGGAAAGAGGGAACATATTATACATTCGTTTTTTCCATCGGTTCCGCCGGGATATAAAATAATAGAAGTACCACAAAATCTGGTTTACTTGCCCATAAAATTCAGTTTGATTTCAGAAGTCGTAGTGAGAGTGCTTGATCAAAACGGGGATCCAGTTGATTTTAGAGGAGAAACTATAAGCATCAGGTTGCATATAAAACGCGTATGAGTATGGGGTTAGACTTTATTAACGATACTCTTGGTGGAACGAAATTCAGTTCTTGTGAACAGATAGAAAGGATAACAAGTGAGAACAAGACGTTTCTAGAAAGAATAGGTTTCACAGTTCTTAACGATGGATATATTAGACATAGGCCACGGTCCGGTGTTCGACGAAACGATTTGGGAGAAGGAGTATCACAGCCACAACCCTTACGCTTCATCCAGATTAGGAAATAACGACGAAATCCGTATTCCTATTCAATCGCAAGATGCGTACACTCTGCCGTCGGAGAGCTACCTGTACATCGAAGGAAAGGTGACGAAAAAAGATGGGACTTTGGGAACGGAAGTCCCGTTTGTGAATAACGCGATGTCGTATCTGTTCGAGGAGATTAGATATGAAATTTCCGGTGTTACGGTTGATTCCGTGAAACGCGTGGGAATAACCAGCACTCTAAAAGGCCTAGTATCTCTTTCGGCTCCAGATCGCAACATTATAAGAATGTCCGGTTGGTTGTTTCCTACCGATATTAATGAAAAACCAAACTCAACAGGGAATTTTGACTTTTGTATTCCGCTTCAATTGTTGTTAGGGTTTGCAGAGGATTACCGTAGAATAATAATGAACGTCCGTCAAGAGTTGGTTCTAATAAGATCTTCTTCAGACAACGATTGCATAATAGGAGCTACCGGTGCAACCGATGCCACATTGGATTGGAAATGCGTTTTGGAAAAGATAGTATGGCGGGTGCCGCACGTGAGATTGTCTGATGAACACAAGGTCAGGCTTTTGAGAGAGCTAAACGATGACCACGAGATCGTGGTACCATTTCGGAGTTGGGAGTTGCACGAATACCCCGTACTGCCGCAAACTCAGAGACATTCATGGACGATAAAAACGTCGAACCAAATGGAGAAACCAAGATTTGTAATTTTTGCATTTCAGACTAACAGGAAGCACGTCATTACAAGATATTCAACTAATTTCGATCATTGCAATCTTAAAAACGTAAAACTGTTCCTAAACTCGCAGTTTTTCCCGTACGACAACGTTAGCGCCGATTTTTCGAAAAAACGTTATTCAATGCTGTACGAGATGTACGCTAAGTTTCAATCATCGTATTACGGGCGTAAGAACGTGCCTCTGTTTTCTCCGGATTCGTATGAGGAATATTCACCAATAGTGGTTATTGATTGTTCGAAACAGAACGAATCTGTGAAGAGCTCAACAGTTGATATCAGGTTAGAATTTGAGACAGCAGAAAATATTCCTGACAAAACGGCTGCTTACTGTTTGATTTTACACGATACGATAGTAACTTATACGCCTCTCACAGGGAGTGTAAAGAGAGTGTCGTAGAGGTGTTTTGTTTTGATCAGTGGGAGGGGGTGGCGATGTATATAAGAAAGTCGGATGGAGTTGTTTTCATTTAAAACTTTGATCTCGGCCAGTCAAGATCACTTTCCAGACATTCATAGTTAGAAAGGACCTTGAACGCACATAATGAACACATGTAGTGAGACGGACGCACCTTTAGCGGGTGGTGTTAAGTTGGACGAAAACGTGGATGATACGGTTTCTAATGAAAATTCAAAAGAAACTCGTGTAGAAATACCAGAGTTTAAAGACGTTGACAACGCTCTAACCTCGCTCTATAACAACGCAATACGTCTAACGGAAATGAAAAGGAACAGGGAAGACGATCTTGAAGACGACATAAGCGATATGTTTATCGGTGCCTATCTCCGTGCTGTGTACCCACTAACTGCGTGCATGGGAAAGAACGTGACAGTAGGGGTTTTTGAGTCTCTGTCTCTTTCGCCAGGAGTGCTCATCAACCACTCCAAAAGATACATATTATTTACAGCGGATTCGTTCAAGACCTTTGTCGGCTACTTGAACGTTTTTGAAACCTTCCTAGCCTGTCGAGAAAGCGGAAAGAAGACACGTTTGATATTACCCGGAACAGATATCGAAGTTGACACCGTAAAGATATATGGTAAACACTACGTTCGTATTAAAGATTATCATCGGAACGGGCAAAAGGTTATGTTGACGCCTAGAGAATTTTACGTACTAAATGGTGTGGTTCCTGCCGTTGAAAGGTACTTGGAACAGTTGAAGTTGTCTGAGGATAGTATTAGAGACTATGTAGAGGCTTGTTTAAAAGGTGGGATTGGTGAGCCACCAGAGTACGGGTACATTGATTATAGCATATACAACCGGTTGCCACAAGAGGTTGAACTCAATAGACAGCTGTTGCTTATGCTGGATCAAGAAACGAGCGTAGAAGACGAGGAGGAAGATATCAAGAACGTTGAACCGATAACGTCGGGGGAAGATGAGAACGCTACGAGCATTCTTCCTAAGCAGGAAGAGGTATAAAAGGCGAAAAGGATCGAGACCTATTTGCAGTCTGCGTCCGGACGTTTTGGAGAATAGAGGACAAGGAAAAAGAAATAATGGAACGATCTGCTTGCGTGTTAGAGATGCAATGTTTTAAAGGAGAGTGTAACGCGTTTATAGTGAAGGAACTCGTATTATTGGACCTACAAACAAACGCTACCTACACGTTCCTGTTTAAACCGCCTTTCGAATACTCTACCTTGAGCAATAAATACAAAAAAACAAACAATTGGTTGAGTAAGAATTATCATCACATATCGTGGGAGGAAGGGTTCACCGATTACGTAGAGCTTCGTAACGTCATGTTACACTACGTGAAACAGTTCGATCTGATATTTACAACGGGTGACGAAAAGGCGAAATGGATTCGTGGTTTCACTTCTGCTGAAGTTATCGATATCGGTTCCTCAAGAGAATGGACCTTCCTGAGAGGAATCCAGAACGTTTGTAAAAGCGTTATAGCCCCGCAACACAAAGAAACGAATTGCGCGCTTCTACGTGCGATGAAAGTCGCGACAGTCTTAAGACTATGACTACAATAATAAGGGAGGGGGAAACGCATTATATAAACCAAAGAGAGCGGTGGTTAGACATCATTTCCTTATAGACCTCAGGCAGAGCTACACGATACAGTTACTTCTCCTCCGTAACTATGAACCGCGAAGCAACTTTACAGTCAATAATTCAACAGTTCAACTCAAAGTCTAAAGCTGACGGGTTGCCCATAAAGAAATGTTCAGAACTGAAGGAAGGTAAAAAGTATTCGGTGCACTACCTCAGAAAAATCGACACTACCTACGGGGAAGCAGTTGTTGCTGCGCTCGGAGGTTTCCCATACAAGGAAGGAGAAGACCCGAAATTCCAGATATTCCTACCTAGACGCTTCATCACGCTGTTGGCGAACATGGATTTGGATGAGGTGGGTGCCGGCGAATTTCACATAGTCTCCAACGGACCGTCCGGATGTGGGTCCACCGAACTGACTTTACATCAGTAGCTGTATTAGTCTAAAAAAAAATTGTATTTTTGTTATAATATAGCGATGTAATTATAAGATGCTATTGTATTTGTGTAAAAAAAAAAAAAAAATAATAAATAAATAAATAAAAAAATTAATATTAATGTCGCAAGCACTTCTGCTTGCGACTCTTTTTAAAAACATCTTCCTATGACCTTGACCTACTAACCAACTACTTATCCCACAACTATAACACAAGTATGTCGTCGTCATCATCTATACAAGTTCCCAATGACGTTTTACATTGCCCACAACATGCCCGAACATGTTTTTAATTACGTCACACAATCGTGAGCACTCGCACGTACAAGCGCGCAGGTAAAGTCTTAAAAACACTTTTCAATGGTCCGAACATGATTATAACTCGAAACAGAGGTAGGTTTTTAAAAACAATTTATTCAGGCCAAATACCTGTTACAACAAACAATCGCTAGCACAACGATGTGTAAACACATTAGCTCACGAGCGAGGAACCTATATCAATAAATTAACATGCTTTTACATTTTTTAACCAGTAAAGATCTGGAGAACAAACAGAGAAGTCACCGTTCAGTCTTTGCGACTGACACATTTATTGCGAAAATAATCCCATCACCTCGTAACGGATTTCAACCGTACAAACGCGACGTTATAGTAAAAATATAGGTCAGCAACGAACTGGGTACAGAATATAATACACACATTCTCTAGGTAAACAACGGTTTTTACATTACCCCCCAACATGTCCGAACAGGCTTCTAATTACATCACACAACAGCCAACACCCATATCACCAACCAACCCATACTACCTCACCTAACGGTCTTTAACGGAAAATTAACGTATTTCTAAAAAAAACACCTGCCACATACACACACGCACAACCGCGCACAACCGCCCACATTCCAGACCTCGTACCATACACGTCACCCTCCAATAATCGCTGAAACCAACCCCTCATACCCCACCTAACCGTTTTTAACGGAAAAGTAACGTATTTTCCGTCAAAACCACCTGTTGGGCTGAAACTGTGGTTTTGCCATCTACTGACGAGTGCTGATAAATTCTGGGGAAAGAGACGGTTTTGGTAGATTGTGCTAAAACATGGTCTATAGATTATTTTTAAAAAATGTAGGCAATCGCCCTTTAATGCTAACATTGTTACCATAGAAAATTGTAAGGATAAGGAATTGTGAATATACTTTGGGATGGACTGTGAGAGAATAAAGTATCTGGTCTGGAGTCATGTTTAAGGCATCATATCCGCATAGTTGCTTACCTGGAACAGATGAGGCTCTCCTGCATGCCTCTGCATGTAGTCTTTACACTCTTTTGTTGGAGATAACTGGAATACAACTTGACTTAGTTCTTTATTAATACACAAGAATACATATTGCGATTTATATATATATATATATATATATATATATATATATATATTTATATATATTTATATATATATATATATTTATTTATTTATTTATTTATATTAATTTTAATTATAAAATAAAAAGCAAGTAAAATAATAAAATATTTTTCAACCACAGTAGGAATCTACTTTAAAAAATTATTTTTCCATATTACTTGTTCATTAGTAGGCCAACTGTTCTGTTGGTTCGGCTACTGTTTCGTTATTGTTCGTTATTTAGATGTACTGAATGTTTACCTATTATTTTGTTTCGATATATGTTTGTTTATTATATTATTTTTGTATTTGTAAATATGTAAACGTCACCAGATTAACTAGTTTATGTTAATTTTTAGATTAGGTTTTTATATATTTCGTATGTTTTTAATTGTAAGTTTTCTATTCTTAGCAATGTGTAATTATTTTTAATTACATGAGTGACAAGGTTTTAATTGTGTTTCTCTGAATGTATGTATGTCTCTGTTTCTTTGAATGTATTTCAATTTGTTTTTATTCTGAGCAGTAGTTATAGATTTAGAAATTACAGCCTGAGCATTAAATTTAATAAACTATATTGCATGATCTATTACAAATATTTCTAATTGTTTTTTTATATTTTATATGTCAGTGATAATATTCTTTGAAAATAAAATTATAGTTTTAGGATTTTCCTATTTATTTATTAGCATAGTTATTGTGTAGTGATATCTCTTTTTATTTTGTTATATTTTCTTCGTCTTTTTTATGTTGAAGGTTGGTTATTATTTTATTCCTTAATCTATATTTAAAATTGGTTTTAATTGTTAAAGACATTGTTATACCTAGTTTTCATTGTGTTGTTCATTAGTAGTGTTTTATATATTATATTTAAAAGTTAGTTTCAAAGTTGCTGTTTTGTGTTGCCGTGAATGAGTAGATTAGAAAATAAATTTAATTTATTAAAGCTTACCTACTTTCTAATAATGAATTGGGTAAAATAATGTTTTATTTAATAATGTTTTTTTTTTCATAAATTAAAACCATATACCTGTATTATGATCATTCATTAAGCATTTAATATTTTGTAATTTACAAAGGAAATGATTTCTCATGTGCTAACAGATATTTAACTAAACATTTCCAAGCAACGTTTTTTTAAACAGATGCATTTACATCTTTTATCAATACCTGGCTGTCAACAGCCTTTGTTTCCATGGCAACAACAAACATACGGATAATCCTAACCTAAAAGGAATTTTCTCTTTCCATTGGTTAGAAAATTCAACATTTTTGTAGTAATCTCTTCATCAGGTATGATAACATATTATGACTTGTTAAATAATATTAACTTTAAAATTATAATTAAAAGAAGTGAAAAGGTCAGACAGTTCACCAGAAAATACATTTATAAACCTACTAATATATATTTTTTTTAATGTGGCTCAAAACTATTTATTTATTTGTCATATTTTAACTTGAAAAAGACACAAAAATATATACAGTTTTTAAATTTTAATGTAATCTAATCTATCGATACAACTTTACATTTTTATTTTAAACTGTTTACATTTTTATGGCTTCTTGTATATTCAAAGACTTTTCAACATTGTATACATTTCACAACATTTAAACTTTATATTAGTAGCCCTATAGCTTTTGTTTTATATTGCAAAATAGATTACTTAAATTGGCGTTATACTTAATTTTCAAAATAGTTCTATGCTTAAATTTTACTAGACTTATAAGAGCAAAAACGTATTACTAAAGATTTTCTTTGAAGATTATTTTAGAGAACTTTAATAACAGATTGTATTATTCTCATCTGTAAAGAAAATTGTTCAAACAATACTTCGAATTGAAAAAATAATTAAATAATTAGCTTTATAGTTAAAAATAAAAGAAATGGCGTCCACCAGATCCACATGTACATTTTCTATTTAGGTTAATTTAGGTAGAATAGCAAAAACGTAAACCCATAAAATCTTTTAAATAGTTCGGTAACTGAATATGAGTCTTTTAGGGAAACGAAAGAGGCATTTTGAGAAAAGATTCTAAGGTAGGAACATAAAAACCCTGGTAAGAATAAGGGGTGGGTGTCATGACATACCCAAAGTAGATCTAACATCTATCAGGGTCATAAAGAGCAAACTCTCTCTGTCCCTTAAACCCGTTTGTATAGAGAAAAAGGAAGGGTAGTCGGGATCAGACCTAAGAAAGGGATTCAATGAGACCTTACTACTGGTAATAGAAGACAGTTATGGAATCAACAACGAAAAAATTGTATTTTAGTTTTACAATTTCCTTTCTATTTATAGTGTTGGACTATTATTTTTATTTGTTACTATTTATAACATATATAATAATTTATCTATAATATAAGCAACTTTTTTGCATTATTACTTGCAAGCGACACTTGCATTGTGTTGTAGTTTCTTTCCGCTTTCCTTTCGCATTGTCTTTTTGTGAAGATACGGTTAATCCAGTTTGTTTGTTTATTTTATTCTTGAGCATTATTTTATGATGTGTGGTAACCATGCCAACGATTTAAGGTTATGCAATGGAGGTTTCGATAACAACCAGAAGGGGGAAAAGAAAACATTCATATACATCTTAAAGAAATAGATTTCTAACTAAAGGAAAGTTGCCCCATTGCTAAAGCAATAAAAATACTCAGTTCGAAACCGACCTAGACACCAAATCTGTATTATTTAGTAATTGAATCAATATTTGAAAAAGACTGTTTTAACATCAATTGTCATTCACTATAGGTTTACGAAAATGTATTTGAACTTTGAATGGATGAATAAAAACGTATTTTATTAAAGACTGAAAGTTTGTACAAGATGCATATCAGAAGAGTGTGAGCTAATAGAAGGGATAGAAAGAGTAGCAAGGTAGGGAGTAAATTTCAGATAAACGACCCGACTTCAGTCCGGCTTTCTAGTCGAGAATGTTATAACACACACATCTCTACAATCCCGATAAAGGGTATGTTTCCTCCATACTTGAACCATAGTCCTTTTCCTCTAGACAAAGGGGTTTTATAGCAATGCATTGTTCATATCTATTATAACAGATAGTATACGAAATCACATACAGATAGTGTACGATATCACAGTGTTACATACGTGCAGGATATTATCGCATATCCTCCATAGATTATTAAAATGGTCGACAGTAATGGTTGCTTTTGAACATAAATTTTTAAAATACTATTATTTTTTCACTAAAAACACTTGTAAATATGTTACACTTGCCTATAGTAGCACTTACATTTATAATTGTTGATGACGACCGTTTCAGAAGACTGTTGATGTGTTCCATTTTCAACTCAGACCGTAACTGAAAATTAACACATCTCCCGAAACTGCCGTCCTCAACAATTATAAAAGTAAATGCCACTATAGGCACCTAATAGTATATTTACAAGTGTTTTTAGTTAAATACTAGAAGCTCACGTGAAGATGGAATCTAATATTATTTCTCCCTATTTTCAGTAACTATACGAATTGAAATATCGAAATCTTGTTGCTGTACATGACGAGCTGGTTGTAAATTACAAATTACACTTTTGCTACTACTTGCGACCAGATATTTGTTAACTAAAAGTTGTTAATTGTTAACTTACACTTGGAGGAAACGTTTTCGTCTTACGACTTCTTCAGCCTCGTATTTTTGCCACTAGGAATGCTGCTGCTGTGCTTCCTCAGTATCATTTTTTTGAAAGTTAGAAGTGATGTGATCGAAGAGTATGTGTGATCTGTGCCGTGTTTGTTCATTTAAGATGTCATTTTTATGTGTGTTGCTATGTCTATATATTTCAAACTGTTCTAGTGTGTTTAATTTATGGCCTTTGTTGCATGTGTGGAGGATGCTCATGCTATTTTCCATACTTTTGCATGAGTGTTTAGTGTCCATGAGGTGATTTGCGAAGGTGGATTCAATAGTAGTGTGCAGTGCTCTTTTGTGTTCTTTATATCTTTCGCCGAAAGATCTGCCTGTTTGTCCAATTTAGAACTTATTGCAGTTGTTGCATTTTAGTTTGTATACTCCTGGGTTATTGTATGTGTTGGTATTGTTTTTAATGCTGTGTCTGATAGCCATTTGGCTTTTATTTGTTGTTCTGTAAGCTACATTGTATCCTGCTTTTTTTGAATTGCTGCGCTATCTTATTTGTGAGTTTGTTTATGTATGTGAGGGTGATGAATTTGTTTGTGTTCGTGTTTTTGTTGTTACTGTTTTTGTTGAGTATTTTTCTGTGTAGTTTGTCTATTAAATAATTGTCATATCCATTTTTGTGAGCTAAATATTTGATTGTGTTTAGTTCCTTAATGTAGTTAGTTGTGGACATAGGTATTTGATTTAGTCTGTGTATTAAATGTTTGAATGCTGCGTATTTTATGTTGTATTGGGTAGTTCGATGAATTGTGTATCAATGTGTCTGTCATGGTTGGCTTGCGGTATATGTTGAATTCATGTTTGTTTTGATTTTTTGTTATGGTGATGTCTACGAAATTCAATGTTTTGTTGTTTTCAAATTCTGCAGTGAACTGGATATTTTTGTGTATTTTGTTTATATGTGTTTGGAGTTGTTGGCATTGTTTTACGTTTCCTCGATATACGAATTGAAATATTGACGTTCTTGGAAGGATATTTACTTAAAATGCTGTAATCCAAATTTTTTTTCTTTTTTTTTTTTTTTTAAATAAATAAAACCTCTAAACCACAAATAACATTTTATTTAAACCTTATGTACATTTCGATTGCCCAGCAATCATCTTCAGAGGTATTTAAAAAATACAACTAACTCAAGAGGTTTTAACTTTAGAGGTTTTATTTATTTAAAAATAAACATTAAGCCACAGTTGCTTCATATAGTTACTGTAATCCAAGGTGGGTAGAATACACCTCAAGGGTGAATTCTACCCCCTTGAATTCGATCCTTGTTTTCCTGCATCGAATTGCTTTATCGTTTTTTTGTTGAAGTTTTATAAACTTACTGACTTTACTTTTTTTTTAAAACATGAAATATCTTATTGTATATGTTATTTCACAAATACGCTTAAATAAGGTTTGTTCTATATATTTTACGTCTTTGTCAAAAGATCTGTTTTCTTGTGTAGTATATTGCTTAGTATCGATCAGCTGTTGGACACGGTAATTCATTATTACTGCTACTACATTCTAATTATTTTGTCAGTAGCCATTCATTCGTTTATCTTGTATATTCAAGACTTTTGAAACAGATTTCGTCCCATTCTTAGTTTTTCTGAAACCCCTTCTCTATTTTCAAGAGAATAGATCGTTCTCTTGAATGAAATATTCTCATTTTAAAAACCTATTTAGGTACTATCTAAGAATCAAGAACTCTTCTGTAATGTCTTCATATTTTTCTCGTAATTTTGGTTTTACGGTCTTTTTTCTACTTTTTGAATGAAATTCTAAGTATTCAGAACGTTTTTTCTAATTCATTTTTGGTTCAGTCATTACTACAAATAGTAGAAAACCGCCCCTTAAATAATTATTGTTTGTCCTATTATTCACGATCTCTAATCTAGTACTTCGGAATCGGTTTTTTCAATTCTTTTATAAAACGTATCTCATCCCTATTGTTTGTATTAGCTGCGAGACATTTGGCAGGGTATTGTGTTTGCAACAAATTCCCAACTTATTCCTGTGACATAAATCCATTACTCACACGTACGTTTGATCAACTCGTATTATTAGATCTGTAATACTCTTATATTATGTAAAAGATTGGTATGAGCTCTTTACTTTTTCTTCCGTTGGTTTCTAGCTTTAATATACTCAATCAAATTTATTCAAGAAGGAAACGTGTTGCAAATATTTTCGGAATTAATTTTAAAAATGGTCGAGGGTGATAAGGGTTCAAATTTCATTCAGACACAGTATGCCAACTACTGCAATCCAGAAACAAAATATACAAATTTTTCTTCAGGAAGTTCTATAAAATTTCAAAATTGGAAACGTAAAGAATATTATGTTAAGAAACACCGAATATGACAACTTTATGCTGTGATTATAAAAAAATGCAAAAAAAATACACATGAGAAAAAAGTAAAAGTAAAATAAAGTTTTTTATACCTTTTACTTGTTAAATAGTAAAAAAATGGGAAAGTATCTTAAAATTCATAGAAGAGCAGTGTGTCTTAGTTTATCACAGTTTATCTGCACTTAATGTTGTCAATCTGGCTGATGAAGGTTTAAATTTAGTTTTATATGTTTCTTCATCTTCCTGCCCAGTCGTCATATTACCTCATCACCCTCATTCACCTAAAGAGGATAAAAATCACAGCATATATAATACAAAATAAAAATCTTAAACGTAACAGAATTACAAATATACACAAAGCTAAACAGCATTAGGATATAATGTTGACGTGTTTAACTGTACAACAATTACCTACCTTTTAAGAGAAAAAACACATAAAAGTATTTTTAATCTTTTTATTTCTATTTCTACGCTTTTGTTTCATACTTTGTTGTTTCTCAATAAAACCTGTTTGCTTTCTCCTTCAATTACTATAATTCTATTCCTATTTCCTTTTTGTCTACTGTTGTTTTATTTAAATTTTTGTTTAACAATTGTGTAACGTTGTAAAAACACTAACTGGTTTGTGGCAACATATCTTAAATTTAGGCAAGTGATTGTTTCACAGCTTTTCATCGGTCAATTTATGTAAATTAAAAGTATTTTTTGCTACTATAAGATGTAAAACTATGTCAGATATGTAGAGCTGTTATTACAATCACCTCTGTTTGGTTGCCGTATGGTTCGTAATAAATTCTATCTCGTATTAGAATTATAGCTCGGTTTGAGAAACTATATCGTACCTTTGACCATGTCATTGCCTTTGCTTAAAATCTAAACATATTTAATAACATTAAAAAGTGTTTTTCATAAAACTCATTTCCTTTTAAACTTTTGTGCTTCCAATCTTGCAATTTTCTTTCTTTATATTTTGTTGTTTCTTAGGTTTAACCGTTATATATTTTTGTTATATTATGATATAGTAGAACTTAGCTGAGTCGTCACGTTCTGGACGAAGGGGGTGTCGAATTCGAGGAAAAACAAAATACGGAAGTCGTGTAATTAACATGTAATTGTGGATAAACTTGGCACATAAATACTTAAATAGGTATGCAATGTAATTAATGTTGTACTTACATGGTATATGTCCCACAAAATATTCAACAACACTGTTACGCAACACTATAAAAACACTAGTCGTAAGCATAGTTCGTAATTACAAATACAGTACGAGTTCGTTATTCTACATCCATTTGTAATAACATATTACAGTAGCAAGTAAAAATGCGATATATTAAATCTATTTACGTTTCCGTTCTTAAAAAGTCTGTCATTTTCTTTTGTACCTAAGAATTCTTTTCTTTTTGTATTGCAAGCTGCCGAATTTATCTTAATACTATCAATTTCACCATTTCTACTTCATTTTGTCACCCATACCGCACATTGAATTTCGTTAGCATTTCATCTATTTCCTTATACAAGTCACACACATATCTATACATATTTATTCTTAAAAAATGTATGGGACACACCTTTATACTATAATATTGAGGTATATCATAGTGTGGCGATTCCTGAACAATTACTGGGTAAACGAGTACGTTTATAAAGTTAGGTAACGTTCGTGTAACCATTACTATTGTAAGTTGTATCCATATATATACGGTTTATGATATTTAAAATTACTTTTTATAGTTTAGAATGTGTTTTTAAATAACGTGTGTAAATACAAAAAAAAGTCAGAGTTGATGCATCTATGGTATAAATTTTATTATAATTTAGAATTAAACATTTCTAAAAGTTTTATGGAAAAAATGGCGTTTGCTGTTGGGTTTTACTTTCAATGTTTTTGCTAGAATGTTTAATGACATCAACACGTTTTGCTTGTTACAACTATTATTCAGAAAAAACATGCTAAAAGTTAAGTTCAAGCCACCATCCATGTAACGTTCAGTTCAATCTATACAGTTCATTTTAGAAGAACAATGTTTCAAATTATGCAAGATGCAAAGATAAAACGTTCCCAATGTTTAAACGTTTAGAATATTGTGCAATTCGTCAATACATAGCATGTTTTCTACTCATCTACAAGTGATGTGGAAATCAGTGAAATTTGAAATAAGTTAAAAGTCACTACTCCTGTTGCTGAAACCTTGAACATAGTAATAGAAGTATACGAGGACAAGTCTTGTCTCCTAAAAGTGTAACTCCGCTTCTATACAATGAAGTGCAAAATTTATATATATATATATATATATATATATATATATATATATATATTTGTTTACATTCATTACAAGTAAAAGTTATACTTTTACCCAAGTAAAAGTATTATCCCAAGTAAATATTATTTTTTAATGTTTTAATAATATTTTTCAAATTTTTTTATCTTTCATATAACTTTTATTTTAAAATTATTCTAATCTGTCAAATTTTGGATTGTTACACACAAAAAAGGAGGGAAAGAGAGGGCGTCAGGAACAGACAGAAACGGAGAGAGCAAGAGAGAGAGAGAAAGAAAGAAAGATAGAGAGAGAGAGAAAGAAAGAAAGATAGAGAGAGAGACAGACGAAAGGAGAAGAAATATATACAGACACACAGATAGAGACAGACAGCCAAACTATGAGATAGAAGGACAGACAGGCAGAAACAGTTAGATAGACAGTGATCGGCAGGCCATCAGACAAACTGACAGAAAGAGAAAGGGCCTGTACAAACTAAATATGGAGGGATGGATGGTACGCCTATAATGAATGCCAAGCCTTGTTGGTATCAGTGGCGAACATATTATCGAAATGGGGAACTCGCGAAGAGCAACCCTTTACCCTTACGTCTCTCGCCAAGGCAAGACTCATAATAGAGTCTAAGGTTGGAGCGCTGGTGAAGGGTTGCCATGAAAATGATTGTAGAGGAATCAGGTGAGAGACCCTTTTTCTAAAGGTCCAATTCCTAACAATCTGCCAAGAGCGAGAGCTGTGACAGAGTTTCGCTTGTGCACTGGACATGACTATCTTCAGACTCGCCTGCATCCCATAGGCCTGGCATACACCGACAGCTACCCACTTTGCCACGATGGTCGGATGGATGGAGACCACCTGCGTTTCTGTCAAGTTTTGCTTGCAGATCGAGCGACCCCGTCTAGCCAGTACTGGAAGGCTTGTTACCGAATGGCTTTATTGCCAAGGGCAGGCACTGGCTAAATCAAAATCGGTGATTTAAGTCTCTCATGTAATAGTTCTTTATACCCATAACTTCATTATCATTCAAGCCCCACACATTCTTTGTTATTCATATACACCTCATGTTCTTTCCCTTGCTGAATACTCTACCACAACTTGTTACCGGCAGAGAGCATTGGCCCTAGGAATTGACTCGTCCAATTCCTTAAATATAGAGTTCACTGAGGTTGGGATTTAGGTAATATTATAAACCCTACATTCTGTCCTTTGTTAAAGCTAATGAATAGCCTTTGTTTTGTATTTAGAATCTCTTTTACTATATTCTCACATATACATGTCATTACATTCAGACATTAATTAAACGTGCAGTTAATACAGATTTTCCATTCTTGCGCACTACAGTTTTTCTTTATATAATTTCTCAACCTTAACTTATTTTCATCAAATTCAATGTATGAATTAATAGATTTTATAGCTATATTTTTGATTGATCACTTTAACATTAGTTTATGACTATCCGAAATTTTTTTACACTTATGTTTTAGATTGTTGTTCCCCTTAAGGATTTTCTCTTTGCCGTCGAGAGGATATTCTATTTGACCATTTTTACAAATTACAGTCGATATTGACCGATGTATTTCTGGTTCGCTACTGAAGCAGACATCACAATCTTGTTCACTGTAATGAATTGCAGTCGTAACGATGTCTGAACTTGAGTGGGTTATATATTAGGTTGGGCGATGCCTCTATCATTAACGTAGTACTGCATCGAGTTACTCTTATTGTACTTTGATTTGTTTTACGTCTTACTCGAATGCTACATTGCAATATGTTTTTTATCATTTTAATTTTATATCTCATATTAATTGGATGCAGTATTAGCCTACATTTGCTTAGAGTTTGCATTTAGTGAGCACACTGAACCAATGATAAAACGTTTTTCTTTAAATCACAACTCTTTTTCAAACTCTTTAGTTTTAAAATGATTAACTAAAGGATAAAATTAGATATTGCTTTTTCTCTATGTTCCGTCATTAAAAGAATTACATCTATCAGATTTATGGCCGTTATAAACTTTACGACGACATGGCAAAATTTTGTAAACAATAAATTTTAACTAAAAGGCCAATAGGTGCATTAACGGAAGACATCGTCACGCAATTCCCTAGATTTATGATTTTATGTAATGTGGTACCACATTGAGTCATGGACATCTGCGACAGAAGAATGGGAGGTCGGATTTAAATCCCCCCTTGCCTTGCCTCGGTCTAACCGCAGAGACCATTAAGTAAGGCATGCCATAGTTTGACAGATTTCTAAGGCCGTTTATTAAAAAAGGTTCTACAAAAACAGTTACTTAATTGAAGATAATTTTATATTAACTTACTAACACGCGATTGAGTCAATTTATAGAATCATCTGATATTTCTTGTTCTTGTTTTAAATAAAGAATAAATAATGTTTCGTGAGTGATTCGTTTACATTTAGGCGTAAATACACGTTACACAAATTATATTTAACACTTTAAATAGAAAATTATAATGTGTATTCCTAACAGCTACAACACTGGGGGAATATTTCTGAAATATAAGTAATGGAAGTATAAAAATATTTTCGATATAAGCAGTTAGATTAAGTCTGAATAATGAAACGAACAAAATTATCTCTCTCAAACAGACCCTTTCTCTTTCTATCAGTTTGTATGATGGCCTGCCGGTCACTGTCTATCTAACTGTTTCTGCCTGTCTGTCTCCCTATCTCATAGTTTGGCTGTCTGTGTGTCTATATATGTTTCTCTCACTCTCTCTCTCTCGTTCTCTCTCTCGCTCTCTCTCTCTCTCTCTCTTGCTCACTCCCTTTCTCTCTGTTCCTGACTCCCTCTCTTTCCCTCCGTTCTTGTGTGTAACAATCCAAAATTTGACAGATTAGAATAATTTTAAAATAAAAGTTGGAAAGATAAAAGAATTTGAAAACCATTAATAAAACATTAAAAAATAACTTTTACTTGGAATAAAAAGTAATGAATGTGAACATATATATATATATATATATATATATATATATATATATATATATATATATATATATATATATATATATATATATATATATTAATTTCGCACTTCATTGTATAGAAGCGGAGTTACACTTTTAGGAGACAAGACTTGTCCTCGTATACTTCTGTTACTATGGTCAAGGTTTCAGCAACAAGAGTAGTGACTTTTAACTTATTTCAAATTACACTGATTTCCACATCACTTGTAGATGAGTAGAAAACATGCTATGTATTGACGAATTGCACAATATTCTAAAAGTTTAAGCAATGGGAACGTTTTATCTTTGCATCTTGCATAATTTGAAATATTGTTCTTCTAAAATGAACTGTATAGATTGAACTGAACGTTACATGGGTTGTGGCTTAAACTTAACTTTTAGCATGTTTTTTCTGAATAATAGTTGTAACAAGCAAAACGTGTTGATGCCATTAAACATTCTAGCAAAGACATTGAAAGTAAAACCCATCAGCAAACACCCGTTTTTCCATAAAACTTTTAGAAATGTTTAATTCTAAATTATAATAAAATTTATAGCATAGATGCATCAACTCTGACTTTTTTTGTATTTACACACGTTATTTAAAAACACATTCTAAACTATAAAAAGTAATTTTAAATATCATAAACCGTATATATAGATATAACTTACATTAGTAATGATTACACGAACATTATCTAACTTTATAAACGTACTCGTTTACCCAGTAATTGTTCAGGAATCGCCACACTATGATATACCTCAATATTATAGTATAAAGGTGTGTCCCATACTTTTTTTAAGAATAAATATGTATAGATATTTATACTAAAATATATCTGCAAAGTATTCTTTCTGTTTGATAGACTTGTTATACAAAAATAATAATTTTCTGAACGTAAGCTCACCGGTTACTAAATAGAATGCCTGCGTTAGTAAACCAGCGTTAGATTTTTTACCAAATCTATCCTAACCAACTTTGTTATAACATTGAAAAATACCTATTTAATAATTTACTATGTCATAAAATAGTCGTTTTTCTTTAAACATTTTCAGTTAATTAGTTTTGTGTTTGTAAATTGAGGTTATGTTTGTATTTTAGTTTCTAATTTTATCCACAATTCATGGTTTACCATATTCAAAATCACTTTATTTTTATAAACAATGTTCGAGCTGGTTTGTGAGTTACGATTATAAAAAAAATAAATATATACAACTTACAATTATAAAACTTTAATATCATACGCGTTTCAGTGACTTATGTTTTCGTCATCAGTGATTCTATCACAAACATATAATTTTAATTAAAGAAATGGAACATAACCTAAAATATATATTACCAATATTATATCAATTATTTATTATTTATAGTTATTAATATTAATTTACTAATATTATAGCAATTACTTATAATTTTATAAAATATTATAGGTTATATTCCATTTCTTTAATTAAAGGTATATGTTTATGATAGAATCACTGATGATGATGACAATGTCATTGAAACGCGTATGATATTAAATTTTTATAATTGTGAGTTGTGTATAATTCTTGTGTTTAACTTTATTCTCGTTTAGAATAAGTCAAGCAATTTATGTAAAAATGAACCAAATGTTTCGTGTAGTTTTTCTCAAAATATTGTCACACAAGAAGTCTCAGACAGCTGGAAAATTTATGATTGTGTTGGTTGTGCAGTTTATTTTGTACATGAGACTTGTTGCAACCTTTTAAGGCTACAAAATATAACGGTATTAAAATAATGGTCATTTAATACATTAAAATGCTGACAATTATAATAATAATAATAACACATTGAATAAGGCAAAGTGATATTATATACTTACTGAAGATTCAAGAACACTGTAAGATAAACAGGAGTTCCTCGTTGGAGGTACGAGGCACAAACATACGAGTGCGGGCCGATCGCATGACGGGGCCCTGAAGTCGGACATTTATACGTTAATGTTCGAGTTAGCTATTGACAAAACAAACGAGTTAGGAAAGGAAATGAAAGAAGGGGCTGGAGGGGGGTTGTAATTGAAACGATGTGACAGTGCGTGCTATGCAAATAAAATATCACTCGTTATAGACCGCCTTACTTCTATGGTCGTTTAGCGCGATCCTAGTTGTCGTCGAACGAAACTTACCTTCTGTCACGCTATCGGTATTGCGTTTTGCTGATGCGGTAGTCTTGCATTTCCTTATTAAATTTTATCCTAAATCATTCCAATTGTTAATGACGTTGAATTATTTTATAAAGTTATTTTAAATATGAAAAGAACTTAAATTGCTTCACTGAAACGGGTTTACTTCTTCGGTATATTTTAATGCCCGTAATCTATATTATGTTAATGTATAGCCTACGTCTTATAAGAGGGGGGGGGCAAATATAAGGAGTACAAAATGGAGAAATATTAGCCGCTGCCTCAGGGGGAATATGTTATTCATAAAATTGTACGTAGCAACATTATACAATGAAACACGTTTTGGTTCAATACTGTTAGTTGCAAAGTCTTTACGTGTAGGAAAAATAATTAAATTTCCATAAATACTTTTATTTAACTTCCTTCGCGGACCAGTAAGGTTATGATTATTAAATTCCTTCAATAAGTTCACATTCTTCTTTCATATATATCTTGTACAAATTTGCAATCGCTAATAAAATACGTTTTTATTCATCCACTCAAGTTGAAATACATTTCTTTTAGACATATAGTGGATGATAATTGATGTTAATATAGCTTTTTAGAATATTTATACAGTAATTAAGTTATAAATATGTGGTTGGCTTAGATCGGATTCGAAGAAAATATCTTCATGTACAAAGTCTAGCGCTTTTAGCAGTGAGCCAACTTTCCCATAGCTAGACATTTACTTCTCAAACATGTATATGAATTTTTTCTTTTGCTCCCATCTGATTTTCGTCGAAACCTCCATGGCACAACCTTAAATTGTTGCCACGGTTAACACACAAAATATATAAATAATGCTCTAGAATTAAAAACGAAGTAAAACGATAAAATAAACAAACAAACTTTATTAACCGTATCGAACCTTACTTCACAAACGGACAATGCCAAAGGAAAACGAAAAAACTGCAACACAATAAAAGTGAAGAAAAAAGAAAGCGTGTATATATCAACAAACAGAAATAATAGTCCAACACCATAGATACAAAAGAAAATAGGAAATTGCAAGGAAATTCACTTTCTATTTTGCCACCTAATATTGTTATTCTGAAGTATGCATATACATTTATATATTAATTGTAATTATAAAATAAAAATAGCCTAAAACCAAAATTTGTCTTTGTTGATTGAAGTAGGAATTTACTTTTAAAGAAATTGATATTACTTGTTATACACAAAACAACGTTTCTAACACTATCATTGGGACGAACCGATGTACCATCTCAAAGCAGTAAATTTCTATGTCGTGAAAAATAAGACGCTAAGGGAAATATATGTTAACAAACTATCTTTAGTAATTTATTGTAAAGATATTGTTTTTGTCTTTCGCGAATAGAATATAATGTTGATTTGTGTACATGTTCTATTTGCGTAGTTTTATAAATTCTAAAATTTCTTGTCAAATAACTATTTTCTTAACTGAATTCTCTTAAAATATATTTCCTATTTAAATATATAAAATCTTGTTTGTTGCTTCACCCAATAAACGCTAAAGGCTCAAAATAATTTTTTAAACGAATGATGAATTTTAAACAAAAAATCCTTTTTTAACTAAAAACACTTGTAAATATATCACACTTGCCTATAGTAGCACTTAATTTTATAATTGTTGAAGACGACTCAATTTTATTTTATAATTGTTCGGTAGATGTGTCCCGTTGTCAACTCAGATCTTGACTTTTTTTTAATATTCTACCACAGAAAACACTTTTCATTTTGCATAGAATAGAAAATATCTTCATAAAACTTATTTTGAGCATTAGGAAACCCTATCCATTTTCTACATATTTTTACTTTTGTAATTAGTAAGTAATATAAAATTTATTTTCAATTCCTACTCAAGTCAACAAAGAAATATTTTATTTTAGTTTGTTTTATGTATATACATATGTCAGAATAACAATATTAACTGGCAAAATAGAAAGCGAATTTTCTTGCAATTTTCCATTTTCCTTTCTATGTATGGTGTTAGACTATTATTTTTGTTTGTTACTATTTATACGCTTTCTTTGTGAAGCAATGTTCGGTAGCGTTAATACAGTTTGTTTGTTAATTTTATTTTTGTCATTAATTTGTAATCCTTGAGCATTATTTATATTGTGTGGGTAACCATGACTACTATTTACGGCTGTACTATAGACGTTTCGACGACAACCAGATGGGAGCCATAAACTAGACGTTTCGACGACAACCAGATGGATGCAAAGGAAAAATTCATACACTCAAATGAGAATTATACGTCTAGCTATGGCAACGTTGGCTGAGTGCTAAAAGCCCTAGCCTTTAAACATCAAGATATTCAGTTCAGATTCGGCCTAGATTTCCAACTTTTTAATTTATTTATTGAATAAATATTTAGAAAAACTGTATTAACATCAATTGTCATCCACTACAGTTTAGAAAATGTATTTGAACGTGATTGGATGAATAGCAATGCATTTTATTAACGATTGAAAATGTGTACAAGAGACATATCAGGAGAGTGTGAACTAATAGAAGGAATTTTAAAACAGTCAAGCAAAAACCTCCAGCAAGAATTTTTATAAGTATACAGAACATATCATAAGGTTAAAGATAACGGGGTGACGGAAATGGTAGAGAAAAAATGCCTGTGAAACGTTAATATGGGACCTGCAGCAGAAGGGTGAACTTAGATGCATATTTAGAAACACTCAAGCTATATTTGATAAAGGGGTGATCTGGCTATAACCGAATTTACTAAATGATCTTTAGCGCACTGCAACTAAATTATAAAGTACATACAATACATATTCAGGACTAATTCGTAGAACCATTGACTAGTTGAGATCGGTTTGTACTCTTCTGTTGGACTTTTGCAGGAACAAACCGCAGATGCTTAGCTTTAACGCCAAAATGTACACTTTGAAAATATAGTAAATATATATGTATACATATATATATATATATATATATATATATATATATATATATATATATATATATATATATACATATATATATAAAGAACTAAGTCAAAATATAAATACAAGAATTATAATTGAATTTACAATTCTTGTATTTGTATTTTGACAGTTCTTTATTAATACACAAGAATACATATTGCGATATATATATATATATATATATATATATATATATATATATATATATATATATATATATATATACGAGGGTAAGTCAAATATTATCCGCAATATAGGTATATTTTTTGTTTACGTTGGCAGTACTGTCCTTTTGCGTTGATGACGCATGCTTTGTTTATTCGTTGTTATGTCTATGCACGTTACAAGGTGCTAGGTTAGTTTCGTTATCGCTGCCGTGCTGTTAATAATGGCCGCTCCACTTTCTATTTGCACCAAAGAAGAGCAACGTTCAGTGATCCGTTTTTTGTGGTCGGAAGGTGTATCAGGGGCCGAAATTCATCGAAGACTTTTGGTACAGTACGGGAACAATTGTTTGCCACAACGGAGTGTCTATGAATGGATTGAAAAATTCAAAAATGGTCGTACAAGTGTTACGCAAAATGAAGTGTTACCGCCATAAACGAGGAAAACATTGAGCGTTCACTTGAAATGATTCTCTCAGACAGACGGATAACTGTTGACGTCGTGGCAAATCGTCTGCAAATTAGCCACGGTTCTGCCTACGAAATCATTTACAGCAGACTTGGGTTTCATAAAGTTTGTGCAAGATGGGTTCCAAAACGACTGACACAGTTGCATAAACAAACGCGCTTGGACGTGTGCAAAAAACATTTGGATCGCTATGTTAACGAACGGGACAACTTCTTAGACAGGATCGTTACTGGTGACGAAACATGGATCCATCATTACGAGCCGGAGAGTAAACGGCAGAGTATAGAATGGAAACATCCAAATTCGCCGTGCAAGAAAAAATTCAAAACCCAACCGTCCGCAGGAAAACTTATGCTTACGGTTTTTTGGGACTCACAAGGTCCATTACTGGAACATTATCAGGAAAGGGGCACAACAATAAACAGTGTACGTTACAGTGAGATGCTTACTGCTAAGCTGAAGCCTGCAATTCGTAGCAAACGCCGAGGACTGCTGTCAAAAGGCGTTGTGTTGTTGTACGACAATGCCCGTCCGCATACAGCTGCCCACACTGCAGAAACGCTTCAGAAACTCAATTTTGAAGTATTGGATCATCCTCCATATAGTCCCGATCTCGCTCCATCTGATTTTTACTTGTTTGGTCCACTCAAAGAGGCAATTAGGGGCCGTCGATTTACGATAGACGAAGCATTGAAAGAAGCGGTGCATTCCTGGCTCGCATCTCAACCCAAAACCTTCTTCCACGAGGGCATCAGGAAACTTGAACAACGTTGGACCAAGTGCGTTGAAAAGCAAGGGGACTATGTCGAAAAATGAAGTACTTGTAAGTTTCCTATTTGATTTCAATAAAATTTTATAACTATATTGCGGATAATTATTGACTTACCCTCGTATATATATATATATATATATATATATATATATATATATATATATATATAAAGATTGAGGACTGTAATGAACTGCACAAGTATATAAAACCTAGAACAGCCATTTTTAAGACTAACATATCAGATAACAAACATAACTATAAGTCTGTCAATAAAAGATGAAACTATATTATAATATGCAGTAGAGCCTCCCTAATTCGTCACTCTCTAATTCGTCACCTTATCTAATTCGTCACATTAATCATCACAAACATCGTCTGCAGTGTCACAGTATATGCGCCATCAGAAAAGAATTATGTAATACGAAAGAAAATTACAGTCTTTATTAAAAACTAATATAACGTATTTAATATACCAAATGTTTTCTTGCTGGTGTTGTTCTTCTCCCAACATACTGCAAAATGTGTTTTACTTCTTTTATAAAAATAGAGAACATACTGTATTTGTAATTTGGTACTATACTGTAATAGTGTTGAGATTTTCTGCCGACGTAAATAATGTAAATACAACATTAATTACACTAAATATCTACGTATGTATTTATGTGCTATGTTTACCCACAATTACATGTTAATTTTACGATTCCGTAATTCGTCTTTTATCAAATTCGTCGAATTAGAGAGCTTCTACTGTACCTCAAACCACCGCCGCACGTTTAATATTACATAATAATAACAGGTATGTATAGAATAAATAAGTATGTTATTATTTTTTTATTATTATACTAATTGTATATATTATTATTATAAAAATATTATTTTATTGTAATACTAAAAATCTTGTTATTTATTTTTGTAATTTTAATAGTGTTATGTGATAGAAATGGAGTTATAATATAGTTTTATTGATAAACTATAGTTTTATTGATAGTCTCTTATTAATTCAATCTTGAAAATAACTAGAAGATAACGAGAATGTCCGAAACGTTAATCATAAATACTAAGATTTATAGACTTCTATAGCTCACTAAAGTTATATAATAATATGTACAAGACGTCGATTCTTTTTATTATAATAAATATACAGCACTTAATAACAAGTAATATAAACAACAAAATTAAAGTAAATCCCTACTTGGGTCAATAGAGAAGACTTTTATTTTAGTTACTTTTTATTAAATAATACAATTAATATAAAGAAAGTAACCTAACCTTAACGTTAAAAATCTATTCACGTAAACAATAACACAAACTCATCTGTTTTATGAAATCATATGTTATCAATTATTTTAGGTTAAATGGCCCGAAGTAACTATACTGCATACCTTTCCGCTTTTGTAAGACGTTTATCTCCCATATAATACTAAAATTAATTAATTATTAAATTTAAATAATTAATTATATTCGAAAAACTTTATTAACATGAATTGTTATCCACTACAAGTTTTTTAAAAAATCATTTGAGCTTAAGTGGATGAATAAAAAGTATTTTATTAACGATTAAAAATTTGAACAAGATATATAAAGACAGTGTAAACTAATAGATTGTATTTTAAAAAATACAACCTCACAATAAATTCGTTTACTAAAGCAGATACATATTAACTATAGTACGTAAAACCCTTTGATTTATTAATGTATTTACTATGAGTGTATCGCTTTTATTATTAGAGGTTGTTGTTACCTTTATTATCAAAGTAATAATTACCATGATTTCTAGTTTTATTTATAAGATTTGTTGGTTATATTGTTTTAAGAGAGACGATTATATGTAATAAATGATTATTTAATTTAGGTTATTCGCCATTTATTTGTTGTTACAGGATGTTTACATAATAGCATTAATTTATATTTCTCTTATTCTATATCATTATATAATAGTACCTCATTTTAACGGAACCTATTTAACCACACCTCGCTTATAATAGACTGTGTTTTCAAAATAGATCCGCCAAACGCGTAAACACGGACTCCTTATATTATGTACACAAAGGAATGTTTATTTAAGACATAGTTTTATCATAAACGTTGTTCTGAAAAACTTATTATCATGACACTCAAACTGAAAACACAAATATCTCCCAAATTACAAAACATTTCATAATTGGTCACGAATGGCGAAACCCCTTTTGTAACTTGTCATCCTCCATTCTCCTTACATATTTCGGATGATAGAATCAAACGCAAATCAGCATCGATTGTTGCCGTCAAACGTTCAGCCCATCGATTGTTTCTGTCAAAATTATAATTGGAATAACGTTTTAAAAATATAACTTATTGTAACTTGAATAAAATTAATAACGTGCAGCTACTGTCTTGGGGAGGGTGGGGGTGCCGTATCTGCCAGCACGTTGTTCCAGCTCCAGTCAACCTCTGGAGTTTGGAATGAGTGTAAGGTGAAAAAGCGCGTACTACAATCATGACGTCTAAAACTAGAGACCATGGGAAAAACAGGAAAATGGTAAATATAAATTACTTAAACATTCTTAGAGAAAGGTTAACCCTATATTTAAACTATTACCGGATACCTCGCTGTTTCTTTACATGGCTAAATGTACGTGATAATAATTTTAATTAATTATTATTGAATTACTAATTATTAATTAAATTTTGCATCAACATTTTTTAGGTAAAACTCAGGTAATCCTAACTCAGTTGTTTATAAATTAATTAGATACCATTACTGATTATAGTGATCAATGACTGAAGATAATATAGGTCTAATGGATGCTGATAGCTTTATTTTACGAAAAATTTTCTATTTAAAAAAAAGTTATTTAAAACAATGTGACAATTACATTTTTCAGATTTACCTTAAAAATCTACTAAATATAGCTCAAAAACTTTGACATTTAAGACTGAATAATAAAATAACAATATATATAGGCTACTCCTTCATCACCCTAATACCTCAGTTAACTATATACACATATACAAATAAGTATGCATATAAATATTTATATGTGAAAACATCTTTCAAATATTAATGTTTATAAATATGTATATATGTGTAAATGGATCCATACAAACTCATACGTATATAAATAAGTATAGGTATGTATAAATGTATATACATAAATATTTTTATAAATGTATATGTAAATCCATTATTACAAATACATATATATATACATATATATATATATATATATATATATATATATATATATATATGTCTATTTTAATCCATGTATGTATAAAAATATGTATATGGTAATCCATGTATGTGTAAAATATGTATATGTATGTGTACAAATATATCTGCATAAGAATATGTCTATGTGTATATGTATTTATCTCTGTGTAAAAGCATGTACACAAACGTGTATACACTTATATAAATATGTATATGTATGTGTATACATAAGAATATGTCTATATATTTTAATCCATGTATGTATAGAAATATGTATATGGTAATCCATGTATGTATAAAATATTTATATGTATGTGTACAAATATATCTGCATAAGAATATGTCTATATGTATATGTATTTATCTCTGTGTAAATGCATGTACACAAACGTGTATACACTTATATAAATATGTATATGTATGTGTATACATAAGAATATGTCTATATATTTTAATCCATGTATGTATAGAAATATGTATATGGTAATCCATGTATGTATAAAATATTTATATGTATGTGTACAAATATATCTGCATAAGAATATGTCTATATGTATATGTATTTATCTCTGTGTAAATGCATGTACACAAACGTGTATACACTTATATAAATATGTATATGTATGTGTATACATAAGAATATGTCTATGTGTAAATGCATGTACACAAACGTGTATATACTTATATAAATATGTATATGTATGTGTATACATAAGAATATGTCTATGTGTAAATGCATGTACACAAACGTGTATATACTTATATAAATATGTATATGTATGTGTATACATAAGAATATGTCTATGTGTAAATGCATGTACACAAACGTGTATACACTTATATAAATATGTATATGTATGTGTATACATAAGAATATGTCTATGTGTAAATGCATGTACACAAACGTGTATACACTTATATAAATATGTATATGTATGTGTATACATAAGAATATGTCTATGTGTAAATGCATGTACACAAACGTGTATATACTTATATAAATATGTATATGTATGTGTATACATAAGAATATGTCTATGTGTAAATGCATGTACACAAACGTGTATATACTTATATAAATATGTATATGTATGTGTATACATAAGAATATGTCTATGTGTAAATGCATGTACACAAACGTGTATATACTTATATAAATATGTATATGTATGTGTATACATAAGAATATGTCTATGTGTAAATGCATGTACACAAACGTGTATACACTTATATAAATATGTATATGTATGTGTATACATAAGAATATGTCTATGTGTAAATGCATGTACACAAACGTGTATACATTTATATAAATATGTATATGTATGTGTATACATAAGAATATGTCAATGTGTAAATGCATGTACACAAACGTGTATACACTTATATAAATATGTATATGTATGTGTATACATAAGAATATGTCTATGTGTAAATGCATGTACACAAACGTGTATACACTTATATAAATATGTATATGTATGTGTATACATAAGAATATGTCTATGTGTAAATGCATGTACACAAACGTGTATACACTTATATAAATATGTATATGTATGTGTATACATAAGAATATGTCTATGTGTAAATGCATGTACACAAACGTGTATACACTTATATAAATATGTATATGTATGTGTATACATAAGAATATGTCTATGTGTAAATGCATGTACACAAACGTGTATACACTTATATAAATATGTATATGTATGTGTATACATAAGAATATGTCTATGTGTAAATGCATGTACACAAACGTGTATACACTTATATAAATATGTATATGTATGTGTATACATAAGAATATGTCTATGTGTAAATGCATGTACACAAACGTGTATACACTTATATAAATATGTATATGTATGTGTATACATAAGAATATGTCTATGTGTAAATGCATGTACACAAACGTGTATACACTTATATAAATATGTATATGTATGTGTATACATAAGAATATGTCTATGTGTAAATGCATGTACACAAACGTGTATACACTTATATAAATATGTATATGTATGTGTATACATAAGAATATGTCTATATATTTTAATCCATGTATGTATAGAAATATGTATATGGTAATCCATGTATGTATAAAATATTTATATGTATGTGTACAAATATATCTGCATAAGAATATGTCTATATGTATATGTATTTATCTCTGTGGAAATGCATGTACACAAAGGTGTATACACTTATATAAATATGTATATGTATGTGTATACATAAGAATATGTCTATATATTTTAATCCATGTATGTATAGAAATATGTATATGGTAATCCATGTATGTATAAAATATTTATATGTATGTGTACAAATATATCTGCATAAGAATATGTCTATATGTATATGTATTTATCTCTGTGTAAATGCATGTACACAAACGTGTATACACTTATATAAATATGTATATGTATGTGTATACATAAGAATATGTCTATGTGTAAATGCATGTACACAAACGTGTATATACTTATATAAATATGTATATGTATGTGTATACATAAGAATATGTCTATGTGTAAATGCATGTACACAAACGTGTATATACTTATATAAATATGTATATGTATGTGTATACATAAGAATATGTCTATGTGTAAATGCATGTACACAAACATGTATACACTTATATAAATATGTATATGTATGTGTATACATAAGAATATGTCTATGTGTAAATGCATGTACACAAACGTGTATACACTTATATAAATATGTATATGTATGTGTATACATAAGAATATGTCTATGTGTAAATGCATGTACACAAACGTGTATATACTTATATAAATATGTATATGTATGTGTATACATAAGAATATGTCTATGTGTAAATGCATGTACACAAACGTGTATATACTTATATAAATATGTATATGTATGTGTATACATAAGAATATGTCTATGTGTAAATGCATGTACACAAACGTGTATATACTTATATAAATATGTATATGTATGTGTATACATAAGAATATGTCTATGTGTAAATGCATGTACACAAACGTGTATACACTTATATAAATATGTATATGTATGTGTATACATAAGAATATGTCTATGTGTAAATGCATGTACACAAACGTGTATACACTTATATAAATATGTATATGTATGTGTATACATAAGAATATGTCTATGTGTAAATGCATGTACACAAACGTGTATATACTTATATAAATATGTATATGTATGTGTATACATAAGAATATGTCTATGTGTAAATGCATGTACACAAACGTGTATACACTTATATAAATATGTATATGTGTATAGGTAATACCTGAAGTAGCATTTAAATTGTTTTTAAAAAAGTACAGCCATTGTGTGAGATATATTCTCCGTAAACTGGAACCGCATTGACCTCTTAGTTGGGTGAGGTAGAGAATCTATAACTGGTTAGTTCTATGAGGTTTGGCATATAGATGAGTCAAAAAACTTGCGTGTAAATTATATATAACTATCAAAATTATGAAGTAAATTATATACAACTAGCAGAATTGGCAAAAGAATTATTTACGACTAGAAAACCTGGAAAACAAATTTTTCTTACATCAAAATTTATATAAATTCTATATCTTATAATAACGGACACTGTCGCCTGCTGTAAGAGGGAAAATGCGTGCTCACGACGTTAGGCATGTCGAGCTAAACCTTCTGACACTCTTATCTCTTTTGCATAACAATTAAAATACAAAAGAAACCGAAATTGATATTATACACACACATATATATATATATATATATATATATATATATATATATATATATATGTATATATATGGTGAAAAAAATAACTTTCATAAACAAGAATATACGAGTATCACTTCATTTTATTGTTGATTGAAGCTTTTCGCTAATTTACATTATTAACATTTTCAAAATTTATAAATCACTGACCAGGTCTTACTCTAGTCACATAACTGGACAGTGATTTATAAATTTTGAAAAAGCTAATAATGTAAATTAGCGAAAAGCTTCAATCAACAATAAAATGAAGTAATACTCGTATATTCTTGTTTATGAAAGTTATTTTATTTCACCATATATATTCAACAAGAAAAAATAATTCATCTAAGGATTACAATATATATATATATATATATATATATATATATATATATATATATATATATGAAGAGAGAGAGAGAGAGAGAGAGATATTAGCAAATCTTACAACTAGTCAGCTAAACCATCATCTCAGTTGGTTGGTGTAATTCCAATAAATAAAACGCTGCAGACACTTGCTGTAAAATCGTATTTCTAGAAATGCATCCTTAATAAAAATGCAATATAATTCATCTATATCTAAAAATTTATTTTTATTGTTGACGTCGTGCAAGCTATTGTCTTTTAGATATTAATTAAATGAGTTCTTTAAATTACTCACAAAAACTTGACATGTGTTTATGTGTGTGTGTGTGTGTGTGTGTGCCGTTTGTGAGTAAGTATTCTCTATATCCTTAAACCATTTGTAGTCAATAGAACTGGCTTTTAATTATAGTAAACTTACCTAAACTTAGTAAAAATCTTAATTTTATTTTTAAAACTATCCAAAAAACGCCCTTTAATCAATCTGTTAATTACTATAAATCTTCAATGTACTACCAATTAATATCAATTAATTACTGTACTACCAATATTCAATTAATTTATTACATGTTTTCCTAAAAGTCTTCCTACTTATAAACAACTTTGCTTATTGTGTCAGCCAGCTATGGACGACATTTATTCAAACATTTCCGTATTGTTGATGTTTTCCAATATACCTTCATTTGTTCACGTTGCAGTTTTTTTGTCTAATTTGTGCCTGTTTTCATTTGGAGGAAATAGTTTTTTCTTCAAACGAGGCATACGCTGTAATTGTTTCTTGTGATTCCCATTTTACTCATTCCCATTTTTACTGTTTGTCACAACGGTGAACTGTTTTATTTGGAATTTTTTGTTCTGAAATTACAAATGACTATTGCTATTTTGTAATTATTATTGCTGCCCCTACATTTATTACTTAGTTTAAACAATATATGAGTAATACATGTTATGATAAGTGATAGGGTATGTTTAGTTTTACGTTAATTTAAAGTAACAATACTTTCATTTTACTTAAATATTAAATTAAAAGTATACTTTAATATTACTTTTAGTTTTCAGTATATTGTTAATTATTAAAGAATGATATCTTTAAGTAATTATCTTTGAACAAAGTCCTTATTCCTTAATATTATCTTTTGTTTATTGTGTTTGTAGCTATATGCCAATTTCCTAAAGTGCCTCAAAACACATTGGTTAAACATTCTAAGTCGTGGATAGACACGGTTTTAACCCCGATAAATACTTGGTGCACTGCTTTATGTAAACTGTCTGGACAGGAGAACTTGACTTTTCTTCTACTGCTAGAAAAACTGGGCTTTTGTTTTGCTCATTCTTTAGTGATCCATTCTTTTTCCATTGGAATGTATCCGGTAGACTACTCCCTATAAAGCCAATAAAGATTAGGTATACTTCAGTTCTAAGTAGCGAGTAGGTAACCGACTCTGATGGAGAACAGGTCATGTGTGTGACCTTAGACTTGGTCAGCATGAGTTAATACCAAAGGACACGCGGGACAGCCTAATAGTGCCTGAGGTTTGACTATTCAACCATTAAAGTGGTCCCCAAATCATGCAATTTCGAACGGACCATGCGAAGTTGGTTGTGACTTTTGTGAACAGATGCAAGGAAATTTGCAGTAAATATTCTATTGCTAAATTTATACTAAGGTTCCCACTAATAAAACCAAAAACAATATGACGTTTGTACCGCATCCGGTGTACACTCCATGGGACGAAACCTTATTAATACTTCCACCTTTTAAACAACTGTACGTTTCTCTAAACTGGAATACTGAACATACTTGCAATCAGTCATACCAATTGGACTGCAATCCAATTAACTGCAATCAGTTAATACGCATTAAAATTTGTTTAAGGCTGTTTTAGTGAATTGAACGGCCTACCTAGTAACAATGGCTCTGGAACAGCGTCAAGTTTCTGGTCAAATACAAGTCAGCAGGAGACAAGTAAAATCTATTGGACACTGTAACATCTAATAGAAATTCTGTCATTTCAGGCCATGTTTAGAGACAGTAATAAACGGCATTATACAGAAATGGTTGCACGTGGAAAAGCTGTAAATCAATGTCCTTGTGCTGTGAATTTGTAACGGTTTGGAATTTATATTGGACAAACAGTTGGATATGTGTGTCTGTATGAGAGCTGTGTGTTGGATTCTAACATTCAAGTTATACGTCTATAAGATTAGACTTTAAAGAACGCCGGGTGAAATGGAAAAAAATAATATTAGTTAGTTGCCAAAACTAATCAATATTATGATTATAAAACTGAAATGAAAGCGATCATAGTATATAGTTTTATGATGAAAATTGCCATAATGAAAGTATATTAGGAAATCTTTTAGAAATTTTTGGAAGCCATAAGGCTATACCATTATAATGCTTTTGGCAATATAACCATTGATAAAAGATATTAAATATCTTTCCATGAAATACAAAAGGATCATTTCCTTGAATTAATTTTGGTCACTGGGATTAGAGATACGTCTCCAATGACCCCGATACGATTTCCTATCTAGTAAAGTAATGCCTTTAAAAAATTGTATTTTCCTACACAACGCTTGATTCGACTTTGTCCAAGGAGAAGTAATCTTTCTAATTTAACAAAAACAGACTAATAGTTCAAGTTCCTGTTGTATGAAAAGTTTTTCTGCTGTTTAAATACCTTGAAGATTAATTTTCTTAATATATTTTCGTAATAATATGTTTTAGAGATTTCTTATTTATGTTTTATGAGATAAAATATAAAAAATTACTGTTTTATTAAATAAACTTTATAATTTTTAATTCTTAAACAATTAATATAGAAAAATATTGTAAGTCAATCCCTACTCAAGTCAAAAAAAAAAATTATTTTAGTTTCTTTTATTTATATACATATGCCAGAATAACAATATTAGGTGGAGGAATGGAAAATGAATTTTCTTGCAATTTTCCTTTCTATGTATGGCGTTGAACTAATATTTTTGTTATTACACAATATCAAGAGCACAGTGGTACAATATATTACAATAAAAATATTGAAAAGAACCCCAATACCACAAAAATAATCAAAAATAACAAATAAGACAAGTTACTTAAGATTAAACCCTTATGTACATTCCGATGACCATGTCATCATCATCAGAGGGTCTTGTTACAAAACACAATCTAGCACACAAGAAGTTACAAACTAGAATGATACCAATCGTTCTCCGCGGTCGCTATATATAGGCGTGAGGTAAGCTCCGCCCCCTCTCCGCCCTCGACCGACAAATAACGATCGGCCATCAGGAACCAAATAGGTTATGTCAAAAATTACATTATAATAATACATATGTAATAAAAACTACAGCAATAACAATTAATAAACTAAAAGTAATTAGATTAAAACATCGTAATTTGAAGAAAGCTATTTAAGTAAAGTATATAATGGTGAGTAAGGAATAGGTCCTTTATCTGCATTCATTAATTTACAATTTGATTTGACTATAAAAACACTTTCATAACTATTAAGTAACTTTTTTGAGTTTATACATTTAGCTAAAATAACATTTTTATCTAAATCATGCTGATTACTAAGGACATGTTCTGCTACACTTGATTTTTCAGGTACCTGTTTTCATAACCTATTTGGTTCCTGATGGCCGATCGTTATTTGTCGGTCGAGGGCGGAGAGGGGGCGGAGAGGGGGCGGAGCTTACCTCACGCCTATATATAGCGACCGCGGAGAACGATTGGTATCATTCTAGTTTGTAACTTCTTGTGTGCTAGATTGTGTTTTGTAACAAGACCCTCTGATGATGATGACATGGTCATCGAAATGTACATAAGGGTTTAATCTTAAGTAACTTGTCTTATTTGTTATTTTTGATTATTTTTGTGGTATTGGGGTTCTTTTCAATATTTTTATTGTAATAATATTTTTGTTTGTTACTATTTATACGCTTTCTTTTTTTCATCGCTTGCATTGTGTTGTAGTTTCTTTTCGCTTTCCTTTCCCACTGTCCGTTTGTGAAGCAAGGTAAGATACCGTTAATCCAGTTTGTTTGTTTATTTTATTTTTTTCTTTCATTTTTAATCCTTGATCATTATTTAAGATATTTGTTTGGTAACCATGGCAACAACTTAAGGTTCTACAATGGAGGTTTCGACAAAAACCAGATGGGATCAAAACGAAATTCATATACTTGTTGAGAAATACACTCCTAGCTATGGGAAAGTTGCCACAGTGTAAAAAGCACTAGAATTTGAACATGAAGATACTAATAATTTAATTATTTATAATAACTTATAACTTTAATTTAATTTATTATATAATTATTGAATAAATATTTGAAAAAATTGTGTTACCATCAATTGATATTCACTACAAGTTTAAAAGAATGTATTTGTACGTGATTAGACGGACGAAAATATATTTTATTATTATTAAAAATATGTATAAGATATATATCAGGAGAGTGTGAGCTAATAGAAGGAACTTGAAAATAAAAACGTATTTTTAGAAGAAACACAAACTTTGCTAAAAATACAACATTGTTCACAATGATATACTGCGGTCTTCAAAATTATAAAAGAAATCGATATCTTCAATATTGTTAATGTCAATTTTCAATCGTAACTTATTATTGTTATTATTATTTTAACTACTGAAATCATTCAACAAGCACTGTAAACTTAATTCAAAACCATATTGTTCTAGTGCATTAGTAGGTATGCACAACTATGGTAAACGGCTTTTTTTACATAACACTAATGAGCTAGGCTACTTGTTTATCTCCCGCCACTTTATTTGTGGTATTCTAAATGCAAAACCACTTTTTTTACAAAAATATCGTTAGAACTGTTTCAAGACATACTAAGATACATATAAGAATACGAAATTTCTCGTTCAAAATATAATAGATATGTTTACCTATATCCATTTATTTGTAGTCTACGTGTACATTACTTATACATGCATATGTGTGTGAGTGCGTGTGTGAGTGAGTGTGTGTCTATGTGTGTTGTGTTGTGTGTTGTGTGTGTGTGTGTGTGTTGTGTATATGTGTGTGTGTGTGTGTGTGTGTGTGTGTGTGTGTGTGTGTGTGTGTGTGTGTGTGTGTGTGTGTGTCTATGTGAGTTGTGTTGTGTGTGTGGGTGTGTGTGTGTGTGTGTGTGTGTGTGTGTTGTGTATGTGTATGTGTGTGTGTGTGTGTGTGTGTGTGTGTATGTGTGTGTGTGTGTGTGTGTGTGTGTGTGTGTGTGTGTGTGTGTGTGTGTGTGTGTGTGTGTGTGTGTGTGTGTGTGTGTGTGTGTGTGTGTGTGTGTTTGTAAAGGTATAAATGTATATGGTAATCAATAAAACAATATAGTAAAGCATAATATAGTACAGCAGAGAATAGTTTCATGCCCATAGAAAAATTTGATGATATTGCCATATCATCATAAATTGAGATACAACTATTTCTAATTCAACTCCCATGTTGTAGATAACTTGAAACCCGTGTAAAATGTAATGGGAACGACATTAATCTACCATTTGTATAACTCTATACGTAACCAATAAACTAGATTGCATTAGACGCTTCGTTTCTGTGTGTGCATGCAATAAGAACCGATGAAAGCTTACAGTGCCAGCATGATATTATACCACGGTAAAAATTATTGTTTTTTCCAACTTCAATGAATGTACACGCTACATAGTTGTATTACAAAATAATAATCTGCCTTCTATAGGACGATCTGTTCATATTACTTAATATAATTTCCTTTAATGTTGTGAAGGTTAAGGTTGTGGTATCGATTAGGAGCTATCTAACGACAACGCAACATGCGATTCCATTTCTTCTATTAAGAAAACTTCCGTATTTTTGATATATTACCGATCCACTTTCATTGGGAAATTAGGGCTAGTTATTTATGTTTGGAAAGGGGGACTAAGGCTTTTGGAAACAACAATATTTTTAGATGTCAAAATTTTACTAATTCTGTACAAATATATAGTGCTGTACAGATATAAATATTATGAAAACATAGACGCAAAGATAAATGGAAATCCAATATGATTGATGTTTCCTTTCGATTTTAGAATTCATTCGATACATGTTGATAACTATGACTATTGATTACATATCAATTCGTATTTATAGGAACTCCAAACATTTTTATTTCTGGTTTTTAATAAGTTTGCTCTTTTAAAGTTTTTTTTTTAAATTTATTATTTTCTATTATTATGTTTGGTTTTGTTCTAACACGTAATTCCATTGAAATTACTGTGGTCTTATCTTAAAGTTGAGAAAAACTAAATTTTAAAATATTAAATCCTACACCTTAGGATTATTGTGGGATACTTATATTGTGAAAACATCAGGAAACTTACTAAACTATACTACTTGGGGTCAATTAATTTAAATGAAGTTACTGTTTTCTCTTGCTGAGATGAAAATTAAAATTTTAGAAAATCAATTATTATAGTTCCAGAATGAAAATCTGTAAACATCTTTATCTCATATATTTAACAAAATTAAAATCTTTTTCTTCAGTTTAGTACACTTGCCAAGCTACGAAGCTTTTAGCCCAGAATTTTTTTACCATTGCGAAATATATACTTTACTTAAGAGCAACAAATCTAAAAATAAAAAAATTAAAATTAGAAAATCTAATCTAAACTATTTAATCTAAAAATTAAATCCCAAATTTTAATTTTTATTTAGTAATTATATTACATTTTTATGTTGCAATTTTATATATTATGTACCATAATATATAATATATTGTTCCTTTTATGTAAACACTATATATACATTATACTACACAAACGAGATATATTTAAAACACAGACTATGGTTAAATAGGCCATAATATTTTTGTTATTATTAACATTCTTACTTATAATTGGCCTAAATAATTTAAATTAATTAGGTTATATTTAATTTAAATAACATGGAAACTAATCAGGAAATTTTTTAATTACATAATATCGAATGTCAACTCAAAATCAATAATTTATTCCACAGATGCGTTTCGATGTCAAAATCACCATGAGACATCAATTAAGCTTGTACAAAATTTAATATAGTAAAATTATATTCACTGATAATCATGGATATCATTGAAATGCGTTTGTGGAATAAATTATTGTTCGCTATTATTTAATTATAGCCTGTGCTAACAAGCTGAGGTCTAGGGTTTTGTTATAACAAATTCAGGTTATTTCAAACAAAACTTATACAGTGGTGTTCTTTAAATATTACTTCCGCCCTCTATTCAATATTGTTACAATAGTGAAATAAAGTTACAAAAAAAATTTCAAAACAAAACTCCTAAATTGTCGGTTTTTATTAAATTCCTTCTATTAGCTCACACTCTCATGATATATATGTATATATATCTTGTTCAAATTTTTAATCGTAATGAAATACGTTTTTATTCTTCCATTCAAGTTCAAATACACTTCTTTTAACCTATAGCAGATGACAATTGATGTTAATACAGTTTTTTCAAATTTGTATTACACATACACACGCGCAAACACACACACACACACACACACACACACACACACACACACACACACACACACACACACACACACACACACACACATATATATATATATATATATATATATATATATATATATATATATATATATATATATATATATTCTTATATATATTTCAAGTCATTAAAATTCATTTTAATTACTTTATGGAAATATATTGGTTTAGAATAATACAGACTCTAAATTCATGTTCGAGAACTGTTTGGCGTAACCGTTATTTTGGCATGCAATGCCTCGAGAACGGTTATCCTTATCATTTAAGTTTTTAAATTTGACACAAAGCGGAAATGAAAAAAGTCTTTAGTCAAGTGATCACGCACGTAAGCAATGGGAGGAACAGAGTTGAGTTGAAAGTTTGTCACGCATTATTCCAACTCAAAATGACGCAAGTACTAATTTTATCGTCGAAAATAATCTAAATATTAAGTTGTTCTTTTATTTCCTCCCGGAATATGTTCGTGATTTCAATTAGACATTTGCTTTAATTGTTTAATTCATTCAAAGCAACTAATACTTCTATACGACGTAGTTGTTAATTAATTATAAGTTACACACCACACACGTATTTTAACAGCTACAAAACCCAGAATCGGAATCGGTACTTTAATCGATGGATAATCGAGTATCGACGATTACTCGACACCGTTAGAATGGACTATTTCTAGAATCGGAATCGATACTTTAATTGATGGATAATCAAGTATCGACGATTACTCGACACCATTAGAATGGACTATTCCTAAAATCGGAATCGGTAATTTAATCGATGGAGAATCGAGTATTGACGATTACTCGACTCCATTAGAATGGACTATTTCTAGAATCGGAATCGGTACATTAATCGATGGAGAATCGAGTATTGACGATTACTCGACACCATTAGAATGGACTATTTCTAGATCGGAATCAGTACTTTAATCGATGGATAATCGAGTATCGACGATTACTCGACACCATTAGAATGGACTATTCCAAGAATCGAGATCGGTACTTTAATCGATAAAGAATCGAGTATCGACGATTACTCGACACCATTAGAATGGACTATTCCTAAAATCGGAATCGGTAATTTAATCTTTGGATAATCGAGTATCGACGATTACTCGACACCATTAGAATGGACTATTCCTAAAATCGGAATCGGTACTTTAATCGATGGAGAATCGAGTATTGACGATTACTCGACACCATTAGAATGGACTATTTCTAGATCGGAATCAGTACTTTAATCGATGGAAAATCGAGTATCGACGATTACTCGACACCATTAGAATGGACTATTCCTAAAATCGGAATCGGTACTTTAATCTTTGGATAATCGAGTATCGACGATTACTCGACACCATTAGAATGGACTATTCCTAAAATCGGAATCGGTACTTTAATCTTTGGATAATCGAGTATCGACGATTACTCGACACCATTAGAATGGACTATTCCTAAAATCGGAATCGGTACTTTAATCGATGGAGAATCGAGTATCGACGATTACTCGACACCATTAGAATAAACAATTTCTAGAATCGAGAACCGGAATCGGTCCATCCCTATTTTTTAAATATAGATATAGTTTGAGAACGGATATAAAATCCTCCTAAAGAGGATTATGGTAGGGTCACGAAGTAGACAGCCTTTTAATCGTCATAAAGAACTCTAGCTGTTACATCCCCTTTCCTTAGAAGGAAACGTCTAACAAAAGGTAGATTGAAGAAGATAGCACTAAGGAAAGGGTTTGGTATAGAAAATAAAGGGATATTGTCGTATCGAGTGGGTACGGTTGTTTACTTAAAGAGTGGTCTCGCGCTTCTTGGCAGATGGAGGATTTTCCTACCTAACCGTCTGAAACTAAATTTTTACATAGTATACAATTCAAGATGTTGATTTTAATTAATAAAGGTATATAAAATAATAGGCAATTTTATCGAGAAAATCTTAGGTTCAAACTGTATAAAATATATCTATAAAATATATTAAATATGGGGATATGTTTTCTTGTAATATAGTTAATAAATTAAAAATATTTCAAAAACAAGAATACTTCTATCACATATTTATTGAAAGCTTTTCGCCGATAAAATAGTACCAGCATCTTCAGGAAAATAATTATCTTGTTTTTGAAATATTTTTAATTTATTAAAATATATTAAAGAACAGTAATTTTCCTCCATGTAATCTATCATAGGGCTATTTGCTTCTCCCAATATTTTGTGGCCCATCTCTCTTCACATAGCTTTTTGTGTCCTCTATATTTTTACATAGTGATATAGTCTTACTACAGAAAAACACGTTTTACAGTGACAAATCCCATTTACATCAAAGTACAAAGAAAATTTAGAGATATAAAATCTTGGTTTTAAAAATTACATTAAAAAATAGATTAGGGAAGTAAAATTACCATATTTTTTAAATAATCATATTATTCTGATGAGAACTCTACGACGCCCACCTCTATAAACGTGTATAGACAGTATGTTTCTCTTTGGTTCCGATAAGCAACTCTGACGAAGCGAAGCAGTTCTTCTCCATTCTCCTACCAGAGAATCGTCAATTCCCCTTCTTAGCTCTAAACTGGAGTTCCAAGGGCCAATACCTCAGGTAGAGGTTAGTTTTACCTCAGGAAAGTGGTTTTACACTCGTGACTCATGAATCTCTCATACTTCCTCACGGTTCTTATGTATCTACCATTCTATGAATGTTACTTATGAGACCTTTCTCTCATCCTTGCATAAGCGTAGCAGCCCAAAGCGCAATGATAAAGCCGCATATCAACGAGAAAACTAGGCTATGTATGAGGAATAAAGTAAAGGAATACTGTCTCTGCGGCCCTGACCTTTTGCTAAAGCCTCTGGCGTTCTTCAAGTATTACCGTGGCCATTCGGTTCTCTTTATAAAGCTTCTGTTTCAAATTTAGTATTAGAGCGGAATAAGAAAATAATGTTATTGTGCTTGGAGTTTTGAAGAGGTTTTGAGGTATTTAGTTTCCCGTCATTTATCAGTTTGTTATTTTATGCTATTTGAACATTTCCTGTTGTTTTGGCACACTTTGTCAAATGGTACTCCCCATAAAAATAATGCAAGGGAACTGTAATTAGTATCCATATAGTGTAGAGAGGTTACAAATTACTATAAAATTAATTTCTAGTACTATTTTATGTCCTGTTGAACAAAAACTTTGCAATACTTGATCTACACGCTGGCATATTTAAAAGATTACTAATTTATATATTTTGCCTTTTTACAATTATCTCAAACTATGCAAAAATAACTAAAATTTATAATTCCAAACTACAGTAGTCTCGAAAATCCAATCCCCGATATTTCAAGCTTCCGTTAAATGCGAGCTTATTTCTATGTGAGGCTATTTTATCTATTTGAAAGAAAATTATGAATTCTTCCAAGATATATTTATATCAATACGGTATGCGAAGGAAATCAGTCGGGCTTCCAAGAAATATTTATATCAATACGGTATACAAAGGAAATTAGTCAGGTTTCCAAGAAATGTATATATCACTAAGGTATGCAAAGGAAATGGGTCGGGCTTATAAGAAATGTTTATATCAATACGGTATGCAAAGGAAATTAGTCAGGTTTCCAAGAAATGTATATATCACTAAAGTATGCAAAGGAAATGGGTCGGGCTTATAAGAAATGTTTATATCAATACGGTATACAAAGGAAATTAGTCAGGTTTCCAAGAAATGTATATATCACTAAGGTATGCAAAGAAAATGCGTCGGGCTTCCAAGAAATATTTATATCAATACGGTATACAAAGGAAATTAGTCAGGCTTCCAAGAAATGTATATATCACTAAGGTATGCAAAGGAAATGGGTCGGGCTTCCAAGAAATATTTATATCAATACGGTATACAAAGGAAATTAGTCAGGTTTCCAAGAAATGTATATATCACTAAGGTATGCAAAGGAAATGGGTCGGGCTTATAAGAAATGTTTATATCAATACGGTATTCAAAGGAAATTAGTCGGGCTTCCAATAAATGTATATATCACTAAGGTATGCAAAGAAAATGCGTCGGGCTTCCAAGAAATATTTATATCAATACGGTATACAAAGGAAATTAGTCAGGCTTAAAAGAAGTGTATATATCACTAAGGTATGCAATGGAAATGAGTCGGTATTATAAGAAATGTTTATATCAATACGGTATGCAAAGGAAATTAGTCGGGCTTCCAAGAAATGTATATATCACTAAGGTATGCAAAGAAAATGCGTCGGGCTTCCAAGAAATATTTATATCAATACGGTATACAAAGGAAATTAGTCAGGTTTCCAAGAAATGTATATATCACTAAGGTATGCAATGGAAATGAGTCGGGATTATAAGAAATGTTTATATCAATACGGTATGCAAAGGAAATTAGTCGGGCTTCCAAGAAATGTATATATCACTAAGGTATGCAAAGAAAATGCGTCGGGCTTCTAAGAAATATTTATATCAATACGGTATACAAAGGAAATTAGTCAGGTTTCTAAGAAATGTATATATCACTAAGGTATGCAAAGGAAATGGGTCGGGCTTATAAGAAATGTTTATATCAATACGGTATGCAAAGGAAATTAGTCGGGCTTCCAAAAATGTTTATATCAATTAAGTATGCGAAAGAAATGCGTCGGGCTTCCAAGAAATATTTATATCAATACGGTATACAAAGGAAATTAGTCAGGTTTCCAAGAAATGTATATATCACTAAGGTATGCAAAGGAAATGGGTCGGGCTTATAAGAAATGTTTATATCAATACGGTATGCAAAGGAAATTAGTCGGGCTTCCAAGAAATGTATATATCACTAAGGTATGCAAAGAAAATGCGTCGGGCTTCTAAGAAATATTTATATCAATACGGTATACAAAGGAAATTAGTCAGGTTTCTAAGAAATGTATATATCACTAAGGTATGCAAAGGAAATGGGTCGGGCTTATAAGAAATGTTTATATCAATACGGTATGCAAAGGAAATTAGTCGGGCTTCCAAGAAATGTATATATCACTAAGGTATGCAAAGAAAATGCGTCGGGCTTCTAAGAAATATTTATATCAATACGGTATACAAAGGAAATTAGTCAGGTTTCTAAGAAATGTATATATCACTAAGGTATGCAAAGGAAATGGGTCGGGCTTATAAGAAATGTTTATATCAATACGGTATGCAAAGGAAATTAGTCGGGCTTCCAATAAATGTTTATATCAATTAAGTATGCGAAAGAAATGCGTCGGGCTTCCAAGAAATATTTATATCAATACGGTATACAAAGGAAATTAGTCAGGTTTCCAAGAAATGTATATATCACTAAGGTATGCAAAGGAAATGGGTCGGGCTTATAAGAAATGTTTATATCAATACGGTATGCAAAGAAAATTAGTCGGGCTTCCAAGAAATGTATATATCACTAAGGTATGCAAAGAAAATGCGTCGGGCTTCCAAGAAATATTTATATCAATACGGTATACAAAGGAAATTAGTCAGGCTTAAAAGAAATGTATATATCACTAAGGTATGCAATGGAAATGAGTCGGGATTATAAGAAATGTATATATCACTAAGGTATGCAAAGAAAATGCGTCGGGCTTCCAAGAAATATTTATATCAATACGGTATACAAAGGAAATTAGTCAGGCTTAAAAGAAATGTATATATCACTAAGGTATGCAAAGAAAATCCGTCGGGCTTCCAAGAAATATTTATATCAATACTGTATACAAAGGAAATTAGTCAGGTTTCCAAGAAATGTATATATCACTAAGGTATGCAAAGGAAATGGGTCGGGCTTATAGGAAATGTTTATATCAATACGGTATGCAAAGGAAATTAGTCGGGCTTCCAATAAATGTTTATATCAATTAGGTATGCGAAAGAAATGCGTCGGGCTTCCAAGAAATATTTATATCAATACGGTATGCAAAGGAAATTAGTCGGGCTTCCAAGAAATGTATATATCACTAAGGTATGCAAAGGAAATGGGTCAGGCTTATAAGAAATGTATATATCACTAAGGTATGCAAACGAAATGGGTTGGGCTTATAAGAAATGTTTATATCAATACGGTATGCAACGGAAATTAGTCGGGCTTCAAAATAAATGTATATATCACTAAGGTATGCAAAGAAAATGAGTCGGGCTTATAAGAAATGTATATATCATTACGGTATGCAAAGGAAATTAGTCGGGCTTCCAAGAAATGTATATATCACTAGGGTATACAAAGGAAATGAGTCGGGCTTATAAGAAATGTTTATATCAATACGGTATGCAAAGTAAATTAGTCGGACTTCCAATAAATGTTTATATCAATAAGGTATGCGAAAGAAATGCGTCGAGTTTTCAAGAAATGTTTATATCAATACGGTATGCAAAGTAAATTAGTCGGACTTCCAATAAATGTTTATATCAATAAGGTATGCAAAGGAAATTAGTCGGGCTTCCAAGAAATGTTTATATCAATAAGGTATGCGAAAGAAATTAGTCGGGCTTCCAAGAAATGTTTATATCAATACGGTATGCAAAGTAAATTAGTCGGGCTTCCAATAAATGTTTATATCAATAAGGTATGCGAATGAAATGCGTCGAGCTTTCAAGAAATGTTTATATCAATACGGTATGCAAAGTAAATTAGTCGGACTTCCAATAAATGTTTATATCAATAAGGTATGCGAAAGAATTGCGTCGGGCTTCCAAGAAATGTTTATAGAAATACGGTATGCAAAGTAAATTAGTCGGGCTTCCAATAAATGTTTATATCAATAAGGTATGCGAAAGAAATGCGTCGAGCTTTCAAGAAATGTTTATATCAATACGGTATGCAAAGTAAATTAGTCGGACTTCCAATAAATGTTTATATCAATAAGGTATGCGAAAGAAATTAGTCCGGCTTCCAAGAAATGTTTATATCAATACGGTATGCAAAGTAAATTAGTCGGGCTTCCAATAAATGTTTATATCAATAAGGTATGCGAAAGAAATGCGTCGAGCTTTCAAGAAATGTCTATATCAATACGGTATGCAAAGTAAATTAGTCGGACTTCCAATAAATGTTTATATCAATAAGGTATGCAAAGGAAATTGGTCGGGCTTATAAGAAATAATTATAGCAATACGGTATGCAAAGTAAATTAGTCGGGCTTCCAATAAATGTTTATATCAATAAGGAATGCGAAAGAAATGCGTCGGGCTTCCAAGAAATGTTTATATCAATACGGTATACAAAGGAAATTAGTCAGGCTTCCAAGAAATGTATATATCACTAAGGTATGCAAAGGAAATGAGTCGGGCCTATAAGAAATGTTTATATCAATAAGGTATGCGAAAGAAATTAGTCGGGCTTCCAAGAAATGTATATGTCACTAGGGTATGCAAAGGAAATGAGTCGGGCTTATAAGAAATGTTTATATCAGTACGGTATGCAAAGTAAATTAGTCGGGCTTCCAATAAATGTTTATTTCAATAAGGTATGCGAAAGAATTGCGTCGGGCTTCCAAGAAATGTTTATATCAATACGGTATGCAAAGTAAATTAGTCGGACTTCCAATAAATGTTTATATCAATAAGGTATGCGAAAGGATTGCGTCGAGCTTCCAAGAAATGTTTATATCAATACGGTATGCAAAGTAAATTAGTCGGGTTCCAATAAATGTTTATATCAATAAGGTATGCAAAGGAAATTAGTCAGGCTTCCAAGAAATGTATATATCACTAAGGTATGCAAAGGAAATGAGTCGGGCTTATAAGAAATGTTTATATCAATAAGGTATGCGAAAGAAATGAGTCGGGCTTCCAAGAAATGTTTATATCAATACGATATACAAAGGAAATGAGTCGGGCTTTAAAGAAATGTTTATATCAATACGGTATACAAAGAAAATGAGTCAGGCTTTCAAGAAATGTTTATATAAAAATAGTATGAAAGAAAATGAATTGGGTTTAATAGAAATGTTTATATCAGTACGGTATGCAAAGGAAATGAGTCGGGCTTTCAAGAAATGTTTATATCAATACGGTATGCGAAATAAATGAGTCGGGCTTCCAAGAAATGTTTATATCAATACGGTATACAATGGAAATGAGTCGGGATTCCAAAAAATGTTTATATCAATACGTTATGCGAAGTAAATGAGTCGGGCTTCCAATAAATGTTTATATCAATAAGGTATGCGAAAGAAATGCGTCGAGCTTTCAAGAAATGTTTATATCAATACGGTATGCAAAGTAAATTAGTCGGACTTCCAATAAATGTCTATATCAATAAGGTATGCGAAAGAAATTAGTCCGGCTTCCAAGAAATGTTTATATCAATACGGTATGCAAAGTAAATTAGTCGGGCTTCCAATAAATGTTTATATCAATAAGGTATGCGAAGGAAATGCGTCGAGCTTTCAAGAAATGTTTATATCAATACGGTATGCAAAGTAAATTAGTCGGACTTCCAATAAATGTTTATATCAATAAGGTATGCAAAGGAAATTGGTCGGGCTTATAAGAAATAATTATAGCAATACGGTATGCAAAGTAAATTAGTCGGGCTTCCAAAAAATGTTTATATCAATAAGGAATGCGAAAGAAATGCGTCGGGCTTCCAAGAAATGTTTATATCAATACGGTATACAAAGGAAATTAGTCAGGCTTCCAAGAAATGTATATATCACTAAGGTATGCAAAGGAAATGAGTCGGGCTTATAAGAAATGTTTATATCAATAAGGTATGCGAAAGAAATTAGTCGGGCTTCCAAGAAATGTATATGTCACTAGGGTATGCAAAGGAAATGAGTCGGGCTTATAAGAAATGTTTATATCAGTACGGTATGCAAAGTAAATTAGTCGGGCTTCCAATAAATGTTTATATCAATAAGGTATGCGAAAGAATTGCGTCGAGCTTCCAAGAAATGTTTATATCAATACGGTATGCAAAGTAAATTAGTCGGGTTCCAATAAATGTTTATATCAATAAGGTATGCAAAGGAAATTAGTCAGGCTTCCAAGAAATGTATATATGACTAAGGTATGCAAAGGAAATGAGTCGGGCTTATAAGAAATGTTTATATCAATAAGGTATGCGAAAGAAATGAGTCGGGCTTCCAAGAAATGTTTATATCAATACGATATACAAAGGAAATGAGTCGGGCTTTAAAGAAATGTTTATATCAATACGGTATACAAAGAAAATGAGTCAGGCTTTCAAGAAATGTTTATATAAAAATAGTATGAAAGAAAATGAATTGGGTTTAATAGAAATGTTTATATCAGTACGGTATGCAAAGGAAATGAGTCGGGCTTTCAAGAAATGTTTATATCAATACGGTATGCGAAATAAATGAGTCGGGCTTCCAAGAAATGTTTATATCAATACGGTATACAATGGAAATGAGTCGGGATTCCAAAAAATGTTTATATCAATACGTTATGCGAAGTAAATGAGTCGGGCTTTCAAAAAATGTTCATATCAATAATGTATGCAAAGGAAATGAGTCGGGCTTATAAGAAATGTTTATATCAGTACGGTATGCAAAGGAAATGAGTCGGGCTTATAAGAAAAGTTTATATCAGTACGGTATGCAAAGGAAATGAGTCGGGCTTCCAAGAAATGTTTATATCAATACGTTATGCGAAGTAAATGAGTCGGGCTTCCAAAAAATGTTTATATAAATAAGGTATTAAAAGGAAATGAGTCGGGCTTATAAGAAATGTTCATATAAAGCTCTATAAACTTATTTAGTGCATTTTTAATTAAAGTGTTAGGGTTCATTGAAACTCATTTTTTCTAATGCACAGGGACGTACTTCCGTGTAATCCGAGTGGGAATTATCGAGACTGTATTTAATAGTTTAGACATATCCGTAATATTTACTAAACTATCTTAACAAGTGTTGACAGACGATTTGTAAACAAATTCCTATCCTAAATAAATCTTTTAATCTTAGGAATTTCCAAGTAGGTTTGAATTCTTTTTCAATTCTTACTATTACTTCAAACACTATTTACTCGTATATCTTGTACAAATTTTTAATCGTGAAATACTTCTTATTCATCCACTCAGGTTCAAATACATTTTTTTAAGATTGTAGTGGATTCACTTGATGTTAATACAGTTTTTTCAAATAATAATTCAAAATTTAATGAATTAATTTTAGTTTTTAATGGGAAAAACATTTTTCACACAAGGGATGAGTAAGGTATGCAATATGGCTATTTCGTCCCTTTTGGCCTAAAATAAGTGATAACACATGATTTCATAAAACAACTGATTTTATGATATAGGTTATGTGGTAGAACAGCTATTTTAACGCATAGGTTATGTCACTTTATTTATATTAATTGCAATCATTTAATAAAAAGTAACTAAAATGAAAATTTTCTTTGTCGACATGAGTAGGAATTGACTTTAAAACATTTTTGCTTCTATTACTTGTTTTTATTTAACACTTTCGATGAGTTTCATATCACAGTAGTCGCTGCGATGTATCGACATAAATACTTCATGCTGGAACGAAACCAAAAGTTAATAATCTATTACTATTCTTTGCATATACATTCTTTGGCTATTGTTTCCTAAACAAGTGTCTTTAGATTCCTCTATTAGTCTTCGAGAGTATTGTATTTAGTATACAAAACTATTAAACTGTAATTTTACTTTCAACTTAACTTTTTTTTAATAAATATATTTTCTTTCTATGTTTTGAATAGTTTTGTTATTAAAATTACATTTGGGGAGAGAATCGTAGAACATATTTATATATGTCAAGATAACCTAAAAATCGTTCACAAATTAAGTTTTAGTCAGATTTTAAAATTTAATCTGAATTGTTGATGTTTAGGCTTCTTCTTTGCTTGCGCGTAAGATGGCGGGAAAGAAGGGAGCAGCTGTAGCTCTTCAGACAGAGGTGAATAACGAGGAAGACTGGGAAAAACTTTTGGAGAAGGAAGGCTTGATTGGTATGTCAACTGTTTTCTCATCACAATATACACAATAATAACTGTTTATATCTCTTGTGTTATCAATAAATATGTTTAACTTAATGTTGACTGCAATATTATATTAGTAGTATTCTTCATTAATTTTCTTTTCAATTATGGTGTAAAATTCATTGCAGCATATATATATATATGTAAAATATGTTATCTTGTTTAATAATCTAAAACAACATAGGTTATTCAAATACAAGAATATTTATTTATTTATATTAATTAATATTTATATCAATTTATATTAATATTTATTAATTAATAAATATTCTTGTATTTGAATAACCTATGCTGTTTATATATATATATATATGTGTGTGTGTGTGTGTGTGTGTGTGTGTGTGTGTGTGTGTGTGTGTGTGTGTGTGTGTGTGTGTGTGTGTGTGTGTGTGTGTGTGTGTGTGTGTGTGTGTGTGTGTGTGTGTGTGTGTGTGTGTGTGTGTGTGTGTGTGTGTGTGTGTGTGTGTGTGTGTGTGTGTGTGTGTGTGTGTGTGTGTGTGTGTGTGTGTGTGTGTGTGTGTGTGTGTGTGTGTGTGTGTGTGTGTGTGTGTGTGTGTGTGTGTGTGCGTTGATACGTATACCTTCGCGGATGGAAAAATATGATGAATAGTTATCTGGAGTACATACATTCATTCTGCAGTGCATAGAATCGCAGTTCCGACGTTTCGCTAGAATTTCATCTAGCATTGACGAAGTGTACCAAACAACAGTTGAAGAGCGAGCAAAGACTACGTTTATACATTTTTTTACAATTATTAAAATTAATTTAGGACTAAATGTTTGTATTTTTAATGGATCATCTGTATGTTTTGTCACCTTCCAATGATCACCTGCATAAGAAAAAAATTTTATACAGATTATGAAAAGCTTTGGTTCGGGGGGTGTATACAGACTACAACCCCGGCAGTACGTAACCCTGCACATTAGCAATGTTTTTCTCTTGTCCGACCATCAGTAATAGAAGATATTCATTGACCTACACTTGTATTACTTAAATGTCGCTATTTCTCTAACATAAACTTTGTTGTACATTTTTAATGGTACCTTGAACTTTATTTTTGTGCGTTTCTGCATATGTAAACATTTCTTCTGGTGTGTGTGTGTGTGTGTGTGTGTGTGTGTGTGTGTGTGTGTGTGTGTGTGTGTGTGTGTGTGTGTGTGTGTGTGTGTGTGTGTGTGTGTGTGTGTGTGTGTGTGTTTTCCTTGATAACTAATAAATAGTAATCGCAAATCAGGAGAGCAGCCTTTGCAGCAACAGTCGATTTAAAATTTTCTTCCACTCCCAGTATCAAGTGACAACTATTCTCCCAGCCTCCCCTGTAAGGTGTTTAGTGTCGAACATCGTTCATATCAAATATGAAGTAAATATATGTAAATCGAAAAGTATATGGAAAAATATATGTAAATGTATAAAAAATCTAATTTTATTTTTTAATTTTCACCCTGATTCAATATTACCCCTTGAAAAAATAAAAATCTCCTTTCATGCTAGGGAAATTGTGTGCAGTTACAATCACATTTTATATATAAAACATTCAAGTTTTAGTAATACCAAAAATAATTTAATAATCACCATAAAATTTGTAATTTATAGATTTGAAGTTTGTACGTTCACTCATAATTTATGTAAAATATTTTTCACTACTTAATGGTTTTAATAAAATGTTTTAGATCTTAGGATCTACCTAATAAAAACTGTATTTTAATTAATAATATTCAAAGCCTAAGACTTTGGAAGACTGTTTTAGAACACTATTTACCCGGCTTGTTTTGTTACAGTGGTAGATGTGTACTCTGAGTGGTGCGGACCATGTGTAGGTATGGTCGGAAACTTGAAGAAACTAAAGTTGGAGATAGGCAGTGATTACCTCCACTTGGCTGTTGTAAGTTGTAAATTTTCATGTCCAACTTTTTTGAAGATTTCATTACAAAAATTATGTTTGCCTTTTTTAAATATGAAAGGCATTCCTTCATCATCCTAACTGAACCAGTATAAAAAAATCTAAATCAATTACTACTAAGTTCAACAAAATAAAAAGCTTTAGTTAATTTTCATTTTATAATTACAATTAATATAAATATATACATAAATATGACAAAATCACAATATTAAGTGGTAAAATAGCAAGCCAATTTCCTTGCAATTTTCCATATTTCTCTCTTAGTATATGGTACTGGTCTATTATTCTTCTTTGTTACTATTTATTCGCTTTCTTTTTTTTCGTTTCTAATTTATGAAACAAATGGTGGTCTATAATTTCTCATTCTAACCACCTCTTGTAATGATTCATTATTGCAAGGAACATTTTCTTATAATTTCATATACGTCTAGTATGTAAGTAATGATTTTCTAGCTATGGGAAAGTTGGCTCAATGCCAAAGTATTGGTTTTGAAACATGTAGACTTTCATTTTGAATCCATCTGAGACATTAGCTTTTTTAAACTTAATTAATGAATAAATATTTGAAAAACTATAATAACATTAATTGTCATCCACTGTAGGTTTAAAAAAATTGTATTTCAACTTGATTGGTTGAATAAAAACGTATTTTACTAATGATTGAAAATTTGTGCAAGATACATATCAGGAGAGTGTGAACTAATTGAAGGAATTAATAAACCGGCTTCATTTGATACTTAGTATATTATTAAACCTCCTATTCCTTAAATAGGTTTAGTTCTTTGCTCTTAAATCACTTACATTTTTCAGTATGTTCGTTTTACCTAACCCGTTTAATACGATTTTTTAACAAGTGTTAAGCGTGTATGGTACAGTTTGTTAATGAAATGCGCGGAGTTAAGGGGGCAACGAGAGGCATTACCCCCCTCTTTCTGGACGGGTGTATTATTTTTTTTTATGATCAAAAGCTGACAAAAACTAATTAAAATACTAAAAAATAATAAAAGTGCTGTTAAGAAATATACTCGGCAGTATTAGTTGTTGTATGAGACTTATTTTTCTAGTTTTCACTGAACTTCATTTTAATCTTACACGTCATGAGGTTCAAAATGAAACTTTAGGGGTTGTTTCAGACGAAGTTGGCTATTCAGCGTTATGTTGCTCATAGAGACAAACTTATACTTATTTTTGGACTTATGAATTAGCAAAATTTTGTAAAATTTAAATTTTGGCTCTTAAAAGCTTCCGATTATCGGGAGGAGTAACTTTGGACCCACTTTATACCCCCAGAGCAATCTTGTGCCCCCAGAGCAAAACTGATAACTCCCCCCCATGGGTAATGGTGTGAAACGTAAAACACAAGGCGTAGTGAAATGGTTAACCGAAAATAACAGATTCAGTATACATTATATTTGCACCTGAAACAAAAGTCGAGATGAAACTTTTTCTTTAAATTTGTTTATTTTGAAGTATGTTTCCAATATATTTTACAGTGATAATGTGGGTTACATTGAAACACATATACGCACCTGAGGACGCCTACGTTCTTTCTATATAATACTGTAGTAAAAAAGAAAACACGAAGTCATCAAAGGAGGCGACTGATGTCATAAACGCTTGTGGACACGTGGAGAGTCTAGCCAAAAATCGAAAGTTTTTAACAAAATTTTTAATGTTTTCTAAGTATTTTCAAGATAATTTATTGATGGAATTAAAAGTATAAATTCCATGACTTCGGTTTTTATTTCCCGTTTCCTTGCAATCGATTTTAGCAAACACATTTGTACTGGGCGATGCAGAAAGTTATCAAGAATACAAAAAAAAATTATAAAAACTTTTACTCAAGACCCAAAAATTTAAAATATAAAAAAATATCAGTTCCTTCCCTTCCTCCATGGCACACCTAAAACGTTACAAATTCAACTTGTTTACTTTATTTTGTTGACGTAATAACTGGCAAAATGCTTCGAAGTGTTTGTTTCGTCCTTTTGAATAATTTTACTACTTACTATCGCAAAAAAATAAGATGTGTACGCTAGTTTTATAATTCTATAAGGTTTGCGTACCGGGTGAGACGTGGTGTCGTGGTGCTACAGTTTTCTTTAGATTAGTGATGATTAAAAAATAATAATAAATTCACGGTATTTATTCAACGTTCCCACAATCGATTTTAGAAAAAAAAAACATTAGGGCCTATATCAGGTGAAGCAGAAAGTGATAAGGAAAACAAAAAAAATTGTAAAAATCCTTGCTCACGAAATATTAAAAATTTTGGAAAATAGAAATTCATCCTCAACAGCTTTAGTCAATTTCAATTTTTTTAATTTTCAATTTTTGGAGCATCGGCGAAAGCTTTTATAGTTTGTTTTGTATTTCTGATAACTTTCTGCATCGCCCGGTATAATTGTTTTGCTAAAATCGATTACATGTGAAGGAGAAATAAATACCAGAATTTGATTTCAAGTTCATTTAGATGGATTCAGAGAGTTCAGTAAAGTTTTTCGAACACAGTCACCGAAAATTATATGAACCATTTCTTTTACAAGTTTACAATATTGCGTTATGGGTATCTTTTCTTCACAAACTCAAAATAGGTATTTTTTTCTCGTTAATTATCGAGTAAGTAAAAGCATTGTTTTAACAAGGAAGTAACGAATGAATAAATAATGTACATGAAGGGAGTTATGTTGCAAATTGAATATTCAGAACCTTTAACCATCCTTATATAGAAAAAGTGAAGTTTATTATCACTGCAGTAGAATAGGGCTAAAGCACCATCATTGAAGATTTATTGATTTCTTGGATTATTCCGTGCCCATCCTCTATCCATCTAGCATCGCCAAAGAGCTTAGAACATCGCATTTACCTTACACAGTTTCAGGACGTCTTCATTATGGAGTAGAAACTGGTGGTATTCTCGAGTAAATGTTTTCTTTAAACAGTCAAACGATGTTGTGTTCTTTGCGGTCTTCCATTAAATTAACTAGATAATTTTTGTGTGCTATTTCAAGTGATTTGGTTTTAAAACTTGCAGTTTTGGTGTTGTACATCTTCGGGCTCTTTTAATAAAGTGCTACTATTGGTATCACTTGGCAAAAAACCACTACATTCTGATATTTTTCAGCAGACCGGTTTTACAATAGGTCAGTACATTGTTCAATGGTGTGAGTCACGGGGAAAACTTTTAAACAATGCATTTACCTAGTGCGAAACGCGTCTGGTGGAAATTATGAGTAGGTTGTGGCTTTTTGCCAAGTGATACCAAATTCAGTACTATTGAGATTCGTGTTATTTTGGCTATGTGAATGTTTGTGTTCTTATGGATAATATTATAAATAACCTTTTAGATCCTGAGAGGATTCCAATCGGGAATGAAAAGGTAGAGCAATGTTTTAAAACTAAGTAGATATTGTTTCATTTTTTATCTATAACTGGTCCTGATAAACCTAATTATTTTTAAACTAAAAGCGTAAAATTTTAAATACACGTAAATACTATTAAATTATTTACTTTTTTATAAAGTTAACAGAAATGTTTTTGAAATAGTTCGTATATAAACAAGCAAATATACGACTAAAATAAGATTACGTGAAAGCAATAAACATTTTCCTGCTAAATGGCAATTATTCACCTTTATAAAAATAACAGATGATTGCTCAAGTACAGTATTAATAAATTGCCCTGAGCCATGCTACAAGCCAAAACTTCTTTAGAAACTTTAAGTAAATGATTAATTATTTTTACAGTTATCCTTTCATAATGCAATACGTGTCGGCTAAAATATAAAAGTTGCTTGTTGTAACCATCTTGAAATCACTGATTAAACTATAAGTAGATAATACTTAACTAAGTGAATAACTAAGGCCTTACTTACGTATTCACTTAGTTGAGTATCATTTAATTATAGTAAAATATAAAGTTTATATATCACATAATTTATGTATTTCAAAGTCACCACTTCTTAAATTTTCAAAATATTTTATTACGAACAAAAATGTATTTATAATTAAAAAACTTTATTGTAAAATAAAATTGTAGTTATGTTTTATTATTATTTGTTTTTAATTTAATTTTTTATTTTTATCAAAACATTATTTAGTTTATAATATTCTAAAAACTCGAAATAACTTCAAATAACACATAATTTCATATTTATAGGCCAAATCAGATGCAATAGAAGTCTTAGAAAGGTTTAGGAACAAAAGTGAACCGACCTGGATGTTTATTTCTGTGAGTGTTTTAACATTTAATTTTAACTTATAACAGTTTTGAGGAATTAGTTTTAATACTTGAATATTATTAAATAAATATAAGAATAAAAAATATATTATTCATATATATTTATGAATGAATTATATAACAATTATTTAAATAATATTGACTTATAATTTTATATTAAAGTTTAAAACTATTTCTGAACATAACTTTGTTCATGTTTTGAAAATAATAAAAAACTAAAAAAAATTGTTCAACAGATGTATTTTAATTGCTTCAAGTCTTTCATTGTCGTCTGAAGTTATTTATAACACATGTATATATGTTTTAACTTCTATGTAGCTGTGGCCTTGTGTTCATGAACATTAAACAGTTATAGTTATATATCATGTCTAGTTCAAATTCAGGAGGTCAGGTGCAAATTCAGGTGCTTGAAGATGTTATAACTAGTGCATATAGTTCCTTTAGGGTTTCATCAGCTCTTGTTTTTGGTAATTTCATAGGGAACAGGTCCTCAGCAAAATGATGCCCTAAGCATCGGATATGCCCAAAATACCTGATAACAAATAATATAAAAATTCTTCTGGTTATTTTACTGAATTTTTTATAAAGAGAACAAAATAATAATGCAATATAATCAGTTTGTGTGGTACTGCTTTGCATTTTAGGTAACAATTTACAACTAGAATTTAAAACCAACTTATAATAAAAATTGAAGAAAATCCTATCATTGATAAATAGAAAAACAATTTTCGAAAACTTGTGGTTGTTCATGACAAGAAGTTGCTAAGCACTTATTACAATATAAAATTACTTGTGACCAGACATTCTATTAATATAAGTTGTTAAAGTTGTTAACTTACACTTGGAGGAAACGTTTTTGTCTTGCGACTTCTACAGCCTCACGTTTCTGTCGCTAGGATCGCTGCAGTTGTGCTTTTTGGTTCCAATTTTTGAAAGTTAGAAGTGATGTGATTGCAAAGTATGTGTGATCTGTATCGTGTTTGTTCATTTAGAATTTCGAACAAAATATCCAAAATTCGCAGAATTGTTCACAATACAAAATATACAAGCATAGCAACACATAAAAATGACATTCTAAATGAATAAACAAAATAAATATCACACACACTTCTCGATCACATCACTTCTAACTTTCAAGAATTGGAACTGAGAAGCATAACTGCAGCGATCGTAGCGGCAGAAACGTGAAGCTGAAGAAGTTGTTAGCCGAAAACGTTACTTCCAAGTGTCAGTTAAAAATTTCAACAAGTTATAATAATAGAATGTCTGGTCGCAAGTAACTTCAAATTGAAATAAGTGACAATAACAATTACTTCGTGAATAAAGATACCAGAAAAAAGTGTAGAAAGAACTACATATCCTTTGTGGATTTCTTGGAAATTTTCCTAAATGTTTTTCTAAAGCAATTAAAATTTCTTATAGTTTTCTAACAACAAGAATAAAGGTTTCCCCAGTATTATCCAGTAATTTTATTTTTGCTTAGTGCTATATTAAATTAGTATTGCTTTTATTTCTAACAACATAAAACATTTAAACGATTAATTTAATAAAATTGTGGAATGAAATCATGGGTACATCGAAAATTTTAAACATTTTAAATAATAGTACTTTAAAAAACGTATAACAAATAATATTTTTTTATTACAGAACGGAAAGATGGTGAATCTAATGTTTGGGGCAAATGCGCCAAGGTTAATGAAACTTATTGTAAAGGAATTAGACAAGGAGATGAAAGCTATCAAAGGAGAAAGGGATAGGACTGGGGTAAGTGTAAATACTTTTATTTTAGTTATTTATCACTTGAACGATAGTTTATGACTTCCGAACTTTAAATTTTGTAAATTTGTTAAAACTTACTGAGACAGAACGTTTTCGATAGCTGTGTAGCGATCTTCATCAATGTCTTCCTTTTTTTATCTGTGCCAGTAAATGATTTTGTGTGCGTGTGTATTGTTTGTGAGTATCTTGGTGTTTTCTATGTGTTGTAGAAAAATTTCGCTTAGGACACTGCTGATAGGACTTCCCATGGGTAGGGCATCTGGTTGTGAATAGAAGTTTGAGTTGTGGGTGAAATAGTTTTGTTTGGTGAGGGTTTGAAGGATGTTTATAATTTCGGTAACGTGGGTTTTAGGTATGTTGTTCTGTATTAATTGGGTTTCTAGGATGTTGAGCGGGTATGGGTATGTTGGTGTACAAATTTGTTATCTCGAGTGATAGTAGTGTTGAGTTGTGTGGTATGTTTATGTTTTTTATTTTGTTTATGAGGTTTGTTCTGTTTTTTATGTGTGTTTCTGTATTCAGGTTTATGGGTTGTCTGATTATTTTGTCCATGTATTTTGCTAGTTTATGTGCAGGGGCATTCTGGTAGTTGATGATGGATCGGATGGGGACATTGGGTTTGTGAATTTTGGGGAGAGCGCGGAGGGTAGGTGCTATAGGGTGGATTTGTTTTAGGTGGTATTTTATGTTTTTGTTGATAATGTATTTAGATGTTTCTATGATATTTTTCTGTTGGGTCTGTATGTAGTTGTACTATATTATTATTTATTATGTAATCATAGATTTTGTCATTTAGACTGTATTAACAATTACGTTGGTAATTGTAGCTGCTTTGGTGTTGTTTATGTTTATTTTCGCGTATCTGGGTGTTATGTTGTGAGTTAGGCATAGTTTGTTCAATTGTATGTGGGCGTGTATTTTCCTAACCTTTAAAACCGTATTCCTGTATTCTAGCCTGTCTTACTGTGTTGAATTCTTGAATATTTGTAGTCCATTACGTTCGGTGAATCTTATTTATCACTTAAACAATAGTTTATGACTATCCGAACTTTAAATTCTGTAAATTTGTTAAAACTTACTGAGACAGAACGTTTTCGATCGCTATGTGCCGATATTCATCAGTGGCTTTATTTCAGTATTTATATACACATATTGATTAACCCTTTAACACTTTGCTCAAGATATTACAGGTATGTGATTATTTTGCTAAAAGGCTAATATGAAACACTTGGAGCAAAAATGGTAACATTCTCCTTCCTGTTATCACAAATGTTGAAGCTTTGTTAAATGGCCATTATCGTTCCTCCTCGCAGTGGAGTAGCAAATTCCCATTTTTCATAGATACACACATTGTCGTTTTTGTTGTCCCAACAATTAAGTAGCCACCAGCTTATGAACATAGTCTTGGTCTCTATACATAATTTCAATGTTGACTCATATAATTGAAAGTATTTTATTTGGAATTGCATGTGTTTTCACAAAGTATAATTCTTAAATTTCTATTTTAGATTGAATTTACTGAACTTACTGAAGAGGAGAAAAATAGAGCTGCTGAAATAAAACGAAAAGAACAAGAAGAAAAAGAAAGAGAAGCACAAGAACTAGGTATATATATATATATATATATATATATATATATATATATATATATATATATATATATGATGTTCATATTTCTGTTATATGTTACAATTGTCACTTTGGAGGGTAAAAAAGTCATCAATATTCATATAAATAACAAACTTTACATTCAGAAAATATATTTGTCTTTTGTTTTTAAGAATAGAAAAATAAACTTCTCAAACGATTAATCTTTTATCTGTAAATATAATCAACATTTATTAATTAATAAAGTATAAATCAAAATTAGTTTTTTTTAATATTAACAAAAAGTATTAACAATTCCTTATCTCTACCAATATTGCAGAAAGTTTGGTTTTCTATTCTTATCATAATTCTGTTGGTAGTACAGTATTTGCATAAGTTTAAACTCATATTTATCATTTGATACTCTTGAATTTGATCAAGGGAATCATAATTAATTTTATTATTCGACTGTAATAAAAAAGAAAACAGGCTTTTCAACAGTTATTCCCACATTTGACCAGTCTAGATACTACTTTTGTTTAAAGCATGTGCATAAATGTGTTTGGTGTTTTATTATATGTTGTAAGTTTTAATTGAATATTTTGTCTATTAGACTTTTAAAGACGATTGTTATTTTATAATTCATAAATTATCTCAAACAGGAAAAATAAAAAACTCAAATTTTTATAATCATATTTACAAAAATCTCATATGTAGTATTTACTATTGTATTCTGCATTGTATTTATGCCTTTTATTTATACTCTTAAAACAGTTATGGTTTTTAAATGTTAAAAATATATACTTGTCTAAAAGCACCACTCACGTTGGTTAGTATAAGTATAATATTGTTATATTATGGCCCGATTTTAAAACCAGAGTCGCCTTTTGGCAGGCTGATTTCATACATCAACAAACTGTGTGCTTCTTACAAAACTGTGTCATAATGATAAGTTAATTGTATAATTTGTAGCTTGTATTAAAGTTGTAAACAAATAATTTAACTAGCATGTAAAAATGCTGGGTTAAATTGTGTTACAAATACTTAGCTATCAACAAATTTACTAAAGTACTAAACTTTTAATAGATTTAAATATTTCTGGCAGCAAAGATTTTAGTATTTGCCCTAAAACATTTTTTCCTACATGTTTATTCCTACAAAATAAACTTGTAGTGCTTCATTTAGTTATAGTTTTGGATGTTATTTATTATTCTTAAACCTAAAAAGATATTAAAATAAATTAAAGCTCTTAAGTATCAAAACTATTTTGTATTGTCTTCAGTGTGTAGTTTCTTCATTTTCAAAACTATTGTACTTACAATAAACATTTACAGTAATTTACCTAGTTGTATACAGAAACCTAGTTTACCTGTATACCTAATTGTAAAAACAAAGAAATATTTACATTTAATATGAATCTATAATTTATTCTATACATTTTAAAGGGAATGTTATATATAAAATAAACTCAGAATAACAAGTATAACGCAGTTATGTAATTTTTTAACTTAAAAACATAATTTGTTATTTAATATCTTTACTTCTTATCAGAAGATTATTTTTAATTATAATAGTTAATAATATTATTACCTGCTATTTGATAATGAATAATTCGCAGGTAAATTTGATAATGAATTTTTATTATTATTAATTAATTAATAAAATTATAAATTAATTGTAATAAATTAATTAAATTTAATTAATTAATTAAATTGTATAAAAATTGTATTGTATTTTTTTATCAATAGCAAAAACCGTAATCTGCATGCATTACTGCTAATAATATACCAAAAATTTTTTTTTCATTAACATGTGATTTTTAACATTTATTTGTAACTGAAAATATTTTGTATTGTTACTACTTGTTTGATATAGTCAAGAGTTGTACCAGATGTCAGTGACATGTCATTGTTTAATTTACAATATCTGTTTCAAAAATAATTTAAATACCACAATATTTTGTTTCATTAATTCAAAGAAAGCCAAATTTAAAAGAAATGATAAATTATTCTCATTATTTTGAAATTATTGAATATTTTTTAAAAATTCCTTATGAATTTTATTATGTTTAATTTATATTTTTTGTGATTATTACAATTAAAATTCGTAAAAATAGGAATCATGGTTTCTATATATTTTTTTATATCTTGACTTTGAACTCCTAATTAAACACATTTAAACATAAACATGTCTTGAAGTAGAAATTAGCTTACAATTACAGAATAAATTGAAAATGAAATATCTCTGAAACTGATGTCCATACAACAAAGTGTATGCTACAGCTAGGAAAATATATTCCTAAAAGTATAATAAAAATTAATTATTCTTATTAAATTTTATAATAGTTAGGATAAAAAAGTTACCAAAATAGGGTTTTGCTTGAAAGTTGTTCCTAAACAATAACGTGTTAGTTTCTTGATATGTGTTATGTTACTATAGAATAGTACTACACTATATACTATATACTATAAAAGTGATATTCATGTAATACAGTTCATGTAATCCATACCTAACAACATATTTTTTTTAATTTTCAGCGAATGAATTAGAAGAGTTGAAAATACGTTCCTTAACTCGACTTTCAAGACTTATAAACAATAAAACAGTTATGGTGTATTTTCCACATATGATTGATGAGAACCACACTTGTAATGCTGCTTTTAAAATGTTGGCTCAATATGATCAAGTGATGATGGTTATTTATGATCAAATGGAAGTACAGTTAACAAAAGAAACCATTCCAGAAGTAAATTACATTAAAGTTTTTAATATACTCATCTTCATTTCTGTTAGTAATATTTCTATATATTTGAGTACAGTTTTCTACCTTCCCTAACGTTACAATATTCTCCTCTGTTGACATGTTTCAGAGTGACTCCCTTCTCAAAACTTAAATCGTACTTACGATTAAATCAAAGTAGGATTTATATGTTTTGAAAATGGAGTCACTCTGAAACGCATCAAAAGAGAAGAATATTGTTACGTTCGGAAAAGTAGGAAACTGTACTCAAATATATAAATTACATTAGTTGAAATATGTTATAATATAGTTATTTTTTCTCTAACTTCTCGCAATATATTTTTAAAATATTTTATGTTACGAACTGATAACGTGCCTGTCACTTATAGAAGGCACTCACTTCTGAACCAAAATGATTGCATTTGCCACTTTCACTGTCATTTTTTTTCAATTAAATCATCCTTGTTGTAAAACACTCACTATCCCTTTCAGTTTCTGCAAATCATTTGTGTGTTTATTCTCACTGTAACTCAGACATTACTCATCTAATTTAACATAAAACCAAAAATCAATCAAAACATAAATTAATCACTTTTACATTAGCTTATGACTATCCGAACTTTAATTTTTGTAAATTTGTAAAATCTTACTGACAGAACGTTTTCGATCACTCCATGGCGATCTTCATCAGTATCTTCTGCTTGGAGTTGTTAGGTTAAGCGGTGATGGTTTTAAAGGTAGGAAATCATGAAATTTTGAAACCTTTAAACACATGATATCTTTAACTCACTTTATAAATTTAAAAAAAAAAACACGTGTGAATAGTCACAGAGATAACTGTTGTAAACAAAGCAAAATTAAATATTTGCTGTGGCTGTTTTAAATGATGCTACTTGACTGACAGGAGCAAAATCAGCCACAGGAGTGGTAGTATATGTGTAAAACTTATCATACGTGCTTAAGGTCGTAAGTTTTACCAACCTATAGTTTCAGCAAAACATTTACTCCTGGATTACAATAGTAATTTACATAGTATTGAATAATTATGAGTGTAATAATTTGAAAATGTAAATTTTTAAAAAATCAATTTATTTACACTTTCGGATTTTTGTTGTTTATTATGGTCTAAGAAACTCAGTCTAATAAGAACTTGCTGAACTTAAAATGAAAGTATATTCATAAAATATTTGCTGGGAAATAATGTTTCTGAACAGAATAAGAGGTCATTTTCTGTGTCTTTCCTTATAGGATCTGTTTGCACTCATTTTAGAAATAAAAAATGAAATGCCTGGAATTAAATATTTGGCAATGATGTGATTGTTTGGCATGATAGGATAGATCAGAGACAAAGTGTAGTTTGAAGGTCATGGTATATATAGTATATCTAACTATAGACTGAATCATGAGCAGATAGTCCAAAGTCTGTGACATCACACTGCTCGGCCTGCCTGCTTGTAGCTACATGGACATGTAAACAATAAAATATACTGTTTAAACTTTATACAAATAAATATAGAAAACTTTGCCGCTAAACACTTATTTATATTCAATTAATATATCACATTTTAGTTTTCACGATCACAACAGGAAATGGTCAATACATTTTATTTAATTTAAAATCGTTCACTGAGTACTAAACTAGTTCTCTAGTCATTCACTTTAAATAAACAAATATTTTAGTTTGTATTTAGATATTTTAATAGGAACTGATGTAGGATAATTGAATAATAAAATCAACAAGCATTTGCAATAATTATGTTTACTATGTCGGGTACATTTCAATACCAAGGGTACATTGTCACTAACTCAAATACAACTCTTATTTGTATTTTTCTTGTTTTTGTACTTTAAAGTGTATTTCAAATTACTCATGTTCATTATTCAATTACTGAAACATATTTGTAGTAATAAATTATTTATTCTAAGCGTGCGTTATATTATTCACAGTTACATTAATCACAAACAAGTTCAAATTTTATTTGTTTAGAATGTAAGTATAAATATTATAAATCCTATGTAAATCTTTACTCATTTTAAAATTAATAGCTAATGTAAGCATACAATTACTTTGAGAGTTTTTAGAAAGAACATATAAAATTTGTAAATAAATAATTATTAACAAATTAGATTATTGACCTAAATATAATTACAACTTGTCGAACTGAAGTATAAGTAAATTTAAGAAAAACTTACCGAGACATAACAACTGATACTGATGATGATTGGTTAGCGAAATTGAAAGTGTTGTGTCTGAGTAAGATTTATATAAATTTACTTAAATTCTATTTTGTACCCAATGTAGAAACAATTATTTATTACAACTAATAATTTTTTTTAATAATTCAAATTTAACCATTAATGTGTTACTTTTCAGCTTTTTTATACCTCAGACATAGAGTTGTCTGAAAAATTTCTTGCCAGTTTAGAAGAGAAGCCTGTTCTAGCAAGCTTGTTGCATTACATTGGACCCACTCACAGTGATTCAGGAACGTCATTAGTTTCACAACTCAGTTATATTGAAGACAAATTGGCAAACTTTGTGTATGGACATATGGATTTTAAAAATCCTGTCATTCATACGTAAGTAATTATTTAGAAATTATTATAATAAAATCTAACAAATTATTAAAACAATAGGCAGAAACAAATAGTTTGCCTAGTATATGAACTTTATAATTCAGTAACCACAAATCTTTTTTTTAACAATATTTTTTTAATACTTACTACATTGATGTTCTGAATATTTTTCCCTCTATCCCTAGTTCATTTATCCTATAGCCATTAGAGTGAGCCCTTATTTATGGTAAGGACATCCCTAGTTCATTTATCCTATAGCCATTAGAGTGAGCCCTTATTTATGGTAAGGACATCTATTAAAAGCTAATAAACTCTTACAAATTAAAAATACTAAATGGGTTCTCTGTAGAAAGAAAATATTTGTTCAAATCATAATTGCATGGTGCATGTTTTTCTCTTTAAACAAACAAAAAACTAATAATAATTATTTGAGTTGAAAGTTTTTTGTAATTAAAGTTTAAAATAAATTACAACTATTTATAATTTGAGATATAATTGTGATTACTATTTTATAAACTAACAGTTACTAACTTCCAGTATACTAAAACTCAGGAATCTTGAAAGTTGGAATTTTGCGTAAAAGCTAAATTTCCTTAGGTCTTTATGTTTAAAAAGTACTAATAAAACATCTATTTTAAATTTTTTCTATCCTTCGGAATAAAATTGTAATACATCCATGAAGAATTCGTAAAATTAAATATAAGAGTAGTCAAAAACAATGAAGCAGATATTCTCTAAAGCATGTTAAAACCCTCCAACTTCTGTGATACATAATATTAGTTGTTTTGTTACAATATAATTCTTGTTTTGCTAACTGTGGCTCACACTGAGCATAAGCTATCATTACCTGAGTTTCTTCTTCATCTTAGCTTCTCTTGCTCTTGATATTTTCCTCAAATAATTAGATGTTCTAATGTTTTCTAGGTTCCATATGATTTACTTCATTGTTTTTATAATATTTATTTCATTTCCAAAATTATTTATATAGAGTAAACATTTTTAAAGGTTTTATATTGTTTCAAACATTTTTATTTTCTAAACCACTAATATTGACACTTTTTAACTTCAATTATTAGCTACAAAAATCATTATTATTTATTTTTTTCAGGGTAGCATATAATTTTTCCACTACTATGGAAGACGGAGAGGTTTGGCCTGGTATCTGGACTCCATTGAATCATTTGAACAAAGCTGCTGCGGTCAAGATTCTGTTTCCAAACGTAATTGATTCTCTTGGATTTGAAGATGACAAACTTCCACCACCTAGGGTAAGAGCATAATCTTTGATTATATATTTGATTAAAAGTTTTATTTTTAATTTAATTACTTAGTCCTACAGCTTTATAAATCTTATCTTTTTATTAAATCATTGAATGATGTAGAACATTGTTACCAAATATCGAAGTGAAATCATTACATAATTTGTCATTGCTTGCCCTGTGAGAGGAGAAGTCCTGGTCTAACAAACAAACTATGTAAACAAACGTATTTCATACTACTGTATTTTTAGCAATGCGATTCACTTTCTATTCAATTGTTTTACAGTTTTTTCGTTTACATTTTACTCTAATATGATTTCTTGTTTCATTCGTTCATGTCATATGTTATTTAAGTATTGAGTTGTATCTTACATACATGATATTTTCCAGCTAGCATGTAAATATTACATATTTTCCAAGTAACCAAACAGAGGTCTGTTTTAGTCATGCAAATTCCTACATGTAAGCCAATGTCCTTTCTTCTATTCCTGACTTTGGTTGACTTCCTAATATGGTTTCAATGAATATCCTTCCTCATCTCAGATCAATTTAGAACAATAATAGCATTTAAAACTTTAAATCTAATTTTCTATTATTTACTCAGCTTTCTCTAATATAGATAGTTAACCCTTGCTTGTTTAGTTATGTCTTAGGTTCATAGGAAACATAGTTTCATAAGAAATATTAAAAATTAATATAGCTTGCTGGAAATAATGCTAAACATTTTTATTTGCTTAAATACAATCACTATGGCAGTAATGAGAGCAGTCGACCTTCGTTGCAGCAGTTTAACTGACACTGTTTTTGTCAAGATAGATAACTATCATTTTGTTGATTCATCTTAGCTTTCACACTGTCCATTACTAGGAACTGTTCCTTGTCAATAGACTTAGACCTAGCCTAAACATACATAACCTTCACTTTTGATATTAAATTGCCAAAAAAAAACAACTACTTACTGATATTTTTCAGCAGACATGTGTTGCACTAGGTCAGTGCATTATTTAATGCTGTGAGTCACAGACAATACTGTTGCTCAGGTGTGTTGTCTTGGTGTGAGTCTGTGGTGTATTGGTGTTCTGTGATGTGTTGTTGTTCATAGAGTAGATGTTAATTATGTGTTCAAATATAGTATTTGATTGTGATTGTGTTTTGTGGTTTAGAATTATTGATACTGGTTTTATTGCCAAGTTAATAACAAAAGTGAATTATAGAAAAATCGCAAAATGAACAACACAAAAATACAAAACCTTACCACTCTTTGTTGATATGTTAGAATGTTTTTTAGAAATAGTTACATTAGAGTCTCGATAATTCGAGGTAGATAGGACCGAGACCCCCTTGGATTATCGAAAACTTGGATTATATGGAAATACAATCCTGTACACTAGAAAAAGCTAGAGTTTTAATGAACCCTAATAGCGTAATTAGGAAGTCAAAAAATAATAACTTTTTTGATTACAGTACTTACATAAATTAATGTTGGTTTGGAGTAACATTGCTCTTCTCGGTTGCTACATTTTTTGGCAAAAGTTATGTATTTGCTTATCAGATCGTTTTTATGTTACAGTGTCATGTAGACATCTAGCAGAAGTACCTCTATTGGTGTGGTATTTGTCTGTTGTTCAATATAGTGTAGTGCAGTTTCCAAGTCGGTTGTTCCTTCACCGTGACTTATTTTCCCTTCTTGTACTGTCTCGGTTATTTTCATCTTTATTCTTGTCATCACTGCCTTCAGTAGTTTTTTGTACCATATCAATAATCGTAACATCTGTTATCTCAAATTGTTCACATCGGAATTTTCACAACCCTTAAGTTTCTTGATAAGAAATTTCAAATCTGTTTCTTCTTGTTAATCAATAACATGGTCAACAGTTTCATTATGACTCGGGATTTTATAGTTAGTTTTTGAATAGTCAGGATTTGAATATTTATCTATCCATCCGATCAGCACTAAAGTTATATGAAACCGGCAACGCTGGCGTGGAAATGTTTATAAAGCCAGCGGCTTAGCTGATTAATCCCATGGCTTTGCTGCCTCAAAGTCGGGTCCAAATTTAACAGAAACTTGAATTATCAGGACTTTACTGTACATCCAAAAATTAAAACTTGTATTTAGTATTTAGAAGATGAACATTTAATTTAACACAATACATTATCTATGGAGGTGCCAATTACAAACCATGGAGAAATTCATTTCTACTAATTCCATGCATGCTAATTTCTACTGGACAGTTTTTTGTCTCTGTTTTATGACAACTGTTAAAATAAGTAGTACATATTTACATATATGTGTCTGAGGTTCATCTATTGACAAATAAACAGTAGTGGTTACAGTAATGCACTTAATCTTTTGTCTCCATCCATTCTCAGAACTGCTAACCTAAATGATAATTAAAGCATATTTATTCACAATTTAGCAACCTTAAACCATTTAATATTAAACATGGTGTCCTAATGACAAACTAGAATATTTTTTTTACATAATAACAATGATCGTTCAAGAAGTGAAATCCACCAAACCTTACAGTAAGACTTCCACAGTGTGTGGATAACATATAAACCTTCTTAGGCAATTGCTAACCTCACACTGAAGGAATGAACTAAGAGAAATAAGGGGATGCAGTTCAATGTCATCCTTGTGCGCTGCTGGTCTTTCGGAACACAGGTCTGGATGATCAGCAGTTAATGTGCTAAGAATTAACTATAGTAATTTTTTTAAATATTTTTATCAAAACTTTTTTACTATAAAAAATTTAAAACCCTACGTAATTATGAAATATCTAGACAATTCAATAGACTTTTAGAAAATTTCTAAGCAAATACTAATAATTTCTTCAGTACTATAATTCTAGCACTACCATCCACTGGACTTTACTCTTTTTTACTTTGTTTTGAAACAGAAGGAATTAAGTGAACAGGTGGGTGAGTGGTCTAATGACTAGAGCACTAGACTAGTAGCCATTAGGTTGGGGGTTCAATTCTAGGTAGTGAAAAAAAAAGTTTAAGAAGTCTTTTTTGGTCCATGAGTTAACTTGTCCTGAGAAAATAAGTAAAGTTACATTTGAAATAGAAATGGGGAGTTGAAGAGCACAGTGTTGGCCACATTGTCTTCCAAATTGTCATTATTAGGCAGTTCTATAGCTCACCACTTCTCAACCATACCAATGGCATAAAAGAAAAGTATTGTTAGAAATTAAAAGAAATCAGAGCAGTTATTGTACATATATGTAAAGTCATATTCCTACAGTATTTAAACAATAATATCAATCCTAACATTTACTTTATTGATCTGTTTTGTTACAGTACATAATGATTTTTGAAGCCAATCGTCACCAAGACATTGCAGAGGTAATGGAAGAATTTGCTGAAGATGTCCTAAATATTGCTTTTTTTGATAGCATGGAACCTGAAACAGCTAAAAAAGTTGCAAAGAATGTTAAACAACTCGAACGATTAGGAGCAGAAAAAATCAAGTATGTTCAATTCCAATGCCTAAACTAATATTGTTTGCATTTTTTGTATACATCTTTAGGCTTTTATAGAAATTACACTTGTTTGTATCAACTTGGCAAAAAAAAACCACTACTTACTGATTTATTCAGCAGACGCGTTTCTCGCTAGGCCAGCGTATTAATCAATGCTGTGAATTACTGAAAAGCATTACAAACTACAAACTGAAAGGTCAAGGTAATACAAACAAGTGTAACTAATATTTCTGTTTCTTCCCTTTTTATTTTAGTTTCCTTAAACATAGATGAATATCATTCCTAAAAGCATTAGTACAGCAAAGAGGTACACAGAATGAAGGCACATAAGATGATGGATTGGGATCTTTTACAGAACATTTAAGCAGGCGGTTTTGCCTTAGGGAACCATTAGCTCTAAAACAAAATGAACAAGCAAATGTCTGCTAGTAAAGAGATTGTCAAAAAATACCCTGTGGCTTTTGGGCTTTTGAACTGCACCTACATAGTTAGAACAACACGGGACCCTAAAACTAAATCTTCTCTTGTGTTTGCCGTATAAACACAAGATAAAGATACGTCTTGTTCACTGTATAAATTAAAGTTGAAATAGTATCCATCTGATAGAACTACAACTAACTTGCCAAGAAACTATATGGCTGGTTTACTTTAAACGCATACAGGCTTCGTTTTCCATGTATAACACACATAATCATCTGACCAAATGTATCATCTAATACACAAAATGAACTTTAAGAACCAATGAGTCATCAAACTAATCACAGGAATCTTAGTGAGCAGACGGCACTGTACAAACTCAGTGTCTGACGAGATAAACTGATGCCTCAAAGTCCCATAAATAGGACAGCATGATTCAGAGACATCCCATACAAAAAACCACACTCTCTCTCCTTCAATTATACATCATTCGGTGAAGTATAGTAAATATGTTCTGGCAACCAGTTCACATTTGAAACATAATTTTCATTATAAAAATATCACTAAACACTTGTAAATATTTACAAACTTGCCTATAGTATCACTTACTTATATTTGTTGAGAACGGCCGTTTTCATCTCAGACCGTAACTCGATGTTACGAGTTACGGTCTGAGTTGACAATGAGACACATCTCCCGAAACGGCTGTCCTTAACAAATATATATAACTGCTACTATAGGCAAGTTTGTAAATATTTACAAGTGTTTAGTGAAAACTAATAGCTCATGTGAAGATGGAATTAATAAATATAAAAAATATGAAAATTACACAGTGTCAGGCTTGAAATCATACTTCCAAGTTCAAACTGTTCAAAGAATATGAAGACTCACATTCTTATGTGGGTGAGACTAAGAGACAGGTTGGTGTTCATGTTTGTGAACAAGAGAATAATAGTAAGAAGGATAAACACCCTTTCTCTCATGTTTCCTTTGAACATAGAGAAAGGTTTGGGCATACATTTGATTTTGAAAATTTTATTATACTGGAAAATGAGTCCAACTGGAGGAAAAGGACTTATTCTGAAGTTGTCCATATTAACTTACAGAAGAACGGTATCAATGTTAAAAAAAAACAATTTTGATAAAATTATGCAGTCTGTATAAGCCATTCTTGTATCAATTAAAAGCAACCAAGAATTAGTTAATGCGGTTGTATGTTGAACTCTTTTGTTATTTTATGGTTTATGTCTGGTTTATTTTGTGCCAGTATTTATTTATGTGTGTATATTGTTGTTCTCTCGCATTTGTTACTGTTTTTAATTATATTTAGAAGAATTTAAGACTCCTACGAATGTAGGTGGGTTATTTTATTAAGTTTGTGACTAAAATTTCATTGAAAATTTTTTTTTTAAATTAGTTAAATAAAAGTTTTAAATTTCAGTTATTGAGTGTACTTGTATTTTATAGTGTATTGTAAACTTTGTTTCCAGGCTTGATATGGCAACAAATCAGTTGCAATAAATAAATAAAACAATTTCGACTCAATATTCAACCATCTTATTATTTATATAATTGTTATTTCGAGTGGTCAAACAAACATGAATAGCTATAAATTTCTTTCCTGTACAAATTGTCTGTAATAAATTAGTACTATAAAATTCAATAATTATTTTAAAAATCATACAATTTTCCAGGGATACAAAGATGGTGCTAGCAGTTGCGAAAAAAACTAGTGAGCCAATTTTAGCATTTTCCCAGTTAGGGCCTTTATACATTAGTCCTGATTTGAAAACCGGGGCTAAAGAATGTAATACTTTTTTCCCTCCTGATGAGCAAGGAGCAGATGATGAAGATGAAGAAGAAATTCTTCCAGAGGAAGAGGAGAGAGATGAGGATGAAGGAGAAGAAGATGAAGAAGATGCTGCGGAAGAACAGGAAGGAGAAGAAGCTGAAGAACATGCTGAAGAAGAAGACGAACTAGACCTAACAGAATATATGGCAGACATTGAAATATCAGAGCCTTCGTTAGTTAATACAGCTGATGATGAAGAGAATAAAAATGAAGAAGATGAAGATGAAGTAAATGGCAATGTAGAACAGTATAACGCAAATGGAGAACCTTAAGTTGTATTCTTTTGATCTGTAAATGTAAATATTTTTAGTTCCTATTAAAAATAATTTTGAATTTATTAAAAATATTTTCGTTTTGTTAATTATTACTACATAACCACTGAATGAACCCCCAAATTCTTTTATTCAGTAAAATTAAATAATGTTTGTACATTTTTCCACCAAAATAATCATAAGACTTTCTTAATAGGCCTCTTTTCAAGATTTTAATGAAAATGTTGAAGAACGAGAATACATAAAATTTAAACAATTATCAACAAATTACTGCTACATTTTTTTAATTCTTTCTATTAGTTCACGCTTTTCTTATATACATCTTGTACACCTTTTCAATTGTTAATAAAATACGTTTTTATTCATCCAATCATGTTCAAATACATATTTTTTCAACCTGTAGTATGGAAATTCAGCATTTTGGTAATGAGCCAGCTTTCCGTTAGAAATCTGTTACTTAAAGAAGTATATGAAATTAAGAGATGGATAGAATGAAAAATTATAGACCACCATCAGCTTCACAAATTAAAAAAGGAAACGAATAAAGAGTAACAAAGAAAAATAATAGTCCGACACCATATACAAAAAGGAAATTTGCTTTCTATTTTGCCACTTAATATTTTTATTCTGTCGTGTGTATATACATATTTATATTAATTGTAATCTATATCTATAAAAATGAATGTTTGTGTGTATGATGTTATGGACACCTCAACCACTGAACAGAAGTTGATGAAATTTGGAGGGTTTATTTAATATATTCCTAAGATGGTTCCTGTGAAGTTTGGTGTAAATCCATCTACAGGGCTCTGTCCCAGTGGCTGAGGATGGTTCAAAAACCAATGAATGTATGTATCGTATGGAGGCCTAAACCGCTGAACAGAAGTTAATAAAATTTAGAGGGATTGTTTGATATATTCCCAGAATGGTTTGTGTGAGGTTTGGTGTAGATCCAATAACAGGGCTCCGCCCCAGAGGCTTAAGGTGTTTCATAAACCGATGTATATATGTATGTATGTATGTAAGTATCTTATGGATGCATTAACCTCTGAACAGAAGTTAATGAAATTTGGAAAGATTTTTTTAACATATCCCAGGGCGGTTCATGTAACGTATGGTGCAGATCCATCAACAGGGCTCTGCCCCAGAAGATTAAGATGGGTCAAAAATTTATGTATGTATCTTATGGACGCTTAAACCACTGAACAGAATTTTATGAAATTTAGAGGGGTTGTTTGACATATTTGCAGGAATGTTCGTTTGAGGTTTGGCGCAGATTCATTTACAGGGCTCCGCCCAAGTGGCTTAGGATGGTTGAAAAACCGATGAATGTATGTATATCTCTATGTATGTATACCACTGAACAGAAGTTAATGAAATTTAGAAGGATTGTTTGACATATTCCCAGGATGGTTCGTTTGAGGTTTGGTGTAGATCCATTAACCGAGCTCTGCCCCAGAGGCTTGGGGTCAAAAACTAATATATGTATGTGAGTATGACAAGTTAGTGAAATTTTGAGAGATTTTTCTAAACATATTCCCAAGACGGTTCATGTAAAGTTTGGTCCAAATCCATTCACAGGGCTCCGCCCCAGAGGCTAATGATGGTCCAAAAACTGATGTATGTATGTACCTTATGAATGCCTAAACCACTGAACATTTTAATGACATTATGTGAGATTATTTAACATATTTTCAGGATGGTTTTTGTAAAGTTTGGTGTAGATGCATCTACAGGGCTCTGTCCCAGAGGTTTATGATGGTTCAAAAACTGATATTTTATGTGAGTATGTATGTATCTTATGAATACCTAAACATCTGAACAGAAGTTATTGATATTTGGAGAGATTTCTATCCACATGAAGAAGCTCCAGATGGTTCAAAACCTAATGTATGTATCTTATGGACGCATAAACTGCTGAACAGAAGTTTATGAAGTTTAGAGGGATTCTTTGACATATTCCCAGGATGGTTTGTTTGAGGTTTGGTGTAGATCCATCCACAGGGCTCCGCCCCAGAGGCTTAGGGGGGGTTCAAAAACCAATGTATGTATGTATGTATCTTATGAATGCCTAAACCACTGATCATTATAATGGCATTAGGTGAGATAGTTTAACATATTTTCAGGATGGTTTTTATAAAGTTTGGTGTAGATGCATCTACAGGACTCCACCCCAGAGGCTTAGGATGGTTAAAAAACTGATGAATGTATATATAACTGTGTGTCTAAACCAGTGAACATAAGTTAATGAAATTTGGAGGGATTGTTTAACATATTTTCAGGATGCTTCATGTTATGTTTTGTGTATATCCAACCAAAAGGTCCACCCCCAGAGGCTTAAGATGGTTCAAAAACCAATCTATATATGTATGTGTGTCTTATGGACATCTAACTCACTAAACAAAAGTTAAAATAATTTAGAATGATTGTTTAACTTATCCCCAAGATGGTTTGTGTGAAGTTTGTTGCAGATGCATCCACAGGGCTCTGCCCTAATGGCTAAAACCGTAATGGTTTAAAAACCGATGTCTATATATGTGTGTGTATGTATATGTTTTATGAATGCCTAAATCGCTCAACATAAGTTAATGAAATGTTTAAGGATTGTTTTACATATTCCCAGGATTGTTCATGTTAAGTTTGATGTAGATCCATACGCAGTGCTCTGCCCCGGAGGCCTAGGATGTTTCAAAAACCGTTGTATATATGTACGTTTGTTGTGTGTATCTTATAGATGCCTAAACCGCTGAACAGAAGTTAATGAAATTTAAAGGGATTGTTTAACATATTCCCAAGATGGATCGTATTAAGTTTGGTGTAGATCCATCCACAGGCCTCCGCCCCAGAGCTTAGGATGGTTCAAAAACTGATATGTATGTATCTTATGGATGCCTAAACCGCTATACAGAAATTGATGAAATTTAAAAGGTTTATTTAATCAATAGCGTGGTGCGAATAAAGTTTGGTGTAGATCCAGACACAGGGCTCCGCCCCACAGGCTTGGGATTGTTGGGAAAGCTGTGCAATGGTACCAGAATAACCACCAAAAATCGAACACCCAACTTGATCCGGGCATAAATCAGAGGTGGCAAGATCAAAAGAGAAATGGTCTTAATTCCATGAACACTGATAACTTCACCAGATCTACCCATTGATTTCAAACGATTACAATTTCCTTTGCGACTTGCATTCACAATAGCCATAAACAAGGCACAAGGACAATCATTGACCATTGCTGGGTTAAATTTAGAACATACATGCTTTTACCACGGATAGTTATATGTTCTCACATGTTGGGACAACTACAGTTTATATTTTTATACGCTAGTTATTTAATAAAAACTAATTTATACATACTTATCTATTATTTGTTATAACGATATATTACTTGTTACATTCAAGAAACATAATTCTAAATTGCAAGTCTTGTAAACTAAAAATTAACTACAGTTTTCAATTTTCATTGTCCAATGAAAAGTAAATATACAAATTTAATATTTGTTAATTCCATCTTCACGTGAGCTACTAGTTTTACTAAAAACACTTGTAAATATTTTACAACTTGCCTATAGTAGCACTTACTTATATTTGTTGAGGACGGCAATTTCTGCAGATGTCTCCCATTGTCATCTCAGACCATGACTGATCTCAAGGTTTATGTAGGATGGGGGTGGGATATTATTGTGAGGTTGTGGGTATATTTTGGTGAGTATTATGAGTATGATGTCATAAAGTGTGTGCAAGTTATAATGTAACTGGGTGTTGAGTATGTTTGTATGGTGTAGCTTGAAATGTTTGTATATTTCATATTGTTCATTTGTGTATCGTTGGTTGTTTTTGTATTCTTTATGAAGAATTTGTAGGTTGGGTGTTATGTTTGTGGATTTGAGATGTTCGGCGAAGTTTGATTGGGTGTTTACAAACTACAAAAACCTTGAGATCAGTTACGGTTTGAGTTGACAATGGAACACTTCTCCCGAAACAAATATAAATAAGTGCTACTATAGGCAAGTTGTAAAATATTTACAAGTATTTTTAGTGACAAACCATTTCAAATATAATTACAATTCACTTTATAATAAATCCCCAAGTTAAAAATAACCATTTCAAGTTCCCTAAACACAAGACTAATCTGCGTTGGACACAGAATCTCCATTGGACAGCATTGAAACAGTATTAGTTTCATATCAGATGAATAGTTTATTAATTTTACCTTCAAGATAAAGAAATTTTAATCTGATAAGCGTTGAATCACTAACAACTAAAGTTGTAAGAAAAGATGGGCATTGTAAATGGTTATATTTTATTTTATACTATAAATTTATTTCATTATAGATTAAAATCCAGCATTCTAATCCCATGATTATTTAGATAACTGCTCTTGTATAGCACTTAAGTTATTAAAGGCATTTTGTTCTATAATTACAATTACTTAACCAACCAAATGCTAAAAATATGATATTTGTAGTTTGTATATTATATTACACATATAAACCTATTTTATTTTTACAAAAAATAAATAAATAACACATTTTAAACACTTTTAAATGTTTTAAAATTGCCTATAGTAGCACTTGTTGAGGACGGCCGTTTCGGGAGATGTGTCCCATTGTCAACTCAGACCGTAACTGATCTCAAGGTTTACGTAGGTTTGGGTGTTAGGGTGGGGGTGGGATATTATGGTGGTGTGGGTGTATTTTGTGTGTGGTAGGAGTTATGATGTCAAAAATTGTGTGGGAGTTGTAATGTAATTGTGTATTGAGTATGTGTGTAGGGTGTAGTTTGAAGTGTCTGTATATTTCGTATTGTTCAGTTGTGTAGCGTTGGTTCTTTCTGTGTTGTTTATGAAGAATTTGTAGGTTAGATGTTATGTCTATGTAGTCATGTTTTGTGGAGTTGAGATGATCGGCGAAGTTTGATTGGTAGTTATTGTTTTTTAGTGCTTTTATATGTTCTTGGTAACAGGTGTAAAAGGTCCTTCCTGTCTGGCCTATATAAAAACTGGGACACGGACTGCAAGTTAGTTGTACACAAACTGCATATTTTATCCAGACCTCATACAACAGAATAAGGAATGTGTGTTATTACTGAATAGTTTCAGGAGTCATTCTTTGCAGTGCTTGTACAGATTAATTGGTCATTATTTACAGATTTGAAATAAATTTGTATCTGGAAAATTACAGTGCATAAAGTATGTAATTGAATCATGTCCAATGATTACAAAATTATTTTTGTAATTCTTTTGAAATTTATCTTAGGAGCAATGTAAAAACATGAAAACTGATCAGATGTTTTCATGTGAATATCAGCATTGGATATCAGCTTACCCACAATTATAATTTACAGCATAATTATAATTATGACAGCCGTAACGTTTTTAGTGTTTGCCCATATAGCCGTATTGACTATTCTAATAAAAGCTTATTTCAATACCAAGTACTTCTTTTATCAATATCAAGTACTTAGAGAGTATCAGCTAATTTCTGCTATTTTTTTAAGTATCTACTTGATTTTTCCATCATTCCTATTTAATTTCCTATAAATAAAGTTTAATGAATTAATTAAGTTATACAAATTAAATTTGTTACATGTTTTCTATTTCTGACTAAAACATCTGTTAATTAAGATTTGATGTAAAATGTAAACAAATCATATTTTTTACTAATTAAAAACTCAAAAATAAAATTACCCTTTATATTTCATAGTAGATAATATACTTTTAATAGGATAAAGGTTTGGATATGATCTTTAGTTCCATTAAACCGCTATAGGTCGCATCACGGTCTTTTCCATCGTGCCTTCACAATTTTCATATCTTGAACTGCCGATTTCTGTATGTTTGTCTTACCATTACCTTCAATGTCAGTCGCAATTCGGTAGCCTAAAGAGACAACAGAGTCGAATCCACCGTGCGTGACCCCTTGCATGTGCTGAAATGTGACATACATTTTGCAATTCGCATTAGTTTTATGGAACGTTTAGTATGCTGAGTGTTATATTTATTGTCTTATTAGGCAATAATCGAGCAGAGGACGAAAAACTCGTCAGACTGTTCCATAGCATAGAAAGACCTGAGGAAGAACGGATCGTAATAAGAAATATCCAGGTAGTATCAAAAGATAACTTTTCTGTGACGTACCTCCTATTGAACTCATTGAAGAATTGAATTCAGATGATAAACAACAAGATCATGTTGAAGGACCAGAAGAAGACACAGAATCAGAACAGTGTACAAACATGCAAAAGGAAACTTCAATACAGTACGGCAAAACTCCCTCAATCAACTCTCTACTGAGCTATGCCATGGTTACATGCCTCACAGCCATAGACGTCAGTTCAAACGAAATTTAGAAGAGATGTTGAACCTATATCCACAGGGGCGAAGTCTTGCACAAGATGCACATGAAGGATGATGCGACTTATGAGACTAGAGGCAGAGGAAATCTAAAACTCGGTGCTACAGCTGTCTTAGATTCATTTCCAGTGAGCACACAATATCTTGTCAAGAATGCGCCACCAAGGCCTCCTATCAGATGAGGAACTGTAACGACTTTTATTGTCATAACCTTCAGGTACTAAGGCATATTATAACTTTTTGTTTAAAATTATACATTTGTGTAGTTTCATTCCATTTGTATAATTGTAATATGATGAATTTATTTTAAAATTCAACACGTTTGTCTCAAAATTGGTTTTTTATATTACGGCTATTGTAAATATTTAGTACATTTTCATATTCAGAAATTAGTTATCTTTCAGAATATATTATTAAACATAAGTTTTTGTAAAAGTGTCCATAAGTCATGATAATCTATCTAAAGTCTTTCATTTTTTCAAGCATGAAAATTGTTAAATCTTAAAATATTATTTAAACTTATTTAGTAATATATTTAAGAAGTACATAACTAAGGAATACGTAATTGCTTATTTGCTGACGCGTTTCAAAACATTCGTTCCTTTTACGAAGCTAACCCTCTTTTTTGAAACGCATCAGCAATTAAGCAATTACGTATTCACTTAGTTAAGTACTTCTTAAATATAGTTTAATCAGTGAATTAAAAATGATTACTTCAAGCAACTTATTTAGTACATTCGTGTCACAATTAAAACCAGTAGAACTTAAGTAAATATATTATACTTAATTATGATATTTTTATATATAAAATAAAACCATATTCAGTAATTATTTTTGTATTTTTTAAATTACCTGATCGAATCCACCGTGTGCGCCCCTTACGTTTTATTTTTTGTGTAACCCCTGCAGGGTAAAATAAGATTTAAAGTTAGTATTTCATAATTAAACATTGGCAATAGAGTAGACCAAGTGTTTAACAAAATAGTTCTATTGCCTTTGAATATTATTAGTCATGATTTTAAAAATTTAATGTTATTAATGTTGTATTGTTTTATATATAATCATTTATTTATACTTTTATTAACAGATTTGTTGTATCTATTTCTTTAATTTGCCAACTAACTCAAGTTATTGAATTATTTATAGTTAGTTCAAGTGTCTAACTTGACTTATGTAGCAGTAGAGATATTTTGATACAGCAAATAAAACACAATTAAATCTATAAAACAACCTAAACAAAATCTAGTAGATACTTCTCGGAATAACAAATTTTGATATTGTTACAAAGTTATTAGTCCAGTATAGTGTTATTTTGCATTAATACCTTACAGTACATTTATTTATAAGTTATGTTTTGGCAAAAACTCCCAATTCCCCAATATAGGTAATATAGGACTATACCTCTGTCCTGCCACCTTTTTTTATACTAGGCCTACTAACATTTAATATTTTCAACTTACATTTGGAAATCCATGTAATCCAAAAATGAAGTAATTCCTGTTGAGGAACATGGGCTATAAATTGGAATGGCTGCATATCTCGAATTATTGCTGCCCAGAGAAAAATTGTAGATGAAGATGATGCTGAACTTGAACTGGCTGAAGTTAAATCAACTTGAGTTTCAGTAGTACATTCAAATTTACAGACATTGACAGTAACTGATTGATTTCCTTTGATACTGATGTTTTCGGAGTTTGCTTAGTATTGGTAAAGATATGCTTTAAGCCTACAGGGCACTTAAAACATTTGTTAATATGTCTTTTAATTTTAACTGATTTTGATTCTTTGTACTCTTGAGTACAGTATTTAAATACATATTTTTCTTTTATATTAAAAAAGTCCCAATTTATTCCCTTTTTCTTCACTATTATGTAACAATGAACAATTCAGAGTAGGCCTACTTGGAGTCAGTCCCTTCTTCCTAAGTTGTCCCTTAATCCAACAACCTCACACCTTGACCAGCACCCTTGACACTGGTTCTATAACAATCACTCAGCAAACAGAGAAAACAAAATGGCTGTCTTTCTAAAAGCTTCTGTTGACAATGATGTTTAATGAAGTTTCCAGGGCTTGAATTGGAGAAAACAGTCCCTCCCAAACAATGAAGAAATAAAATTTTCCCCTTACAATTACGGCACAATGCAATCAACCTATCTTTCAAACTTCAAGTTTAAAAACTTGTGAAATAGACATCTTAAAAAAATTTAAAGTTTTTTAATATTTGAACTCTAGAAAGTTGAAATGAGCCCAGACAGTATGAATGTGATATCCTTAGTTTTAAATTGTTATAAGATGGTATAACTCGATCAAATTTGTATGTATAAAAGAATTGTTAAAACATCTTTATTTCTGATTACTCTACAATCAACCATTTTACTGTACACTACTAGGCCTACTCATTACCGAACCTGTGCCTATCTCAGATAACGAAGACGAAAAAATCGTAGAAAATGTATCGCTGAAGTTGACATTAAAATCTGTCGGTGAAATGAATGTTTAGGGAGACAGTTAGCTGAAACTGATCTCTCTTTAGAATGGGAATTAAAGTTTATTCAAGAGCTGGAATAAGCACTATCGCCATGCCATATAAATAAGTGAGTAAAAATTTAGAAATTAGCAAAAAAATTAATAAGTTTTTTTCAATCAAATTGACAGTGTTTAGAAGATTATTTGTCTAAAATTAGGTGTTTAAAAATTTAGTAGATAGTGTTTAACAATAAAGAATATGTGTGTCTGTGAGAGTGAGCACACACACATATGAATTTATATATATATATATATATATATATATATATATATATATATATATATATATATATATATATATATATCATGATATTTCACGTTGTCCATTATTTTTCCATTGCACTGACTTTATGAAGATATTATTATTAATTGTAAACAATTTTTTCCACCAATTGGTATAATTTTACCTTATGTGATGAGGCACCTTTCGGTCACTTGACCATTGTCGAATAACTGAATTCGGTTTGTTTCTAAATTGTTTACCTGAATTTATTTATCTCAAAAATTAGACCTTTATATTTAACTTTACACCATTATTTCTCAAGAAATAATTAAGGTAGGCAATTATATTTCTATCTAATTTAATTATCAATTTTATCACTTTATCAACCTGCAAACCATTGTTTATTTAGTTCGAACAATTCTTTCTTGGGTAATCATGTTTATAAAAATTGAACAATGTAGAGTATTATATTTCATTCTTCATCAGTCTCTCCAAAAATTATTATAATTGCATTTATTTCATTTACAACATATTTTCATTTGTGTATAAAGGTCATTTAAATATTTACAATTAATAAAGCGAAACAAACTTTCAATTTAATATTTTTCAGATCAAATCATATAGAAGTACTTATATTTTTTATTACTTATGGTACATTTACAAATTATAGTAACTAAAATTAAAGGTGATTTCGAAATTTCTTTATATTTGATAATCTCATCTATCAGTCTTTTTTCCATTGGTTTAAACTTTATTCACAATCAAGTTAAGGTGTATACATGGCTTACACTTGACTTATTTCATAACAGCAAAGCAAACTTTATACATTTAAAAAAATTTCAGTTTGTGCGTTTAATATAAACAGAACCACAATTTTATTAAATAATTTTTATAATACATCAGAACTGTACTGATTTTAACTTAAATTTCTACACAATAAAATTAAAAAGCCTATTCTTTAACTGGAGGAATATCTTTCACTCGAGGATCATCAGGACGAATTACTGAAAGCAAAAAAAAACAATTTTATTAAAGATATTAATTTAGTTCTTCCATGCTATTATTTAAAGCAATTTATTTACCAATATAGACTGTATTACAAAAGGAAAAATCATAATTAATTGTCAAAACAATGTTCGCAAGTAAATGATTTGAAAACTATTAAGCTAAAATAGAACCAGCTTGACATAATATGTTCACTTAATTTAAATATTTGTAATTAATTCTTGTACTATTTGAAATACAGGTTTTACTGAGTATTAGTGAATAATTTAAGTTTGCCATAATCTAAGTGCTACTGTATATAATTATCAGTATAGTTAAATACAATACACATAATTTTTTGTTTGTGATATTGGTTCTAAACAATAGTTTATAATATGAATATACCATTATATAACGATAATCGGTTTCATTACTCCAAAATTATTAACTTGACATTATTACTTACTACAGGATGGCAAACCAAAATATATGTTTTTGTGTGTGTTTGCAAGATGTTTTAAAATGATATTTACTTCTATGTACTGTCAAGATTACAGACAAAATCAACTTCATTAGAATTTACCATTTTTATTTATTACTTATTTTTGTAACAAAATTCTTTATCTTCAGCATGTTTTTCACATTTATTTTTTAATAAATAATAGAAACAATGCCATCATCGTTTAAGTAATAAATGCAATTGCGATATGTTAACAGAATGTTTACAGATTAAGTCTAAAAATATTACTACTTCTTACAGCCACTAATATTATTAGTATGTATAGCATAATGGGACAAATTTTATAGCAACATGGGACATACCAAAATTTTCAGTTAAAATTTCCTGAAACGTTTCATGGCTTACAAAAACCCTTCTACAAAAATTCTAGATTAGACAATGGTTCTTAAAACTGAGTTGTCAAATGTTTATTCATTGTTACTTGTTATTTTTGTGTGTCATTTTCCTCTCTTGAATGATTAATTTTTTTTTAGTCAAAACCTCTTTTGAAACAATCGAGTCAGTCAAACATCTGTATTATTAAACTATTGTTCTTGGAAACTGCCATAAAGCATTACAAAAGTTTCAATGGGCAAATTAAACAAGTTGAAAATAAGGTTTAATACTTCAATTGTTTTTCTTTCGATATTCCTGGTCAATGCTCAAATTTGTCAATCATCACAAAATTAATAAATAAATGTAACATAAGCATACAAAACACAGTACACAAATAGTTGGAACTAAATGTTATAACTCCATGGAAACAGCCGACCAAACTGACAAAAGAACGGTCCAAAAGAATTAAAGGCACACTGACCGATTAATCAAAACGAATAGTAGGTCTGCCCGGGCACCTGGTGACAGAAGACAGTCAACTTACCAGAACTGCACTGAGACTGTGACTTAGCATCCAAATAATGATCCCGCTGACGCCTACACTAGTTTCGTGAATGAATACTAATAGCACATATAGACATAATTATTATTTTGTAAACTAAAGTACATTTCCGTCTTAATTTTTCCTGAAAATCTGAGACAAATTCAGATAGTCGGAGTTCAGATAATTGGATTTATACCGTATAATGGTAGTAATTATATACTGCTCCAAAAATATTCAAGTAATAATAAATTTTAAAATTTTATATTTTTTAATTCAAAATACCATTTTTAGTAGTAAAAGACTGCAGGAATTATAAGGGAAACTATTAGACCTACTTACTCCTGCTGATTAATATAACTAACCTGTATAATTGAATTTATATCTCTTGAGTTCACCATCTTGCCAACTCCTATAGACGCCAATACACCCCATTCCTATACCTATTATTGCCATTGCTGAAGACCCTAAAACTTCAGGTATCTCATGCCATCCTCTTTTCAACAAACCTGTCACTAAAAATCAATCAAACTATTATTAATACAACTTTTTATTACCTATGCTTTTAGTTACAGAGAAAATATACAAACTGACGAAAAAGAATATGCTTTTATTCAAGTCCATCTAGGAACTTGATTTTAACGAATTATTTTGTGAAAATGATAATTCATTTACTTACTGTGAATAATTGTTTCAAAATATTAATAACTGATTCAACCCTTATATGATACATTTTAATTAAAACACATTGCAGGTTTTAATCTACTCAATGAAGGGTAGTTTATATGTAATATTCAGTTTTCAACTGATTCTCTGTTTGAAATACACCAGTGATATATAAACGCTGCTTAAATTGGATTCTATGAGATTTTCTTCTGTGGGGAACAGTGTGATCACAAACACTGAATTTATTCCTTGAACTTATACAAATTCCTTTATTCATTTTCATGCGAGCCTTGTCATAACACGTAGTTATTCAAAATCAGTTTTTTTTAAAAATAAATTGTACTAAAAATAATACTAAATCTTCAACCTGTGACATTTACATGTACAATGTAACATTTCATAGAAATGATCATTGCTCTGCCATTAGTAAAACTAATAGGTAGGCAAGGCTATAAAATAGTTTCTTTATCTGTCATCCATGTTACCTGTCACATATTAAATATTTATTACTCATACACCATCAGTATATCATAATGAATCTACCTGTTACAAACCGTAGTCTGAGTGTAAAATAAATAAATTTTTCTAATTTAGAAGAACTTGCAGTGTTAAGTGTCCATATAAATAACTCTCTATTAGTAATGTTCTAATTATACTAAAGCTATGACAATGATTCTGATAGTGATAATTCTTAAATTAGTGAAATTAGCAAACATGCACTTCCTATGAAATGATGTAAAAATAATCGGTGGAAGTAATTTTTCTTTAATGATTTCATTTACTTGTGCATTTGTTGTTACTTAAAAGAGTGATGTGTACTTAATACTACCTGAAAAACTCATCAGTTTATCTTCAGTAGTTGCTAAAATATTGCAAATTTAGTTAAGTGCACTAAAAACATTAATGTTTGAGGTATAAATATCACCATGATGAAGAAATGGTTAACTTGAAGGTATTTAAAGTTAGATATTTTATTAAATTTCTATAAGGCTAGAACTTTTTAACATAAATAATACCTTTATAAAATAATCTTATAAGTTTTTTAAACTTTTTAATTCATTTATTCAAAACTAGAGTTGACTAAAGTTACAGCACAGCAAGCAAATTATGTAACAAGATGGAAGTCTACGAAAAACAGGTTTGTTAGACTACTAATAACAAGATTCATAAATGTCTCTTATAGTAAAAGATAACCAATAGCCAACATCTGCAATTTGTTTCACAAATGTTATTGAACAATACACTCTAAAGATAAATAAAGTGTTTAGATGTTACAAACTATTTGTGTAGTTACAAATAATTTTTATTTCTTACAGGATTATTTGTAAAGTGGGGTTATGATTATAACACCATTCAAATACTTTTAAACTGCATTTATGTTCTGTAGTGCTTGAAATCATCTGTTACATGTTTAGAATGCATGTTTGAGTAACATATTTGAAAATTAAAAATCAAAGTTGATTACAAGTTGGTAAAATATTACCAAAGTATAACTTTGTAATATTAAAGTATTTAATGACGAGCCAAACTTATAAATTCAGGTAAATTTATGAAAAACTTACAGAAACCAAATGTTTTTTCAACACAATAAACAATCTTCATCAGTGTCTAGGTTGGCTACTTGGAGAAGTGTATGTTCTTTAAATTTCTGTTGGATGCTTTAGCATGTTTTCTCAATGTAAAAAATTAAAGTCTGTACATTTTAGATTGCATATACAGTCTGTATTGTTTAATTTTTGTCAAATATATTCAAAGAAATTCTTAATATGATGCAAGAGATGGGTCATATATACCAAATTCCATTCAGCTTCTTTTTTTCTTTTTCTCATATCCTACTGAAATATATATTCTAATCAAGAAACATGTACAATAATTTGAAATTTCAAAAATCATAAATACTAGTTGAATTTCACAAAATTTGAAAAACAATTCAATGTAGCAACACACGCAATATAAAATTAAGGTTTGTTTATTTTATTAAATTATTATATATTATAATATAGCTATAAAATAATAATTAGAAAAAACAGTATCGCTGAAATCAGGAAATGGTTCAATATTCATACAAATACATACATTTACACAAAAAAAGCCTTTATTATACATATTACTATTTCTAAAATATTGATATTCCATAAACTTAATGTTTATTTTGGTTAAAATGCACACTGCCCCAAACCTGAGGAAAAAATTACGTCCCCATATGCATAAGAATGTTTTTTAAACTGAAGGTTATATATTATCAAATTCAGGCTGGATAAAAACTTTGCTGCGGAGTAGTAAGAATTACTGTAGACGTATCAACTGTGCACCGTACAACATATACTTAATTAAATAAAAGGCAATGTGCATTTTTACTTTTATTTTCATCTGGTATGCAATTAAAGCTCAAGAATTAATTATTTTTAAAATGGTTAATTTTATGTTAAAAAAGTTTAGATAAAAGTTTATTTATAACCAAATCTGTCTTATCCAGATACTTTGTACATATATTTTAATTTGTAATATATATATATATATATATATATATTTATATATATATATATATATATATATTAGATCTATATTTCTGTAACATAGATAAAAAGATAACATACCAAATACGCATATGAGAAACAGAAACACTATTATATGATCATTGAGTACTAGTCAAGCATAGATGAAGGCAACATCATCGTCTAAACTAGACTTTTAATTAACTAATGTGTAGTGATATTTAGATTAAACTGTTTTGTGAATTGTTCTCACTTGCTAAGCTCTAATTAACTTAATATTGAGAAAAAGGTTAGATACTCTAACAGATAATCTTCTTAGAGATTATTCCTATGCACCATTTATCGATCCGTGTTTATATCTTTGAAACAGATAGATACCTCCTTTTTACCTTGTTTAAGATTGTCTACTCTAGAAAAACTAACCTTCCACAAAAAAAGTTTGTTTTATCTCACTTTTAAAGCATCCTTATATTTCTTTAATACTACCTTTATGCGTTCTATCCATGATCTTATTATATAGAAATGACAGCACTTCCTATGACCCAAAAAAATACCCTGATCTTGGTTATCTCCCCTGCAGAGTTTTACCTCATATACTTACCTTAGTCCTATGTCTTTTGACCTTTTATGGTCAATAATTGTTTACAATAATTATTCATCCAAATACGAAAATATATAAATAAGATTTTGTTAAAGGCATTTAACTATCATAAAAAGTGAGATGTGAAATCTAGTAAAAAATATTTTAGTTTTTGAGAATTGCGTAATTGTGCTACTTTACATTACTAGCTCTAAATAAGAATAAGTAGATGAACTGTATAAATCATTAGCTCCTAGATTTATCACTTTTACCAAATCAATAGTTTATCAACTCTCTGGAATAGGTTAGGTCAAATATAAAATCAGACCCAAATTGATATATGAATGCAGATAGGATTTTAAAAGGAATAAATAATCTAACCAAAATTAAATTAATTCTTTTACTGTGACAATGACATTGTTATTACATTCCGAAAATTAATAATAATAAATACATTGTAGTTCATATTATATAGATATTTTTTTTCAATATCCCCAAATTAAATATCACCTTAGTAAAAATAATATGGTTAGACTTTAGTATTACGTCTCTAGACTTTATAAGAAAAACAGTCTTATTATTTTAGGCAAATTTATTTACAATTTATTTTTGGACCAAAGGTCAAGTCTAGCTAAGGTTATACATTTTTTTTTTTTATACAGTAGGAACAAATATATTTTTCTACTTATACATATTAATAATTATCTAAAGGCAGTTTATAAAAACTCAAATTAAGCACGAAATTTCATATTAACAAATCAAACTTACATCCTCTGCCAAACTGCGAAGAGGCAGCCATTTTAACAATTTAGGCTAAAAATTAAAAAGATTCAATATTATTCAGTTTCAACTTTCTTTCACAGCCTACTCAATCTCAAAGTGCGAAGCAAGGAATACTGTATATTGATTTAACCTTTGCTACTGACATAAAGCATTAACACTGTAATAAACTATAATGAACTAATTACATGGTACTAAAATTTAGGATTATCATATTTTAAAAAAAGCATATAAAGACTAAATACGGAAACTAAATACGTAAGATTTGTTGAGATTTTTTTGTTCTCTTCATATTTGGGATAGAAAAGATAAACTCATGCTATAATATGCAGGAACTTTTAATCCAGGTTACATTTTTAACAATCGTCAGATATTATTTCCTTAAAAAACTTGTGCTATTAAATGGTGTGGATGAACAATGTTGACACTCTATTGCAAGAATCTTTGACCGGCGCATAAAATTACGGCCTCAAGAACAATAGTACTTCTCTCAGAAAATACATTTCAACATAACTGCACTCGATAATAAATAAAAAAAGGAATATATGTATAGGTGTTGACACGTAAGCTCTATGACATAAATAACGCTAGTAATTTTGACAAACACTAAGTAACATTAAGTTCTTAACTAGAACCACTTGTACTATTTAATAACTTTACATTAAGTTTCACTGAACGTAATAAACTGCAAACTTCAAGACTTGTATATATGCTGCACTTCTCTATTATAGCACTTTCTTTTGGATTGTTGAAGACAGCCGTTTTGGAGATGAATCCCATTGTCAACTCAGATCGTAACTGACCTCTTGGTTGTTATAGGTTAGGGTGTGGGTGGGATATTAGGGTAGGAATGTTGGTATATTATTAGAGAGTATTGGGGGTTGAAATGTGAAAAAGTGTATATTCAATAAATAGTTTTCTTATACATCTATAAAACATCTGGTTCATTTTAATTAATTATTAATATTTGTTGATTCCATCTTCACGTGAGCTACTAGTTTTCGCTAAACAATTATAAATATTTATAAACTTTCCTATAGTAGCACTTACTTATATTTGTTGAGAACGCTCGTTTCGGGAGATGTGTCCCATTGTCAACTCAGACCGTAACTGATCTCAAGGTTTACGTAGGTTAGGGTCTACATTTTAGCGAAATGGTGCATAAGTAAGTGCTACTATAGGCAAGTTTATAAATATTTATAATTGTTTAGTAATTATCAGTAGTGTACTTAAATTAATAATACTAGTAAATTCCTATAACATATTTGTTGGCATTCGGTTAAAATATCAGTTTCATTAACTTTTTTTTGTTTTACACATAAAAGCGAAAGACTGAAGATTCTATTGAAACTATAATCAAGGATCAGTATGAAGTATAAAGCAACCCATTTTGAAAATTGTATAAATTATTGAAACAAATACTACGGTCATGTTTGAAGTCCAAATCAACCTTTATTGTTTTTATTAAGCTTTATTTTGGTGTTTTCAAAAGATTATACACTTTTCTACCGTTGGAAATCCGCCTTGAAATTATTTAGATAACATATTGTTTAAAGATTATATTGAAGTAGAGATGTTAAAGGTATCAAACTTTTGTCCAGCGATTTAAACAATAACCTATCATAGATCTAATATCACAATATATATTGCCACAATAAAAAAATATACACAGTCACAGATCCTAACAGTTCATTTATGGTAACAAATCTAGGCTAGTGGACAAATTTTCAGGTTATGCCTTAGATCAAAATGAATTGAGCTATAAACTTGATTGAAGTTTGTATAAAATAAAATTTGTTTCCAGGAATAATACTTTTACAAACATTTATAAATGTTCAGTTTTAAGACAATTAATGTTCTGTAATGATACATAATGGCAGTGAATTTAGATACAATGAATGAAATAGAACTAGGCGTTCCAGTATTTTGTTTTATATGCAACTCTCCACTGTCAGATACAAATGGTTATAGTACATATTTTACATCAGTTGCTAATGGAAAAATGTTATTAGCAGATTCTATTAAAAAACTCTCAGATTTGAAAATCGAATCAGAATTATTGGACAGTAGTTTTCTTTGCAGGAGGTAGGCATATATTTTAAATCTTAGATTACATTATTATTTTTCATTAAAACTGGTAAAAGAAACTTATTAAATTTTATTCAACTTGATTGTTTATTAAGAATGAACATCAGCAACAATTGTCAAATTTGGTAATTTCTCAAACACATTTACCAATTATTATTGAGATATCAATTACATCGTCTTATTTCACATATACCCTCTTTAGAATTGGGAACTGAATGTTTTATAAAGCAAAATATCTGTGTTTGAGAAATTACCAAATTTGACAATTGTTGCTGATGTTCATTCTTAATAAACAACCAAGTTGAATAAAAGGTAAAAATGCAGAATCTCGGCGCCATACGATATTTTGGGAAATGGTTTAACACCACCAAATAGGACGATATCCACAAGAATTTTTTTTAAATTGACCTCGGAAAGTTACTTTTTTTCAATTTAAAGTAGTGTAAAAATTTCAGCGCTGATGTAGAAGTTGTGATAGGCGCGGAGTGATACAAATGCTTCGTGATGTTGCAACTGTATTTCAATGTATAAAATTAAAACCAAATCGGTAATTATTCCGACATGCGACTACCGCTATTTTCGTGAATTTTTTTTTACTTCTCTTATGTATTTTTACGTCCTAGACACGAATCCAACATTAATAATTGTCGCTGACGCCGTTTTTTAAAATTATACTTAAAAAACATAACCTTTATTGACGTAAGTTCAAACGTGCTACTACAGCTATTCCGACATGCGACTACCGCTATTTTCGTGAATTACCTACGAATTACTACCTACAAAGTATCCAGTCAGGATAGATTTGGTTATAATTATATTCAATTTTACTATATTGAAATATACATAAAAAGTAATCAGTCAGGATAGATTTGGTTATAGTTTTATACAACATTACTATATACCTACATTAAAATACACCTATGAAGTATCAAGTCAGGATAGATTTGGTTATAATTTAATAAAGATAGATAGTAATTCTGAATAAAATTATTACCAAATCTAACCTGACTGGATACTTTGTAGGTATATTTTATATTTTAATGTAGGTATATAGTAATGTATAAAATTACAGATCTAGACGTAGTGCAGTGCGCTGTAGCAACTGCGTGTTCGGTTCACGATATAGACCTACATGTCATTACAATCTAACATTTAAAATGTGAAATAAAGTAGCTTTCACAAAAATACATAAAAATGTAGGGAACGTACATATGTAAAAACGTGAAAATACATAAGAAAAGTAAAAACAAATTCACGAAAATAGCGTTAGTCGTACGTCAATAAAGGTTAGTTTAGCTTATGTTTTTTAAGTATATTTTTAAAAAACGGCGTCAGCGACAAAAAATAATGTTGGATTCGTGTCTAGGACGTAAAAATACATAAGAAAAGTAAAAAACATTCACGAAAATAGCGGTAGTCGCACGTCGGAATAATTACCACCAAATCTAACCTGACTTGACACTTTTTCGGTAAATTTGTATATAGGTATACAGTATTGTATAAATTTAAAACCAAATCTATCCTAACTGGAGACTTTATAAGTATATTTAAATATATGTATAAAAATTAGAAGTTGTGAATAGGCGTAGAGTTATACAAATGCTTCGTGATTTTACAACTGAATTTCAATGTATAAAATTAAAACCAGATCTAACCTGACTTGACACTTTTTCGGTAAATTTTAATATAGGTATACAGTAGTGTATAAATTTAAAACCAAATCTATCCTAACTGGAGAAGTTGTTTCTCAAATATCTACATACGTAAGGTTGCGTGACGTACAGCGGACAATGCGTACAACCTTATGCGCAGCACTGTGACGTATGTATCTCTCCGCGCCTATTCACAACTTCTACATCTACGCTGAATTTATTACCCTACTTTAAATTGAAAAAAAGTAACTTTCCTACTTCAATTTAAAAAAAAATTCTTGTGGATATCGTCCAATTTGGTGGTTTTGAACAATATCCCAAAATATCGTATGGTGCCGAGCTACTGCATTTCAACCTAATAATTTTACCAGGGGACTAGAAAATCCTCAGAAACACGGGAAATAATAAAAATTGCAGCTAAAACAAAAATGTTCTTACCAACATGTGTAAAGTCTCTTTGTAAGCAGCCTTACAAAGAGACTTTATGAACTAAAGTCTACAAGAATTTTACATACACAATATTTTCTACAAATTATGTAATGAATGGTAAAACCCTAAAAAATGTGCTTCATATTGACATTTTAGCAGAATAGCACATAATATACTTTCTAGAGTAGATGGGAAAAATTAAAATGAGACCAGGTTACACAAACCCTTTATATTTACAGTAAAGGTCAACTCACAAAATTGTTTTGAACTGTATATCATTTTTAATACCACTCCTTTGGTAAAGTTTATTATTAAATAGAACTTGTTAAAAAATAATAAAATATGAAAGTTACAATTTCTATTTTGAGGTAATTGTATACAATATATGTTCTGATTTCACATAGTTTTCTGATTTACTTAAGGTACAAATTGTACGTCATAAAGTTGAAAAAGAGTCTATAAAGGTCACAAACCATAAAGTATTAATAAAAGTTTTTCCTCCACCTTCGACTTTTTTTTACACCACTTGAATATATTTAAAAAGTCTGAAACCATAAATAGTGCTTCAATTTTGAAAAAAATTCCAACCTAACCTAAATTCATTAAGAGACATAAAACTATTTAAACTGGATGCTTTCTTTTGATATAATCACTTTATAGGTAAATATTTACATTTGGGAAATATTTAGACGTCTGATTATGTAGAGCAGTACCTTTTGTTAGGTGATGTCATGTGATATTATCTTACATGTGTAGATTTGTTTGGGTAATCATTAAGATCAGCAACTACCGCTCTGGTCGGCAAGATTCCTGATAGATTTGACCTTCTTGAACACAAATCTGAAGTTATTTTTAACGGCAAACACATATTAACCTAAGAAAACCAGGTTAGGTTATTTTTATTTTTTTAAATGTGTTTGCACTAAAAAAAAACTTCAGATTCGTGTTCAGCAAGGTCAAATTGATCAGGAAAAAAAATTTTGCCAATCTGAGCAGTAGTCGCTGATCTTAACAAATACCTTTGTTTGTAGTAATATTGTTTAAAATTACAACCAAATACATCGTGACTAAATACATTATAGGTATATAGTCATGTATAAAATTACAACAAAATCTATTCTTATTGGATACTTTATAGATATATTTTAATATAGGTATACGTAGTACAGCACGTTGTTGATGCTGCCTGCCAAAAAAGTTGCTCCAACTAAAATGTGATAGAAAATGAACGTTCTGCCGTAATTTAAAAAAAAGAATTAATACAGCTTCAGGACATGTTTAGGAATGTTTTCATACACATGTCTAAATAGTTGTTTAGGAATGTTTTCATACACATGTCTAAATAGTTCCCAAATGCAAATAATTATTGCTATATACTTATTTTATGATGTAGCAACAATGTATAGGGCTATGTCAAGTTTGGTTATTACAAAAGTTAAAACTTTATTAACAATTTCATATTACCTGAATAAGCTGTCATTAAAATAATATTATTTTTTTAATAACAAAACCTATTTTAATGGCTTAGGTTCTTGCTACTTTAAGTATAATCATGTAAAAAAAAAAGAATGTGACACTGAAAATAAGACACCAATACATAAAATGAAATTTTAATAGTATGTTTTGGTATTACAATATTTAATTAACAACAAACAAATAAAGAAATGCAAAGAATAAAGTAGCTTATCAAATTTTAGCATCACTGATTGTATAATTTCTTACAACTATTTTCATTTTTTTTTTCTCATGGCTATAGAGTAAATTATTCCTATAAAAACAATCATACAACTGAAAACATTTAATGTTTCTTTGCACAGCTTGTCTTATTTGGTAATCAATAGAATCACCTCAGTCTGTTTAGGAAGCATATAAACATGGCTACAGTAGCACTTCCCACCAAGTGTGAAGTGAGTGTTGTATGAGCAACAGAAAAAGTGTGACAATGGTGCAGGAAATTTAAAAAGCAGGATGTTTATGATGCAGGCGGCCAGGGAAGGAAGCATGTGTCAAACAAGGAAACTGAAGAAACAAAAAACCAATCCAAATAGTAGATGCATTCTCATTATCTAAGTACTCCAAAGAATTTCAAGCAAACTTTCTCTATCATATAAGGTGTATGGCTACTTTGTTCTGGGACCGGAATAGAGTTCAGTTCTCTTGGTGGAATTCATGATACGAAGTTCAACGTGAAAGTATTAAAATATATTCTTTTCTAAATGGACAAACATTTGCGCAACTTTCATTGCTATATTTTATTTTAAATTTGTCTTATTTTATATTTAATTATTTTAAAAATAGAATGGTAACCATAAGAAAAATAATTTACAAACTATTTTGTTAATCCTAGATGAAATCTCTTTTGTTTTTCAGATGTTTCTCTTTGTTTGACGAATTAGAACTAACTACAATTAAGTGCAATGAACTTCGAAAAACTATTCTAGATTTTTATACAAATAAAATGGCTAAAAGTGAAGAAGAAGAAGAAGATGAACAATGTGATTTTTTAAATCTAAATTCCCAAGGATCTGACTTTTGTTTATCTCAGGTAAAGAAGTATACATTAGAATATTCTATTCACATGCATACATAGATAGAGGGTACATCAAAATCAAGTTTTAAGGCTGTGTAGCATTTATTCCATTTGACTTGAAATATAAATTATACTTGAAGTGAAAGACCAGGTCTTACCCTATATGAATATTCGGTATAAACACGATTTGTCACACTGCATGCATCCAATTGGCAATTCTTTCCATACCTTGATTTGAATTTATGAAGTAATTGTTTCAACAACTGCTTTAGTCTGGTTTGAAATTGGATAGGTCAGTTTATAGGGGAAGAACATATATATCATCTTATATAATCCCTCATTGTTAAAAATTTCATGGCATCAGTAAAGATACTTGGAGGCAGCCAGTGCAGTGATGGGGTACATTGTCGTTTAACCAATAGCATACTTCATTGTGGTAATGAGATGGTGCACATCTTGTAACCATTTGGAGTTCTGTGGTTTATCTTTTTCCAATTGAGAAAAGAGCCATAGTTGTATGGGATCAAGGTAAGAAACAAGTTAGTTGTTTTACAGAAAAAGAACGGCCCACAAACTTTCCAGCACCAGTTCTATAGAATGTCGTTGATACTGTTAAGGATTTGCAGACTACCAAAAGCATTTATTATGAGTTCAGATTTGCTCATAGATGAAATGTCTATTAATTATAACATACCCACAAAGGATTTGACATCCCTAGTGGTACCCCAGCTTAACATAACACCACTGATAACACTCGCTTCCATATAAACACTCTTATATCCATATATACAAAATCAAACAGAATAACCATTCTAAAATTGTAAAGACACAAATGTAAACATAAGGACAATCGATTTTAGGCCAAATTGTCATATTAGATACAATACTAGCTACATATTACTTAATGTTTTAATAACTTACAAATGTTATAAATTTATCCTTTATTCAATTATTATTATTATTTGTTGTTTTAATTAGTTGGATTAGGTTTGGGGGCCACTTACCACTGATAAGAAAAGTATAATTATTTATAATATTTTATTCAAAATTACTGGTTCATAATATAATTTAATCCATTTTATCAACAGAATTACAACTTTAGTATTTGATGATGGTAATTTTATACGTTTTACCTTAATACTGGTTTGCTCAGTAATAATAATAACCTTCATAAACTCTTAAACTTATTCAATTATTCAAATTAATTTACATATAATTTCTTGTTTACTCTCAGAGTCGCTGTATTAGGTTCGTGTGAAATTGAAGAAACATAAGCATAAAATTTATAAAGTATAGTTATGATTTACTCAACAGTTATTGCTTTGATAATTTAATAAATAAAAAATTTGTGATTGGCAGATGATTTGATAATTTGATTGACGTCTGTTCTCAGCAAACATTCCTGGATGACTCTCCCATTTAGTTTTTTCTAACAACTAACGTTTTGAACCTCTTATCCCTTCTCTCCTAGTTTAAATGAATCACATTTCTTAATTTGAACTTTTAACTTATATTTTTAAAATCTGACATTTTTTTAAAACTGACTTTCTTATAACAGTATCTAGTTTTTGGAGCGCCCTTGCGTCTTAAAATTGACAACCTTTTTTGAGAATTTCAAATTTAAGAAACAGTAAAGTAATAATACTTCCAGTTTGGCCTTGTACATCGTATTCTTGGTTTTACAAACTAAATTTATAGTTCCTTTTAGAGTCTCTGCTCACATATCGTTATAATACACTATTTTACATGGGGTCTGATTATTTACATATTGCAAATATGCTTTATTGACTGCTAGGAATGAAGAATGGCAATTTACAAATCACAATAAGCTGAGGCAAATCAGAGATACCATTGGTCCATTAAGGTCTTCCCTTCATACGAGAGGAGATGGTTACTAGCTTTCATGTTGGCCACTCCTTTTTGATTCATGATTAAATGATGCACCACAAGGATTCAATATGTCAGTTTTGTAGAATTGCTCTCACAATTAAAATTATAGTGTTTAAATGTGGTAATATGAACAATGTTCTTGAATATATTCATCTTCGAGGGAGTTTAAAAGTGATGTTGGCACAATTCTGTGACTTTAGATTAGGTCAACTTGTGTCACTTAAATTTATCCAATAAAATTTCATATAATCATCTACTTTTTAGATAATTGCTTTAATATTTATTCTTAATTTTAATTAATTAATATTGTTTTAATCTTCTGTTATTTTAGCAAGAGTATGACATTGTTGAAAATCAGGAAGAAGGAAGCCAAGAAGAAATCTTACCAAAAGGTAACTGACATTACCTATTTATTGGTTCTTTTTAAAATTGTTGAAAGTATGGCCATTTTAAGAGCTGTGTTTTTTTTGTAGTACCAGGGGCTCACTACGTCTATTACAATAGATATGTATCTAGATTAATCATATATTGTATATATGGAAGGAGTATTCCTTTCTTTACAGAAATATTATGCTCATTTTTTAAACTATAACTGATTGTGTATTAGTTCATGGTTGGCACTCTTGGTTATTCTCTTACTATACGTCTCTGCTACTTTTGGTTGTGTCTTTATACCATGGTTGTGCTCTTTGTTTGTCACCATGTCAATGAATTTAAATAAATGAAACCTCTATACCACAAATGACTTTTTCTTTTATTTAAAGCCTCATGTACATTTCAATTGTATATATTCAAAGATTTATTATTATTAGAGTAAGTTTCAAAAAATTTTTTTATAAGTTTATTTAAATTTTAAGTTAAGCAAGTTTTTAATTTGTTTAGTAGAAGAAGTTTAGCTAATCTTTTGGATAGTAATATCCATGAGTTTAAAAACTGTAATATGAAACAATGTAGAAGTTCTGATCTCTCTTCAGAGATAAAATTACCTTTGGTATACCTTATATGATAAATTACTAATGTCATAACACTTATTACACACACACACACACCGTGATATTTCACGTTGTCCATTTTTTTCCGTTGCACTGACTTTATGAAGTTATTATTATTACTTGTAAATAATTTTTGCAATAAGTGCACTTAGTGGTGGAAAAAATTATTTACAAGTAATAATAATTTCGTATATATATTCTTGTGTATCAATGATCAAATATAAGAGAAATACAAATACAAGAATAATTTATTGAATTACACAATTCAAAGCTTTATTATTCCTGAGGATGTTGGTACTGTTTGCCAACAAAAAACTTTGAATTGTGTAATTTAATCAATTATTCTTGTGTTTTTATTTCCCTTATTTTTTTTCATTTATATATACAGTTGGCGCTGCTTATTGTGATCATATTTGTCAGAAGCATATTTGATAACAATAACCGAACGATAACAATAACCGAACGCTTTATCACGATGTAGTCTACAGCCGTACTGCATTGAACTCACTGTATTATTGCCACAACTGTTTGTTCTGAACGATATGTAAGCCTATCTTTACATTAAGTAATTCTAATTCTGTAACACTATAATTAAACTGTACTTACCAAATTTTGATGCTATTCTGGACAGTTTTATATACAGTAGTAGAATATCTGTAATTTAGTTTTCTACTTGTTAAAATTAGTGGGCATATTTCATGTCAGTTTATTTTATTCCACTGTAGATTTTTTTTTAAACACTGAATCTAGCATAATTGAAAAAATATATATAGAACTACGTAAAACACTTGATCAAAACATTATAACACATAAAACTTCATTATAAAACACTTCAATCTTATTTACACTTCAAATTTACATTTCGTAAAATATTGTCTTCTCGTAAAATATTGTTTATAAATTATTCATATTCATAATGTTTGTTGAAATTTTCTGCTTTTTGTTGAACAAACTTCCTTAGAATCTCAAGAGCTTGGTGAACTTCCTGCTTAGATCTTTGCGGTACACATTTATCATTTTCATCATCATCGGTGCCTTCTTCTTCAGTAACTTTTGATGTTGAAGCAACTACCTCACAAATATCGTCTTCAGTTATTTCCGCTGCTGTTTCAATACTATCGTCAACATCCATCCACTCTGTATATTCTTTTAAGGACAAATCGAAAGGCTTCAAGTTCTCTTCAGAGTCTTCCTCAGATGTAGCTTGCTCTTGATTTTCTTCAACAAAAAAACCACCTTTTCTAAAGCAATTTTTCACAGTTTTTTCAGAAACTTCATTCCAAGATTTTGCTATCAGATGAATAGCATCGAGTAAAGAAGTTTTTTTAGCCAATTCATTTGAGGTAAGGGTTTGAAATTCATCCATATTTTCTATAATTCTAGCACGCATCTCTCGTCGATAAAAACTTTTGAGATTTTTAATTATGCCTTGGTCACATGGCTGAATAATTGATGTAGTATTGGCAGGAAGGTAAATCACTTTGATGTGTTTTAGCGTAGTGCTTATGTCATTATGTGCAGTGCAGTTGTTTAGTAGAAGGACAATGTTGCGTTTGAGGCTGGTATCCCATTTAGTCAGCCATTCATTAAATATTTTTGATGTCATCCAAGCATTGGAGTTTGAATGATATTCAACCGGTAGCTTTTTGATACCTTGAAAACAACATGGATTTTTAGATTTACCGATAATTAAGAGTTTTTCTTTATGACCAACCATGTTAACACAACATAAAACAGTTATTCTTTGTTTACATATTTTACAGCCGTTAGCAATTTCATTTTTAAATAAGTAAGTATGTTCGGGTAAAGCACGATAATAAAGTCCTGTTTCATCTGCATTGTATATGCAGCTAGGAGAATACTCGGCCAAAATCTTTGGCCATTCATATTGTAACCAGTCCTCAGCTCCAACAAAATCAGCATTTCTTTTTTCACCACACGTTTTCTTGTAAACAATGTTTTCCCTTTTCTTCCATCGATTGAACCATCCATCTGCGGCTTTAAAATCCTGTTTTTCTATTTTTTTGGCAAGATCCTCATCTTTTAGACGCATTAGTGGGCCGTCAACTCTAGCATCTTTTTCGCGAACATTTTTAAACCACAATTTCAAAGCTGATTCCACTTGCGGATCCTTCCCAGAACGATGTCTTTTGTTGTCAACATTTGCATTACACTTTGATAATGACAAGATTTTTTCTTTGTTGTTTAATATTTTACATAAGAGAGGTTAAGAAACGCCAAGTTGAGAAGCAGCGTTTCTTTGACTCATTTTTGGTAATTTACTGTACCTATCTAGAATATCAAGTTTTTGTTTAAGATTTAAATCGCGTCGTTTCTTTTGAGATTCGGACATCTTGCTATACTATCCTTTGAAACTTCAAGTGACACTAAACTCTACTAAATAAACGAAAACGATCTTTAAAAATTAAGTTATGTAAAATCACTGAAATACTGTAATAAACGTTCATAAAAATTCACTGTTGAAAAATACAGTAGGACTGTACTGTAAATGGTTCAGTAGTAACATCAACTAATGTTAACAAACAACAAAAATTGACTCAGCGAGGCTAGGGTGTTTGCGTAAACAAAGCGTAAGGGAGACATTCTGAGAACTGTGGTAAGTGCTGAAACCGTTATAAAGTATTTCTGTCATTCTAAAAATAAACATTCTATGAATTGGGCGTCATTGTGTGTTGCACGTGCTGTTTACACTACTTTGTAGACATTTTTACTTGGTCTATGCTAGTATACGTTGACGCATATGATTTTGAATGGCAAATTAAATGATAATAATAAGCGAACAGATGATTACAATAAGCGGCCTAACTACAATGTATTAATATACGTCCGTGTTTGTTTTTCAATGAAACGATAACAATAACCGAATGATAACATTAACCGTGATCACAATAAGCGGCGCCGACTGTATATATATATATATATATATATATATATATATATACACGAGGGTAAGTCAAATATTATCCGCAATATAGGTATATTTTTTGTTTACGTTGGCAGTACTGTCCTTTTACGTTGATGACGCATTCTTTGTTTATTCGTTGTTATGTCTATGCACGTTACAAGCTGCTAGGTTAGTTTCGTTATCGCTGCCGTGCTGTTAATAATGGCCGCTCCACTTTCCATTTGCACCAAAGAAAAGCAACGTTCAGTGATCCGTTTTTTGTGGTCGGAAGGTGTATCAGGGGCCGAAATTCATCGAAGACTTTTGGTACAGTACGGGAACAATTGTTTGCCACAACGGAGTGTCTATGAATGGATTGAAAAATTCGAAAATGGTCGCACAAGTGTTACGCAAAATGAAGGAGCTGGACGACCAGTTACCGCCATAAACGAGGAAAACATTGAGCGTTCACGTGAAATGATTCTCTCAGACAGACGGATAACTGTTGGGACGTGGCAAATCGTCTGCAAATTAGCCACGGTTCTGCCTACGAAATCATTTACAGCAGACTTGGGTTTCATAAAGTTTGTGCAAGATGGGTTCCAAAACAACTGACTGCATAAACAAACGCGCTTGGACGTGTGCAAAAAACATTTGGATCGCTATGTTAACGAACGGGACAACTTCTTAGACAGGATCGTTACTGGTGACGAAACATGGAGCCATCATTTCGAGCCGGAGAGTAAACGGCAGAGTATGGAATGGAAACATCCAAATTCGCCGTGCAAGAAAAAATTCAAAACCCAACCGTCCGCAGGAAAACTTATCCTTACGGTTTTTTGGGACTCACAAGGTCCATTACTGGAACATTATCAGGAAAGGGGCACAACAATAAACAGTGTACGTTACAGTGAGATGCTTACTGCTAAGCTGAAGCCTGCAATTCGTAGCAAACGCCGAGGACTGCTGTCAAAAGGCGTTGTGTTGTTGCACGACAATGCCCGTCCGCATACAGCTGCTCACACTGCAGAAACGCTTCAGAAACTCAATTTTGAAGTATTGGATCATCCTCCATATAGTCCCGATCTCGCTCCATCTGATTTTTACTTGTTTGGTCCACTCAAAGAGGCAATTAGGGGCCGTCGATTTACGACAGACGAAGCATTGAAAGAAGCGGTGCATTCCTGGCTCGCATCTCAACCCAAAACCTTCTTCCACGAGGGCATCAGAAAACTTGAACAACGTTGGACCAAGTGCGTTGAAAAGCAAGGGGACTATGTCGAAAAATGATGTACTTGTAAGTTTCCTATTTGATTTCAATAAAATTTTATAACCATATTGCGGATAATTATTGACTTACCCTCGTATATATATATATATATATATATACGATTGACAAAGACCACTGTGTGGTTGAAATATATCATTGTTTAAGTGCTTTTATGTGTTTCTATTTCAAGACTACAGAGTGGACTCTTACCAAGGTAAGTCTGTCAGTCTCCTAGTCCAAAAACTCTCTCTCTCTCTCTCTCTCTCTCTCTATATATATATATATATATATATATATATATATATATATATATATATATATATATATATATATATATATATATATTCTTGTGTATCAATGATCAAAAATAAGAGAAATACAAATACAAGAATAATTTATTGAATTACACAATTCAAAGCTTTATTATTCCTGAGGATGTTGGTACTGTTTGCCAACAAAAAACTTTGAATTGTGTAATTCAATCAATTATTCTTGTGTTTTTATTTCCCTTATTTTTTTCATTTATATATATATATATATTTAGGTTAACATATCAACGTTAATATTTATATTAAATGACCAGTAAGTTTGAAATTGTATTTTTCAGAAAATTTACGACAGGTTGGCTTTCAGTGTGTATTGTGTGACCGTGTGTTCCGAAAGCTTTGTAATTTACAAAGTCACATTAGAATTCATAGTAAGCAAACTATTAAACTGGAAAACCCACAGGGAGCAAAAGCAATTTTATATCAAGGTAAGCTAATGGCATGATCAATATGTTTGTACTAAAAAAATTGAGAAATTTCCTCTTATTAATTTTTAAATGAATAAAAGAAAAAGGTTCTGTTTTTGAAGTATTTATGTTGAACTAACCAATAATAAATAACTCATTTATAATAAATTTAGATTCAGAAATGTATATTAAAAATTTAACTTCAAATATTATTTCTAAAACTTGAACATTTCAAAGAGCTTAGTGCTCTGTCACTCTTATGAGCATTTATTTATTAATTTTATTACTATTTATTAAAAATACCCAGTAATAGTGAGTATTTTAAAGTTAAATTTTATTTATAAATTGTGTAATTTATGTTATAGAGAAAGATGAATCTACAGAAAATGTCATAATTAACATAGATTCTCCTGATGCACAGAACGAAGAAACAGAGAGTGAAATTAATAATGTGAGTTGACTTCTACGCACTAGTCTTTCCAAGATAGTAATATATATCTTCAAGTTTTAGTTTAAAATAAAAACTGCCATTCAAAAAAACCAAGATTAGGATCAAGACTCACGCCTACGTAACAAAATGTAAACACAAAAACAAAACTAATATAAATAACACAAAATAAAATTAAAATGCCTCAAATACCATGCACAATAAGATAACATCATACTTATTAAAGCAGATAAATGAAATACCACTGTAATCATGCAAACACCAATATAGTAAATGTTAAAATTAACAAGTATATAGTTAACAACAACATAACATAAATAACAACAGATTCATCAGTAAAAACTCGCAAAACTATTAAAAAATAAAAAACAACACCAAATACATATAACTAATACTTTGTGAAATAAATCTATCCAAAGCACCTACTTTCAAATCCCCCAAAAATCTTTAAAACCCAATTGACTCATATGATCAATGGTAAACTATCAGAATTCCCCAATTAGCTAGCACATTAGCTAACAAAATAAAAGGGCAATATAATCGCACAATTCATTAATCTCATCATAGACACATGCATAAAACACAAGACAGATCCCATGAACAAAATAAAAGACGATTATACTATACGACTCTACACTACTCTCAATCGACATAAACCTGTATACAACTATTCTTTAAATACCCTAACTAATTGCAGAATAGTGTACAACAAACCTACATTACCGATATTCTAAACAAACCTTCCCAGACTAAAACTCTCACTTTCATCTCCAAATTCTACTCCCATTCAGATTATCTTCGCATAGGAAACCATCAGCTGCTTCCTCAGTGATATATTCCTGTAGCACTTTGAAGAGAGATTCTCTAATAGATTATAGCATAGATTCACTCAGAATCATTTCTCTCAGATACATCAACTGCATCATCACTCTAAAAGACACTGACAATACTCAAAAGTCCAAAATACTACCACGCTCTAGCAATATGAATCCCAAAGGATTCTCTTTATCTCACTATTTAAACAGACCAATTCTTAAATTTTCCCAACCTCACAATAACCAAAAAGCTCTACACAAAAATACACCTTCAACATCTGTAGAAAACCAACAATGTCAGGCACCCCTATTTCCAACACTTCAAACTATCCACCCTAACATTAAAATACTGTCATTAAATCCATGCTCTATAACCTAAAAGAAGTACTAATGTCCACTAAAAAACTACAAAGAAATCGCTACCATTAAAAACTAGTCCACAATAATAGATACAATTACCCAATAATAACCTATGATACAAAATTGAAAAAAAGAACAAAACAACACGGTTGAAAAAAGATATTTATAACACTCAGGTTTAAGATTGCTCAAAAGTTCCAAAAAACTAGGTACATGGTGATATAAAAAATGAAAACAATCTCGATCAAAACACAAACTATAAGATAAATTCTGTCAGGTATAAACAAACTAATCTATACAGATTGTATTTAACAAACTCTACATAGGGCAAACAGGTTGCAGGTTCTAGAAATATTCAAAAGAACACATATACGCTCAAATAAGATTCCAACTCATCTTTTATTAGTTACTTAATAGAAGCAGGCTACACAGGCACAACTATAACCTAGGAATTCACATCAACAATAGAGGATCATATCTCAACACATAAAGACAGTATGAATTTTACAACATACTAAAACACAAAAACATATTAAATGAAGAAATGACTTCTACTTTTTTAGCATATTATAAACAAATCTTCTTTTAAAACCGCTGCATTTTAGCTCAACAAAGCTTCCCAGCAGCCAGGTTAGACATGATGAATTCATTTAGTACAATTGAAAATATTTTGTCTTATTAGGTTTTCCGCAGATTTATTTAAATTATAAGTTCAAAAATAAAAATTTTATCATCATTGACATCAAAATTTACTTGTCAAAATTAATTTATTTTAGCATTATAAAAGTCATGAAATAATAATGATCTAATTTTATGAGAAACAGAGGTATTGCATGAAATATAATAAAACTAGGTATGACATATGAAATAATAAGGACATAGTACATATGAGCATTGAAATGTACATATATAGAGCTAGCGTTGAAGTTTTATTTCCCCTATGCCCAGAAGTTTTTGTGGCCTTCTTTTCATATATACCATCAATTAGAAGGATTTTGGCCTGGCAGTTTGTCTCAAGAAAATAATCTTTATGATAAGTATTATTAATATTATTAGTTAATGATAGGTTTATTAACATCATTTGGGAGTACAATGGAGTCTCAAAAATCCGAGTCCCGATTTTTCAAGGTTCTGTCAAATTTGAGCCTATTTCTTTTTCAGACTATTTTATCTATTTGAAAAGAAATTTAAATTATTTATTGTTAGGCGATGTAATGTCGCATCCTGATGAAGATCGACTGCGCCCTGATGATATCATATCTTTAACAAAAAAAATACGGTTAAGGAAATTGTGTACTGAATAGCCGAATTAAAAACAAAATTTAAAACAAAATATTAAGTAAGTCATGTAATAGAGTCCTGAGTCATAATAAAACTGTTGCCTGTGTCATTGATCCACAAGAAGTAACAGATTTAACATTTCTTATCAAGAAACTTCCAGATTGTGAAAATGTCAATGATATGGGCGTACATCAATGGATGATTAAGGACGAACATAAATAAATAAAAATAATACGTTACAACTATTGAAATGGTAAGCAGACACTTTATAACTTTCTCCAACAAATGTAGCAACCGTGATGAACAATGTATTCTAAAGCAACATTAATTTATGTAAGTACTGTAATAAATGCAGTTCTATAAATGAATTTTGTGCATTCTTAATTACAGTATTAGGATTCATTAGAACCCCTATTTTTCCTAATGATCAGCTACGTATTTCCACGTTATCCGAGTTTTCGTAAATCCGAGATTGTTTCAGTCCCATCTAATTCGAATTATCGAGTCTCTACTGTATTTGCGCAAAAGTCAACTACAATTTGAGTATCTTATTCTTGTATTTAGATCTTTTGAGTAAAGTATAATGCCCAACCAAGTGTATGACTCAACCATCTTAGCAATGAATGGTTACCGAGTCATGCTCTAAACCACTCTCTATGTGTCTACACTTACAGAAAATCATGCAACTTCAATGAACAATAAGTACAATAAACTGTATAAAACACTAAATGAAGACTTTTCTTTCCTTAGTATAAACATTTCCTTTGTTCTTTGAAAAATAATTTGTATTGTCTGCCATGTACTTCCTGGTATTGTGCAAACCCTAGGCCCAAGGCCTAATGATAAAAACTGCTTTGTACATGTAGAACAAAATCAAATAAAATAACAAAATGTAACCTTCAGGAACTACTTAGAGAACAACAAATTTTTATAGTAGTGTGTAGAGGTTTAGTCGACTGAAATTCATATGTGAATATGAAGAAAAAATTGTTTAGATTTATAACATATATGTGTTTTAATTCTTTCTAGCTAAAAAATTCTCATACAAAATAAAAGTAATCTGTAAATAAATAAAAATAAGAAAATCACAATAATTTGTTGCCATGGTTATTTTAGAACAAGTGTTTATATTGCAGTATGCTGTTAATTTGAGATTCAAATGATTGAGAATTGAAATATAGTAGAGTCTTAATAATTCAAGTTAGCTTGGGACCGAGACCCGCTCAAATTAGTGAGAACTCAGATTACATGAAAATACGTTCCTGTGCATTAGAAAAAACAGAAGTTTAATGAATTTTAATTCTATAATTGAGAATGCAGAATATAAGTTTATAGAACTTTATATGAACATTTCATGGAAGTCCAACTCATTTCCTTTGCATACCATATAATTATAAACATTTCTTGGAAGCCTGACTCATAATTTTTTTTCAAATAGATAAAAAAAGCCCCAAGTAGATGTAGACTCAAATTTAATAGAAGCTTGAAAAATCGGGACTCGGAATTTTGAGACTTAACTATATTTAGATTTGATAAAAATCGTTCTTAACCACAAAAAGAGTTGTAATGAACAGTGAATGTGCTACCTCCAATACAGGCAATGAATATAGGTAATAATTTAGTACGAAGTACTAGATTAGCAAAATTCTAGTGTGTGCGTGTAATGAAATAATTGTGTCAGAACTATGTTTCCAACAAAATGAACTAACTATGAAAAAAATGTGTAGTACTTTTTAGTTTTCAGATAATTTTTAATTAGATAGATCCCATCGGGAGTTGTATGTGTCCATTTATAAAATAATTTCAATTTGAAATAAAAGTCTTTGTCTTATTTTATTTTAAGGCCTATTTGTTCTCAAATGTTCAATTATAGATGGGTTTTTTCAGTCGGGGTAAAGTTAATATTGTGTAGAATCTAAAATCTGTGATTTGGAGCAAATATTTTGTCATAAGTAATTTTATGTTATCACTATATTTTAATTTTATCATTTTGTCTATATAAATACATAATTATTTTTTTAAATCAACTTTGTAAAACTCTTCAAAAACATTGAGTTTTGAGGAAAACTCTTCTAGTTTTAGATTTTTGATTCCGTATTTTTAAAATTAAATAATTGTGTTATATCTTGCATCAGTGTATCACATTTAGTATGGTATATGTCAGGCTTTGTGTCTTCTTAAACTATAAAATACCACATATATGAGCTACATTCTAGATGATTCTATTTAGAATTTAATATATGTTTATTTGATTTGTAGGAAGAGGATAATCAAGAAGCACCTCACTTGATAGATCTAGATAACAAAGAAAAGAGACCTAAGAAGAAGCGACAAGATGAAGGTAAACCCAGAATATTTGACTAAAGCGTGTGATTAATAACTCACAGTAACTGTGGTGTGTAATTTTTAATTATAAATAAATAAAACCTCGTAGTTAGAAATCTTGTAGTAATTTCCTCTAAAGATGGTTACTTTGCAGTCCAAATGTACATCAGGACATAAATAACAATTTTTATGGTTTAAGAGGTTTTATTTATTTATAATTAACTTTTACCATTAAATTTTTAAAGTATTTCAAATATTTTCATCAGTTCAGAGAAATCTTCCATCGTTTGAAATATATTGTTTTTATTACTAACCATTGCTCGTGCATTACTACTGCATCGAACTGCAGGTTGTATAGCATGTGCATGGCATAAGCAGTTTTTCAATAGAATATTTTAGATTTTATTTTCTAAATGTTTATCTTGCTTAGATATATTACTTATTAGTTTAGTTATCATTGTTTGAGCGTGAGAGCAATAAGAAATGGGAATACTCAGGAGATAAATCTACATTGAAAAATAAATATAAAAGACCAGCTTCATTAACCTGTTACTGATAGCACTGATGAATAATGATTCTGTCCTAGAGATGTTGTTGGGTGCTCTTAGAGGTATTTTTCATGCTGATTTCAAATCTGTGCTTGGATTTTTTTTCAATCATGTCTAGTTTTCTCAAGACAGCGGAAGGTATGTTTTTGCTATATTGTATTTTATTGTACAATATGTATTTTATTTATACATTGTCATAGCATGAGCAGTCGAAAATAAAGCTTTTCTGTCATGTTGAAAATTGCAACTTCATTCTATAATGTCATCCCTTTCTATCCAATCAAAACAACAACAAAACTGCTGAATCAGCACCCCCTTTATATCAGTATGTGACTAACTTCCAGAGTGTGGAGGCATTTGTTTTTTTCTCAAACAATGGTTTGAGAATCTTAATGTTCGGAGGAAATTTAAGCTTAATGATAAGCTATTCCATTGCAATTGTTCTTAAGTGGCTTAGCTTTCATCATGCCTAAACAGTGCATGAACTACCGCAATGACTTTGTTATGTGTGTGATGAAATTACTTACAGTGCTCAAAGGCGGAAGATAACTCGCTTTTTAAGAAAGTATTATTATAAACTTTATTTTTATTGTCCGTTGAAAGACAATGTTAAAGGATGGGCACCTCATGTTATGTGTAGTAGGACTGATGGAAAACATCATATGAATTTTGTCGTCCCCATGATTTGGTGGGATAAATTTGCAGACTTTTATTTTTGTGACAACTTGAAATTTGTGCAATTTTACTAGGCTTACAACTTGGCTAGAAGAAATATCATTGCTTCATTTGCAAGTAGGATAGACAGAAAAAAATCATCACTTGAAAATGATTGGCCAGAACATAAAGTACTTGCTCCTGGATCCAAAAATGCTCTTTTTCAGCCTTTGGTCGATCAAACAAATGTTTTTTTTTTTGACCTTTACATATTAAATTAGGACTTTTCATGTCAGATCAGAAAAGTGGTGAAAGATACAGAGTTTCAACAGCAATGGAGTTCAACAGAAAAAAGGCATAGAACGCGTTAAAAAATGTATTTGAACATTTTCTAGAATATATCATGACTGAAAATTATCACCATCTGGTAGATGGACTAATTGAGTCATACCAGAAAGTGGGCCGAAGTATGTCTTTAAAAATTCATTTCCTCAACTAACCTGGACTTTTTTCCTCTAAACCTTGGCATCGTTAGTGAGCATTTCCACCTGGGTATTTTAAACATGGGAAAAAGGTACCAAGGAAAGTTCAGCACCAGCATGTTAGCATATTACTGCTGGGCACTGAAAAATTACTTGCCAGGTGCTAAATATGCAAGAAAATCCCAAATAAGTACCCATTTTTTCACATTAAAAAAAATTTACATTCACATTTTATTTGCTGAAACTCACTTGAACACCAACTTAATGATCCATTTGTCTTAAGCTAACTAGACGTGATAGAAAAAATCTGAGCCCTGATTCAGAATCAGCACAAAAATACCTCTAGGATTGCCCAAATTGTTTAGGGCAGAAAAAAAGTATTTATTTGTTGTCCAGTGTAAAAATGTATTTCCTATTATACTGAACCTTTTGGAAGGTAATTAAAGGGTGCAAATAATGGTGGTTTCTTAATGTTTTCACATGAGAAAGTGAATAATTAGATCCTAGAACCATAATTTTAATAGCTTTTGAAATTTTGGAGGTAAAAGGTTAATAAATTGCAGTAAAAACTGGGATTGTTTATGTATGAACTACAACTTTTTTGAAAGTGTAATAACACATAATTTTCAATAAAACTTGTAGAAAATTAAATTCTAATCAAATAGATATAAATAAAGAGTCAATGAAATATAAAACAAAAATAACTTTTCAACAATAAATAAATCAACTACACCAAGAACTTGAATGTAAAAATATGTTCATTTTTATACAAAAATATAACACTTTTAATGTCCAAGACTATCATCAAATAAAACAACTTAAAATTAAGTATATAAATACATGACTAAAAAGGTCTTGTAAACTTAAATAGATTGAATAAAAAACAGTTAATAATTTTACCAACTAATTTGAAAAAAGAGGATTAAAAATATTAATCTATACTAATATATAAAAATCTAATGATGTCTGTGTGTGTGTGTGTGTTTTATTCAATCATAAAAATTACTTTACCTATTGAACTAAAATTTTACATAGACATTCTTAGGTCCATGATTAAATAACAGGCATATTTTTATTCAGATATTCTGTCAACGCCGCCCCATGGGCCTTGAAAACCTCCTTATCACTCAATTTTCTATTCTCTAATACTTAACTTGATTTAATAAGCTGTAACAGTCACGTTTAATCAGTTGATAGTAATTTATTGTTATTCATCTTTCTAGGTTAGTTACTTTACAAGCATAAGTTTTTCCTTCCCTTGGTTTTCAAGACAATAATAGTAGATAGCAAAATCATACTTTGGCCCCAGAGGGTTAACGTGTTTTTTAGAAATTCGTTAATTTCCGTTAAAAACCGTTAGGGGAGGTGATGGGGGGTGGTTTCCGAAATAGTATCAGCGTGACCGACAGGTTGGGGCAGAGGAGAAACCGTTAGAAAGGCGCGCGCGTGTGTGTATGTGTCTGTGCGTGCTCACGCTTGTATGACGTAATTATAAACATGTTCAGACATGTTGGGGCAGTGTAAAACCCGTTGGTTACCGAGAACGTCATAGGGAATGACGTCATTTTAAATGACATCATTGGGAAGTGGTTGCTCGTTCTCCCCGTGACGTCATTGGGAACTTGTTTAGATGATGATGTCATAGTTGTGGGATAAGTATTTAGTTATTAGGTCAAGGTCATATGAAAATGTTTTTAAAAAGAGTCGCAAGCAGAAGTTATCTCGGCATTATTAAACTTTTTAAAAAAATTTTTTTATTCATTTATTTATTATTATTTTTTTTTTACACAAAGTTACACAAATACAATAGCATCTTATAATTACATCGCTATATTATAACAAAAATACAATTATTTTTTTAAAGACTAATACAGCTACTGATGCAAAGTCAGTTCGGTGGATCCACATCCTGACGGTCCGTTGGAGATGATGTAATATTCGCCGGCACCCACCTCATCCAAATCCATGTTCGCCAACAGCGTGATGAAGCGTCTAGGTAGGAATATCTGAAATTTCTGGTCTTCTCCTTCCTTGTATGGGAAAGCTCCGAGCGCTGTAACAACTGCGTCCCCGTAAGTAGTGTCGACTTTTCTGAGGTAGTGCACCGAATACTTTTTACCTTCCTTCAGTTCTGAACATTTCTTTGTGGGCAACCCGTCAGCTTTAGACTTTGAGTTGAACTGTTGAATTATCGACTGTAAAGCTGCTTTGCGGGTCATAGTTATGGAGGAGAAGAAAAGGTATCGTGTAGCTCTGCCTGAGGTCTATAAGAAAATGATGTCTAACCGCCGCTCCCGTTGGTTTATATAATACGTTTCCCCCTCCCTTCTTATTGTAGTCATAGTCTTAAGACTGTCGCGATTTTCATCGCACGTAGAAGCGCGCAATTCGTTTCTTTGTGTTGCGGGTCGATAACGCTTTTACAAACGTTCTGGATTCCTCTCAGGAAGGTCCATTCTCTCGAGGATCCGATATCGATAACTTCAGCAGAAGTGAAACCACGAATCCATTTCGCCTTTTCGTCACCCGAAGTAAATATCAGATCGAACTGTTTCACGTAGTGTAACATGACGTTCCGAAACTCTACGTAATCGGTGAACCCTTCCTCCCACGATATGTGATGATAATTCTTACTTCAGGAAGGTCCATTCTCTCGAGGATCCGATATCGATAACTTCAGCAGAAGTGAAACCACGAATCCATTTCGCCTTTTCGTCACCCGAAGTAAATATCAGATCGAACTGTTTCACGTAGTGTAACATGACGTTCCGAAACTCTACGTAATCGGTGAACCCTTCCTCCCACGATATGTGATGATAATTCTTACTTAACCAATTGTTGGTTTAATTGTATTTATTGCTCAAGGTAGAGTATTCGAAAGGCAGTTTAAACAGGAACGTGTAAGTAGCGTTTGTTTGTAGGTCCAATAATACGAGTTCCTTCACTAAAAAACGCGTTACACTCTCCTTTAAAACATTGCAGCTCTAACACGCAAGCGGATCGTTCCATTATTTGTTTTTCCTTGTCCTCTAATCCCCAAAACGTCCGGACGCAGACTGCGAATAGGTCTCGATCCGTGTCGCCTTTTATACCTCTTCATGCTTAGGAAGAATGCTCGTAACTTTCTCATCTTCCCCCGACGTTATCGGTTCAACGTTCTTGATATCTTCCTCCTCGTCTTCGACGCTCGTTTCTTGATCCAACATAAGCAACAACTGTCTATTGAGTTCAACCTCTTGTGGCAACCGGTTGTATATGCTATAATCAATGTACCCGTACTTTGGTGGCTCACCAATCCCACCTTTTAAACAAGCCTCTACATAGTCTCTTAATACTTTCCTCAGACAACTTCAACTGTTCCAAATACCTTTTTAACGGCAGGAACCACACCATTCAGTACGTAAAAATCTCTAGGCGTCAACATAACATTTTGCCCGTTCCGTTGATAATCTTTAATACGAACGTAGTTTTTACCGTATATCTTTACGGTGTCAACTTCGATATCTGTTCCGGGTAATATTAAACGTGTATTCTTTCCGCTTTCTCGACAGGCTAGGAACGTTCAAGTAGCCGACAAACGTCTTGAACGAATCCGCTGTAAACAATCGAAAGAGACAGAGACTCAAAAACCCCTACGGTCACGTTCTTTCCCATCCACGCAGTTAGAGGGTACAAAGCACGGAGATAGGCACCGATAAACATATCGCTTATGTCATCTTCAAGATCATCTTCCCAGTTCCTTTTCATTTCCGTCAGACGTATTGCGTTGTTATAGAGCGAGGTTAGAGCCTTGTCAACGTCTTTAAACTGTGGTATTTCTACACGAGTTTCTTTTGAATTTTTGTTAGAAACCGTATCATCCACGTTTTCTTCCAACTTAACACCATCCGCTAAAGGTGCGTCCGTCTCGCTACATGTGTTCTTAATGTGCGTTCAAGGTCCTTTCTAACTGAATGTCTAGAAAGTGTTCTTGACTGGCCGAGATCAAAGTTTTAAATGAAAACAACTCCAACCGACTTTCTTATATACATCGCCCCCTCCCACTGATCAAAACAAAAAACCTCTACGACACTCTCTTTACACTCCCTGTGAGGGGCGTATAAGTTACTATCGTATCGTGTAAAATCAAACAGTAAGCAGCCGTATTATCAGACATATTTTCTGCTATCTCAAATTCTAACCTGATATCAACTGTTGAGCTCTTCACAGATTCGTTCTGTTTCGAAAAATCAATAACCACTATTGGTGAATATTCTACATACGATTCCGGAGAAAACAGAGAAACGTTCTTACGTTCGTAATACGATGATTGAAACTTAGCGTACATCTCGTACACCATTGAATAACGTTTTTTCGAAAAATCGGCGCTAACGTTGTACGGGAAAAACTGCGAGTTTAGGAACAGTTTTACTTTTTTAAGATTGCAATGATCGAAATGAGTTGAATATCTTGTTATGGCGTTTTTCCTGTTAGTCTGAAAGGCAAAAATTACAAATCTTGGTTTCTCCAATTGGTTCGACGTTTTTATCGTCCATGAATGAGTTTGCGGCAGTACGGGGTATTCGTGCAACTCCCAACTCCGAAATGGTACCACGATCTCGTGGTCATCGTTTAGCTCTCTCAAAAGCCTGACCCTGTGTTCATCCGACAATCTCACGTGCGGCACCCGCCATACTATCTTTACCAAAACGCATTTCCAATCCAATGTGGCAACGGTTGCACCGGTAGCTCCTATTATGCAATCGTTGTCTGAAGATCTTATCATTACCGCGTCCCTGAAGACTTGGCGTCCCTCGCGGTACCGTAGCCTAACACTACACCACTCACATAGCACACACACACACACACACATACACACACCAACACAATCTATACACATTTTCTATCCCATGCACTTACATCTTCTCTTAGGGAATTTTGACTGGTCAGAACCGTTGCGCGTTGGGAGTGCTGAAAAGTCCAGAGCGTGACAAACTCTGGTCTGGGACGCTGCTGTGAGCTTGCTCTGCCGAAGACGTATGCGCGGTTGCTGGTCCGCTAGCCACTTCGGTCCTTGGTCAGGGAGTGTCCGCGGTGCACAGGTGTCGCAGCCTGTGCACAGTATTACGAGTTCTCGACTGATGCCCATCCAGTCGAGCTGAGGAGGAAACTATGGGCCCCAGAGTTCCGGGGGTTGGAAATGATCGAAAGTGATCCATGGGTGTACCCGTTCTCAGTCTCGCCCGTAACGCCTGACACGATGATTAGCTTAAAAACAACTTATGGAAAACCAACAAATGTCCAACCAGTTGAATGTAAAGAGGCGTCGTGAGGTTTCTCCGAAAATGCCTAGGGAAGTAAATACGAGGAGGAAAGAAATGGGTTTAGAGTCACCAAAGTTCTTAATTGTGTTTTGCACAGAAGCTGGTAAAGATCTTTCAAAGATATCGCCTTTTGTAATTCAAAAGGCTATAACTGGATGTGCAGCAGGACCTGTCTCTTCCATAAGGAAGTTACGGAACGGAACACTGCTGTTGGAAACAAGCAATTCAAAGCAGTCACAGTTATTATTAAAAATGACCTCCTTCTTTGATCAGGTCAAGGTTTCGGTGGCTCCCCACAAAACCTTGAGCTCATCAAAGCTCATATCATGCAGGGATCTGTTGTATGTCCGTGAGGACGAAATCAAATCAGAACTGGTATCAGAAGGTGTAACAGATGTCGTACGAATTATGTGGATGGAAAACGGTCAGAGAGTTCGAACAACATCAGTTATCCTGACATTCGGGAAACCATCTATCCCGGAATATTTATATGCGAGACATATATTTGGTGACAAAAAATTCTGTTTCCAACTTAATGTTGAATGTGCGAAGAAATCTCCATTGCCAGATACCTCTGGGAAAGTTAGAAGAAGCAAGACACTATTAGAGACAAGTGCGAAACCTACTCCAACTGTGAGTAATAATAATAAAAATAACAACAAAACTGCACCTGTGAAAGTGGGTGCAAAATTACAAGCGACTCAAAAGAGGACCATTTCTAACTCCCCTTCTGAGTCAAAAAATTCCTCAGATTCCACCACTACAATAGTGGTGATGGATTCTGATGACTTTGCCTGGAACGTCCAACATTCCAGGCCAAAAAATTGTCAATGACGGCAGTGAGAGCCAGGTGAATCCATTTCACTAAAATACATGTCCACACCTAAACAAACCGTGATTCAGTGGAACATTAACGGTGTTAAAAGTCACATTGAGGATCTCAAAATAATTGTAAGAGATGTGTCTCCTATGTACATCTGCATTCAAGAGACACATCTCCATGAATCGCACAATTTCTATCTAAGGGAGTATTCAGTTTACAGATCGGACTTCGTTACAGAAAATCGAGCTAGAGGTGGCGTAGCTATTCTAGCCCGTAACTGTGTCGACGCCGTTTCTCTGAACTTAATAACTCCCTTACAAGCAGTAGCAATTCAAACAGCTGTTCCATACAAACTCACTCTGTTGTGTTTGGAATGAAGAATGGCAAAATGTAAACAGAAACAAGCTGAGGGACATCAAAAATACCGTCCGACCATGGAGGACATCTGTTCGTTCGAATCGTAGGGAGGAAGTGGTGGTAACTCGACTTCGCATCGGCCACTCTTTGTTAACGCATGGGGATACTCCTGTTGTGGTCTACCAGGAATTTTCATCCATTTATAAATCTCACCAACACAGTGAAATTATTTTCACTGATGGATCTAAACTGGACAATGGCGTTGGGTGTGCGTTTTATGCATCTGGTTGTACCTACACGTACGGATTGCCCTCAGCTTGCAGTGTTTTCACGGCAGAACTATTTGCTATTTTTAAAGCTTTGACCGTCATTCAATCTCGATCTTCGCATTATCTTTTGTGTTCGGATTCCAAAAGTGCTCTTCAGGCTCTTCAGGATGTTTTCTCTAACAACCCTTTAGTTGGGGACATTTTGTGTGCTGTACACAGGCTTCAATTGAGGGGTGTGGGGGTAACTTTCTGTTGGGTTCCTGGACATTGCGGAATACTTGGAAACACAAAAGCGGATGAAGCGGCGAAGAAAGCTACAAGTTTGGTGGCTCTTACTCAACTGGTTATGGCATCTGATTATGTGTGTTTCGCGAAACAATTATTGCTCGCTGCTTGGAATGACGAGTGGCATACCGTGATTCACAATAAGCTGAGGGAAATTAAAGATACCGTCCGTCCATGGAGGTCTTCAATTCGTTCAAAACGTAGGGAGGAAGTGGTGGTTACACGCCTTCGCGTTGGCCACTCTTTTGCAACTCATGGATATTTGATGAGGCGTGAAGATCCACCAATATGCCAATATTGCGGTGATATCTTCACAATAAAACATATTTTGGTAGATTGTGTTAGTATAGGCAATGTTCGTGCCCTTTTTAATTTAAAAGGGAGTTTGAAGGTGGTGCTAAGGGACGATGCCTCGGCCATTGACCGAGTCATCGCTTTCTTGCACCACTTGAAAATATTTTTTAAAATTTAATACATAAATATATATATTTTTTTAATTTTATTTATACATATAATTCTCTGTGTTTCTTTTATTTATTTTAATTAAATTTATTTTCTGTTCTTGTTATTGTTATTGAGATTTATTTATTGCTAAATTGTTACCTATTATTGTTTTACATATTATTTATTTACTGTTATATTGTTGTTTGTTGTTATTTTGTTATTTAGTTTTTAAGAATTTTCTCATTGTTATATTGTTGTTTTTTGTTTTTTATTGTTGGGGTTTTTTGTTTTGAAATTTTTTGTTGTATTTATTTATTTGTTTATTTATTAATTTATTTGATTTAATTGAAAACATTGCGTTCCGTGTTAGATTTTGTTTGGCGATGATAACCACAATTGGTTTTTCGCCAGGGGAAAAAAAGGAAAAAAAAAAATGTTAACGCATGGGTGGTTGATGAGACATGACGATCCCCCACTTTGTCCGTTTTGTAAAAGTACCATCACAATCAAGCACATTCTGCTTGATTGTGATGAGTTGACAAATTTGTATATTCGTTACAATCTTCGAGGTAGTTTAAAGGTGGTTTTAAGGGACGATGTCACGGCTATCGACCGTGTCCTCGCTTTCTTACGCCACCTTAATCTAATTAATAATATTAAAATTTTGTATAATTTTACGTTCTTTAGTTTTAGATAATTACAATTAGTTTTAAACATTTATTTTATTTTGTTTTATTTTGAATAGTTTTATTTATGTAATATTTATTTTAAAAATCGTAAGTTTAGTTAGGCGATGATAACCTCAATAGGTTTTTCGCCTGAGAAAAAAAATATATATTATTCTACGGTAGTCCTCTGCAAAGCCCAACAGCAATTGAAGCGGAATACAAAAGTCAAAATTCCCTTTTGAGTTCTGCTTTTCATTAATATCGGTAGGATATTCTTATAATGTTGCACTCTGGAGCCGAAAGAGATACTAGGCCTTTTAGAGTGCTGGTTATTCCCACGCGTTTCACTGAATCAACCTTAACACCTGAAATTTCATGTCTGATCTCCTTGAACAGATACGACATCGCGTTATTCACAAACGGGACTTCCGTTCTCACCGTCCCATCATTTTTCGTCACCTTTCCTTCGATGTACAGGTAGCTCTCCGACGACAGAGTGTACGCGTCTTGCGATATAATAGGATTACAGATTTCGTCGTTATTTCCTAATCTGGTTGAAGCGTAAGGGTTGTGGCTGTGATACTCCTCCCAAATCGTACACAGGACCGTGGCCTATGTCTAATATATCCATAGTTAAGAACTGTGAAACCTATTTTTCTAGAAACCTCTTGTTCTCACTTGTTATCCTTTCTATCTGTTCACAAGAACTGAATTTCGTTCCACCAAGAGTATCGTTAATAAAGTCTTAGCCCATACTCATACGCGTTTTATATGCAACTTGATGCTTATAGTTTCTCTAAAATCAACTGGATCCCCGTCTTGATCAAGCACTCTCACTACGACTTCTAAAATCAAACTGAATTTTATCGGCAAGTAAACCAGATTTTGTGGTACTTCTATTATTTTATATCTCGGCGAAACCGATGGAAAAACGAATGTATAATATGTTCCCTTTTTCCGTTTTTGTAAGAACTGTCTATGATGTTACAGGAAATTTCGATGTTGTTTACCCTTATAATATTGACCTTTTCATTGCCCAAATGAGTTTTTTTTCTTCGTTCGGTTCGAGGTTTCTTTTAAACCCCAACAGCGATTCTATAGAATGTGCTTGATCGAAATGTATGTTGAATTTAGTAACTATTTCGCATCGAAGGGGGCTGTATTTGCCGTAAGCGAAAAGTTGCTGTAACCTAAGGACCTCTGTAACACTCTGTCCACTTCGTCAATTACGTAAGACCTTGTAGGCAATTCTATCTCGAATCTTTTTTTGTTTACGTCACCCGCTTTGCTGTAGTGTAATTTATTGTTAATGCCTTTGGTAACGTTTGGTATGTAATTGTATGTAGTGAATTCTACTAGAGCCGCTTCCCACTGGCTTTCTTCGTGCAGCCTTAAAGGTGGGAACAGCACGCTCCTCAGTATAGACTCGTCCCCAGTAACGGATACCGTGTACGAAGACATCTTAAATAACACTGACTTTATTTGCCAGGAATTCTAAACATAAATGACCGCAAATTAACGACTCTTCCGGTTGTCTTCTTTCATAATTGTATAGAATTGTTTTTGCCGATCGTAGATAGTGATTCAATTCCGTTGGTGGTGGCACGTTACCGAAACTATCGATTTTTTTTTTTTTTTTTTTCCAGGCGAAAAAACCTATCAAGGTTATTATCGCCTACCTAAAGTTTTTATTTTAAATAAATATTGCAAATAAAACTAACCAAACTAAACAAAGTAAAATAAATGTTTAATACTAATTACAACTAAAACTAGAAACTAAAATTATAAATAATTTAAATATTATTAAATAGATTCAGGTGGCGTAGGAAAGCGATGACACGGTCGATAGCCCTGACATCGTAAGTAAAACACTGTGCTGCCTAATGTTTTGTAACAGACCCAATGCGTTCCCGACCCGACGGTGCTGTCCAAGTTCACTATAGCTGATTCGTTTACACGAGGTGTTGACGGAAGATTGTCTCATAAAGACGCCTCTGAAATTCGGTATAGAAAGGCAGTATGCGTAACGTTCGAGCTCTTCATTCGTCAATGCCTCCCGTTTTTTGAACCGTTGTTCCTACGACTTCTCCTGTACTTACCGTCTGTCCTCTTTCGACCTACCCTTCTGACAGACACTCTTTTACGTCTTTTTTATTCTCCTTTTCATACGTCCACCTCCGATTGCACTTTTTGCCTTCATCGCTCCGGCCACCGCTAAAGCAGCCGCTCTTGCACCAATACTAGCGTCACTAGACTAAGCCCTTTGCCAAGCTTTTTCTGCTATAACCCTGATCTGCTACAGAACGTGATGCTGAATCCGAATATCGGGAATAAGCTATGTCGTGGTCCTTACAGGCTTCGTCAAACTTATCTATACCCACCCGGTATGTGCAATTCCACCGGTAAAGCATCGATAGTCCAGTTGACTACGGCACTAACTGGAATAATACCGACCGCTTTCTTCGCAAGTCTTACAAGTGATGATGATAAACCACTTCCTTCTCTTACAAACTTCTTTCCGTAACTAAATGTTTTGCCGTTTAACATATTAAGTATATGTATCTATTATTTATCTACACGGTTACTTCATATAGAATGTCCATTTATTGTAGAAATTTGTTAGATTATAATAACGAACCACGTCATCCCAAGTTTTTTTAAATAAAGAAATACCGCTATCACATCCAAATGCTTGCAATAATTCTTTCTTTTTTTATTTTATCTCCGCAATACCGTCAACGACTGGTTTTTCCTCTTCTGGAGGTGAGATATTGGCGACGTTCCACGAGCGTCGGTAGTATCCTTTCCGTAGTTCGAGGCGCAGACTGTAACTCTCATGCTGAATCCTTGAACCAATAGCTTATGCATCTCGGTTGAGAAAACGTTAACAGCATCTTTTTGATCGATGCACAGCGGATAATACTCTATATATCTAGCTGCCAAAGCCATCTTGTAAGTTTGTGACGGATGTTTCCGTTTCAGTAAATTTGAAATATGTATTATTTTTAGTTTCGCTCTCTATATAACAATACATTAGCCTTGTACAATAAAGGCGTCGCTTATCCCTGTTTCCCCTTTTTTACGGGGTGTATTGGGTATGAGTAAAGCGTCATCATACGCACAGCATGACATCGTGCCCCAACATCCTCACCCTTTACTAATTTTAAATAACCGCACCTCAGAAACCATCCACCATGTTCGATCCATGGAAATTCATGTGCTTCTCAATCCTTTAAACCACCACCACAGTAAAAGCATATAACGCCATCAGGTAGTGAGTGAAAGAAAAAACCGGCTCCTGCAAATTGCCAAGCATAAGGGCGGGAGTATACAAATCTGGTGTTGTTGAACGATTCCAGCCTGCTTCCAGGTGTACTGTATCTCGGAAAGGCAACCATATCTTCTATAATGTATACTGAAATACTGTTTAAAATAAAAAAGTATCTATTTGCAGACTAGATGAATCTCTCCACTGTCTTCGTGCGTGTGTACTCTGCATTTTGTTTTGTCGTGATCTTTTTTACTATCACTTGCCTCCCCTCCACCACTCCTGTCTTCTAGCGAAAAGTCGTTCTTATTTATTTTCATAGGCTCCGCACTATAGCTTTCGCTTGTCTGACTGAATTCTGCTTCTGTCTCTTGTTTACGACGGGTTCCACTTTCGGAATAGACTTCAACTTTGTACCACCAAAGATGACTTCCAGTTTAAATAGGTACGTCCATGTACACCCGGTAAAGCTACTCTTCTTCCGTCTCCCGTATGCATGTAATGGAAGAGTGATGACGCGAACCTTTCTAGAGTGTCTATGCTTACGGCATCCAACTGTTCTATAGGGTTACCAACTCCGCTTAAACGTTTGTTGTAGAACTCGAAACCATCTTTCGAAAATAACGGTGTCACAGACCTTACGTATTCCAATGTAGCAGCATCGTTTGATGACACAGGCGTACCAACATTTTCGATAATTTTGTTTTGCATATCGTAATTTCCGTTTCTAGTGAGTTTAAATCCTACGCCTGAAGGTTCTTTGGGAGCCCGTTCACCTGGCTGAGCTCTAACAGCGTCTTTACTCTTGGAGATTTGATGACGACCAAACTTGTCCACGCTCATCTTTCTAAATGAAGCTAAGCAATAATGTTTCTTCGTTTTAATTCTTCTGTTAACGAAACTACCTCGTTCACTAGTCCCGTGTGTCCTGCAGACATAGAGTCGTATAACAAACGCAGACGATTCACTAACTCGTTTGCATTATTGTAATATACAACGTTGGTATGCTGAGTGTCTTACATTCGCACCAGCTCCTGATTTGCTCTTCTCTTCTCTCGGAGGAAATAGATGTGCTATAATTCTTTTATATTTCTTTGACCTGTTCCTGTACACTGGTGCGTTAGAACTGTATCACTTTCTATGAGCGTTGGTCAGTTGGCAAATGCGTTTAAAATTTTCAAGATCTCTTTTGGTATATTTCTCTGGAACATAGTTGAAGATTAGCTCGAACAGACCGCGCGTACCTGGAAAAGTTTTATTCTTTACCAGTATGTTATCTTTGTTGGTGATCTCCAATTTCGCGTCACCTATATCCAATGTCCCGTCTTTAGCAAACCGAGAGCCGAACGTATGGTATTGTTCTTCCTGCCTGTTTCTTTAGTTAGGCGATGATAACCTCTATAGGGTTTTCGCCTGGAAAAAATGTTTCTTCCTGCCTGTGTCAGACATTAAATCTAACATCTTTAATAAATACTTTTTACCCATAGGACCTTTACTCGATATATTATCACTCAATATACTGACGTCTTTAGTTGACAGACGTTCTTCCATCATCTTCATCCGTTACATAGTCTGCTGATGTGTCCTTCAACTCAGCGCCCGACTCATGTTTAAAGGGTAATATGTCTTGCGCGTCACAATCAATCCATGCGTTTTCACCGAGTTTTCCAGATATCTTCTTTAGCGGTTCTACTATCGGTTTGAAAAAGGTCTCCAAGTATTTATCCCTTTCGCTTATGCCTAACTTCAACGATTCATTTTTTTCTGGTGGTATCGCTCAACACTTTTATTTCGTTTACCAACTTCCTTTGTTTCTCCATGTATTTACTTATCGCTTGTTATCCAGTTATATAGCTGTATCGTAATGTTAACATTGTAAATCGCTCTGCGAGTTTATTACAACGTATCTGTCAAATCCCAGTCTGTATCGACCTTCATCGATGTTACGCTCCTTATCGATGACTAGGAATACGAAGTGATCATTCCACGCTGTAGAACATATCTGTTTAAATTTGTTGCATTCCATATCAGCGCATACATGATCGTTGTATACGTGTCTCGTGTTAGTCTCATCCTGCTTGAACATAATAATGAGATTGGCGTTATCTCGTAATAGCTGCTTAGGGATTTTGCTATAGGTTTGCACTATGTAAATACAATCTATCATGTTATGTCGCTCCATGGCAAAGTAGGTTATGATGTCTTTCCGAGCTACCGTCATCGAATAAAAATACAGAATACGGTAGAGCTTTACTTGGTCCCATGATTTCTTCGTTTACATCAAATTTGAACTAATTGATGCCTGGCACCTCGGATATAACCTTTTCCAAAAGTAGATACTTTGGTTGGTTGAGCGACTTGAAAAATATGTATACATTATTGAATCGCAGTCCGTTGGCTTGCATCAGCAGGTTAAACACTTTGTCTTCCCGCAATTTGATGGGCCCGAGACTATGCATCTTACAGTGTCAGGAAGTAATGCACCGTGTTTCCCTTCACCGTGGGTGGTTTTATCAGCAGTTAGAAGATCTATATTTTTAACAAGAAATTTATCATTTTGCTCCAATATTTCCATTTCTTGCCGGCTTACAGGCTCATTTTATACTGTACATCCGTTATTAGATTAAATCATATTTATTTATCCACGTATCCTGGCTGCATTCGAAACCTAAACAAAGCACAAGAAGTTTGTCGCCCTTTCTGTGTAGTATTTTCTCAACTAAAAATACGTTTCCAACAATAGACGGTAATAACTCGTGCCCCTAGAAACCTCCTTGTGAATAACCCCTTTGTGATTTTTCAAAAGATAAGTCAGGAACCGTCGGTTGTATCCTGTACACTGTAAACACTTCATTCGACCAGTTAGGTAGGTATCCTTTGGTAAAAACTCGCCTGTGCTTGCTAATACGCACTTCATCACCAAGGGAAAACTTTTTTTACTTTCGTTTTTCCGTATGCGGGTTTGTTTGCCGGACTATACGATCAATCACCTTTCGTTCGTTCTTTTTAATAACGTCAGGTTTCACGCCTATAGTGGTGTGTACCGTATTATTGTATTCGTTTATCAAAACAGGTAATACGTCATGAAAGACGTATGATCCTCTTTTTGAGAAAACCCCACAAAACTTTGAACTCATCAAAGGGAGTAATATCATGCAGGGATATGTTGTATGACTGTGAGGACGAAATCAAATCAGAACTGGTATCAGAAGGTGTCGTACGAATTATGAGGATGGAAAACTGTCAGAGTTCCAACCACATCAATTATCCTGACATTCGGCAAACCATCTATCCCGGAATATTTATATGCTGGCTATCAACGGCTTTCTGTTAGGTTAGGTTAGGTTAGGTTAGGTTACGTTCCCAATCCACGCCGGTGCTTTAAATGCCAACGTTTTGGACACGTAAGTTCTTGCTCCAAGCCAGAGGTATGCGGACAGTGCGCATCTGAAGGCCATACTGATAAGGTTTGCACAAGTGCTCCGAAATGCCCAAACTGTGCTGGTGATCACCCTGCTCGCTCCTTTAACTGCCCAAAGTTCAAGGAGGTGAAAGCGTTTTTTTTTTTTTTTTTTTTTTTTTTTTTTTTTTTTTTTCCAGGCGGAAAACCTATCAAGGTTATCATCGCCTAACTAAAGTTTTTATTTTAAATAACTATTTCAAAATAGAACTAACCAACTAAACAAAATAAAATAAAATAAATGTTTAATACTAATTGTAACTAAACGAAAGAAACTAAAATTATACATAATTTAAATATTATTAAATAGATTCAGGTGGCGTAAGAAAGCGAGGACACGGTCGATAGCCGTGACATCGTCCCTTAAAACCACCTTTAAACCACCTCGAAGATCGTAACGTACATACAAATCGTTTAACTCAACACACTCAAGCAGGATATGCTTGATTGTAATATTGCTTCTACAAAACGGACATAGTGGTGGATCCTCATGTCGCATCAACCATCCATGCGTTAACAAAGAGTGCCCGATGCGAAGTCGAGTAACCACCACTTCCTCCCTACGATTCGAACGAACAGATGTCCTCCATGGTCGGACGGTATTTTTGATGTCCCTCAGCTTGTTTCTATTTACATTTTCCCATTCTTCGTTCCAAACAGAGAATAGTGTAGATTTAACTTTGCATACAAAATCTGATGCCATCACACGTTGTGTCGATGGCAACATACCTGTAGCTAATTTTGCACCTTCATCTGCTTTAGTGTTTCCGAATATTCCACAGTGACCAGGCACCCAGAGAAATGACACTTCGACACCTCGTAATTGGAGCCTGTGTATAGAGCACAAGATGTCTCCAACTAAAGGGTTCTTAGTGTACATTTCCTGAATAGCCTGGAGAGCACTTTTGGAATCACAACACACAAGATATTTAGATTTTGCAGACGGAATTGATCTTAAAGCTTGGAAAATTGCATAAAGTTCTGCAGTAAAAACGCTACAGGCTGAGGGTAATCCGTAAGTGAAAGTTTGTCCTTCCATATAAAATGCACAACCTATCCCATTGTCCAGTTTTGAACCGTCTGTGAATATAGTCACAGTATGTTGGTGAGTTTGTTGAATCTGCAAAAACTCCTGACGATAAATAATGTCAGTAGTATTGTGTTTTAGGTACATGGACAATGAGAAGTCACATTTTGGCTTTTGTATTGTCCATGGAGGGATGTAGCATGATGTTCGTTCGAATATAGGTGGATGTTCTAAATTTAGATTCCTAAAAATGCGCAACGTTCTTATTCCGAAGGGAGCAGTTGAACGTTGACGCACATTGTAACGATCCTCGAGGTGGTTGTCAAAAACTGCTATGAATGCCGGATGTTTGGGTTTACTTCGAAGACCAGTGTAATATGATATTTGTAGCATTTCACGTCGCATAGAGAGAGATGGTTCTCCAGCTTCAACTAGAAGGCTGGAGATTGGGCTTGATCTAAAAGCACCAGTAGAAAGTCTAAGACCAGCGTGATGTATTGAATCCAGGAGTTTCAGAACCGTAGGTCGAGCAGATGAATAGGCTATACAGCCGTAATCTATGCGCGATCTTACAACGGCGCGATAGAAACGGAGCATGCAGGTTCTGTCTGCTCCCCAATTTGTACCACTTAGAACTCTCAACATATCCAATATCTTGCTGCACCGGGTCCTCAAATCACGCACATGCGGATTCCATGAAAGTCTTTTATCCAATAAAAGACCCAAAAATCTCACATTATCCGCGGTTTGAAGCCGCGTACCATCAAGATAAAGAATAGGTTCCTGGTGTTGCCTGCGACGACTAAATGCTATACACTGGGTCTTCGAAGCCGAAAACTTGAAGCCCGTAGATTTGGTCCACTCTTGCAATTTATTGATTACTAATTGTAAGGATCTTTCCGCTGTTGCCATACTTCTAGCAGCCATATATATACAAAAATCGTCTACAAACAGGGAACAGTGGACCGGTGACTGTACGTTTGAAGTGACGCTGTTAATGGCAACAGCAAACAGCGTCACACTCAAAACGCCACCCTGTGGTACACCATTCTCTAGTTCGCAGCGATCAGAATATATGCCTCCTAGACGTACACGGAAAGTCCTGTTATTCAAATAATTTTTTATAAAAGCAAGAATGTTACCTTGTATACCCCATGATTTCAATACGTTCAAAATTCCTCTTCTCCATGCCATGTCATATGCCTTCTCAAGGTCAAAGAAAACAGCTATCAGGGTTTGTCGTAAGATGAAGGCATTCTGTATAGCTGACTCCAACAAAACCAATTGGTCAACTGATGAACGTCCTTGTCTTGAACCACACTGAACGTTAGAAAGAAGTTTGTTTGTTTCTAAATACCAGACAAGACGACGGTTGACCATCTTCTCCAGTAGTTTGCAAAGGCAGCTGGTCAGCGAGATGGGTCTGTAACTACTGGGATTTGTTTTGTCCTTTCCTTGTTTTAGAAGAGGAATTATTGTCGCTTCTAACCATGCATCGGGAAAACCGTGCTCCCCAAATATACGGTTGTATATCCGAAGGAGAACTAGTTTTGCCGACGGTGGTAGATTTTTAATCATGGAGTATACAATATCATCCGGGCCTGGAGCAGAATCCTTCGTTGACGAGAGAGCTGACTCTAGTTCGTCGATAGAGAAATGGTTATTTAAACAAGAATCTCCAGACACTCCAACGGTGAAAGGTAAGGCTTCCTGTTTACGTTTGTACACCTGGAAAGCGTCCTTGTATGTAGAAGATGAAGAATGTTCTGAGAACGATAATGCTAGCACATTGGCAATTTCCTCACAGTCCGTGGTCATAACTCCATCCGGATGCCTTAATGAAATTAATGGCATCGGAACGGAAATGCCACAGACTGATCGTAATTTCTTCCATACTGTGGATGGAGCTGTAGTTCTCGTAATTGAGCCAATGTACTGCGACCATGATTCTCGTTTACTTTGCCTAAATATTCTCCGTGCTTTCGCACGGAAGATTTTATATTTTTCCAGGTTTTCACTCGTTGGATGTCTCTTGAACTGGTTCAAAGCTTTTCTCCGTTGACGAAGGATCACAGTGCACTCATCATTCCACCACGGAACAGGTGGTCGTCGTGGTTTGGATGAGGTTTTCGGAATTGCCTTTACGGCACCATTCAAAACGGTTTTTGTAAATGAATTGACAATGTCATCAATGGGAGCCAAGTAATCCACGTCCAGTGATTCTAGATCTTGTGAAAATTGTTCCCAGTTGGCTTTTTTCAGAATCCAACGGGGATGTCGAACACAACACAGGTGAAAGCGATCCTCAGCATAATGGCAAAGGACAAAACTTATTTTTACGAAGCGAAGGTCAAGTCAACTCATCCTAGACTTGAAATGAAATCTTATGCCTCAGCTATCACCCCTGAGAAGTCGTGTTCCAACTGCGTGGAGCTAAACAAGAAAATTGAAGTTCTCACTGAGCAAGTTAGCCAGTTATTAGCTTTGGTGACTAAAAATTTGGTTTCCAACTCAAACACTAATGTTGAATGTGCGGAAAAATCACCATTGCCAGTTACCTCTGCGAAAATTAGAAGAAGCAAGACACTATTAAAGACAAGTGCGAAAAACATTAAAACTACTAATACGAGTAATAAAAATAATAACAAAGCTGCACCTGTGAAAGTAGGTGCAAAATCACAAGCGACCCAAAAGAGGACCATTTCAAACTCCTCTTCTGAGTCAAAAAACATGGAATCTGATGACTCTGCCTGGAACGTCCAACATTCCAGGCCAGCGAATTTGCAATGACAGCAGTGAGAGCCAGGTGCATCCATTTCACTAAAATACGATGTCCACACCTAAACAATCCGTGATTCAGTGGAACATTAACGGTGTTAAGAGTCACATTGAGGATCTCAAATTAATTGTAAGGAATGTGTCCCCTATGTACATTTGTATTCAGGAGACACATCTCCATGAATCGCACAATCTAAGAGAGTATTCAGTTTACAGATCGGACTTCGTTACAGAAAATCGAGCTAGAGATGGCGTAGCCATACAAACTCACTCTCTGTTGTGTCTACCTCCCACCAAGTGACAACCTGCAACAGAGAGATCTTGTTGACCTTAGAAATCAGTTACCGACTCCGTTTTTATTAGTGGGCGATTTCAATGCCCACCATGTTTCATGGGGTTCCCCAGAATGCAACCCGCGAGGTAATCTGATCGAAAGCATCAGATCGGAACTGGATTTATACCTGCTAAATGACAGTTCTCCGACACATTTAGCAGCGTCAACAGGTGGATGGACAGCTGTAGACTTGTCATTATGCAGTCCTGCCTTGGCTACAAGGCTAAAATGGTCAGCATTGCCTGATCTTTACAGTAGCGACCACATTCCTATTGAGATCTCTTTGTGTGACTCCTCACCCTGTTGTGTTCGACATCCCCGTTGGATTCTGAAAAAAGCCAACTGGGAACAATTTTCACAAGATCTAGAATCACTGGACGTGGATTACTTGGCTCCCATTGATGACATTGTCAATTCATTTACAAAAACCGTTTTGAATGCTGCCGGAAAGGCAATTCCGAAAACCTCATCCAAACCACGACGACCACCTGTGCCGTGGTGGAATGATGAGTGCACTGTGATCCTTCGTCAACGGAGAAAAGCTTTGAACCAGTTCAAGAGACATCCAACGAGTGAGAACCTGGAAAAATATAAAATCTTCCGTGCGAAAGCACGGAGAATATTTATGCAAAGTAAACGAGAATCATGGTCGCAGTACATTGGCTCAATTACGAGAACTACAGCTCCATCCACAGTATGGAAGAAATTACGATCAGTCTGTGGCATTTCCGTTCCGATGCCATTAATTTCATTAAGGCATCCGGATGGAGTTATGACCACGGACTGTGAGGAAATTGCCAATGTGCTAGCATTATCGTTCTCAAAACATTCTTCATCTTCTGCATACAAGGACGCTTTCCAGGTGTACAAACGTAAACAGGAAGCCTTACCTTTCACCGTTGGAGTGTCTGGAGATTCTTGTTTAAATAACCATTTCTCTATCGACGAACTAGAGTCAGCTCTCTCGTCAACGAAGGATTCTGCTCCAGGCCCGGATGATATTGTATACTCCATGATTAAAAATCTACCACCGTCGGCAAAATTAGTTCTCCTTCGGATATACAACCGTATATTTGGGGAGCACGGTTTTCCCGATGCATGGTTAGAAGCGACAATAATTTCTCTTCTAAAACAAGGAAAGGACAAAACTAATCCCAGTAGTTACAGACCCATCTCGCTGACCAGCTGCCTATGCAAACTACTGGAGAAGATGGTCAACCGTCGTCTTGTCTGGTATCTAGAAACAAACAAACTTCTTTCTAACGTTCAGTGTGGTTCCAGACAAGGACGTTCATCAGTTGACCAATTGGTTTTGTCGGAGTCAGCTATACAGAATGCCTTCATCTTACGACAAACACTGGCAGCTGTTTTCTTTGACCTTGAGAAGGCATATGACATGGCATGGAGAAGAGGAATTTTGAACGTATTGAAATCATGGGGTATACAAGGTAACATTCTTGCTTTTATACAAAATTATTTGAATAACAGGACTTTCCGTGTACGTCTAGGAGGCATATATTCTGATCGTTGCGAACTAGAGAATGGTGTACCACAGGGTGGCGTTTTGAGTGTGACGCTGTTTGCGGTTGCCATTAACGGCGTCACTTCAAACGTACAGTCACCGGTCCACTGTTCCCTGTTTGTAGACGATTTTTGTATATATATGGCTGCTAGAAGTATGGCAACAGCGGAAAGATCCTTACAATTGGTAATTAATAAATTGCAAGAATGGACCAAATCTACGGGCTTCAAGTTTTCGGCTTCGAAGACCCAGTGTATAGCATTTAGTCGTCGCAGGCAACACCAGGAACCTATTCTTTATCTTGATGGTACGCGGCTTCAAACCGCGGATAATGTGAGATTTTTGGGTCTTTTATTGGATCAAAGACTTTCATGGAGTCCACATGTTCGGGATTTGAAGGTGAGATGCAGCAAGATATTGGATATGTTGAGAGTTCTAAGTGGTACAAATTGGGGAGCAGACAGAACCTGTATGCTCCGTTTCTATCGCGCCGTTGTAAGATCGCGCATAGATTACGGCTGTATAGCCTATTCATCTGCTCGACCTACGGTTCTGAAACTCCTGGATTCAATACATCACGCTGGTCTTAGACTTTCTACTGGTGCTTTTAGATCAAGCCCAATCTCCAGCCTTCTAGTTGAAGCTGGAGAACCATCTCTCTCTATGCGACGTCAAATGCTACAAATTTCTTATTACACTGGTCTTCGAAGTAAACCTAAACATCCGGCATTCAAAGCCGTTTTTGATAACCACCTCGAAGATCGTTACAATGTGCGTCAACGTTCAACTGCTCCCTTCGGAATAAGAACGTTGCGCATTTATAATAATCTAAATTTAGAACATCCACCTATATTCGAACGAACATCATGCTACATCCCTCCATGGACAATACAAAAGCCAAAATGTGACTTCTCATTGTCCATGTACCTAAAACACATTACTCCTGATGTTATTTATCGTCAGGAGTTTTTGCAGATTTAACAAACTCACAAACACACTGTGACTATATTCACAGATGGTTCAAAACTGGATAATGGGATAGGTTGTGCATTTTATATGGAAGGACAAACTTTCACTTATGGATTGCCCTCAGCCTGTAGCGTGTTTACTGCAGAACTTTATGCAATTTTCCAAGCTTTAAGATCAATTCCGTCTGCAAAATCTAAATATCTTGTGTGTTGTGATTCCAAAAGTGCTCTCCAGGCTATTCAGGAAATGTACACTAAGAACCCTTTAGTTGGAGACATCTTGTGCTCTATACACAGGCTCCAATTACGAGGTGTTGAGGTGTCATTTCTCTGGGTGCCTGGTCACTGTGGAATATTCGGAAACACTAAAGCAGATGAAGGGGCAAAATTAGCTACAGGTATGTTGCCATCGACACAACGTGTGATGGCATCAGATTTTGTATGCAAAGTTAAATCTACACTATTCTCTGTTTGGAACGAAGAATGGCAAAATGTAAATAGAAACAAGCTGAGGGACATCAAAAATACCGTCCGACCATGGAGGACATCTGTTCGTTCGAATCGTAGGGAGGAAGTGGTGGTTACTCGACTTCGCATCGGCCACTCTTTGTTAACGCATGGATGGTTGATGCGACATGAGGATCCACCACTATGTCCGTTTTGTAGAAATAATATTACAATCAAGCATATCCTGCTTGATTGTAATGAGTTGACAAATTTGTATATACGTTACGATCTTCGAGGTAGTTTACAGGTGGTTTTAAGAGACGATGTCACGGCTATCGACCGTGTCCTCGCTTTCCTACGCCATCTTAATCTATTTAATAATATTTAAATTTTGTATAATTTTAGGTTCTTTAGTTTTAGATAATTACAATTAGCTTTAAACATTTATTTTGTTTTATTTTCATTAGTTTTATTTATGTAATATTTTAATATTTATTTTTAACAAACCTTAGTTAGGCGATGATAACCTCAATAGGTTTTTCGCCTGGGGGAAAAAAAAAAAAAAAAAAAAAATTCAAACAAGACTTATTAAGGAAATTTTGAAGATGATTTGTTAAGGAAATTTTGCAATGAACTGTAACCTATGGCTTATGCGATTCAAATTATTCGGCCCGTGTTGGCCATGTATAGTTTTGGTAGCAAAACTAAAGAAAGAAAATGTGTGAATTACTAGAAATCAAGATGGTAGTTCAAATTATACGAGGTTACACAATAAAGTCCGGAGGAGCCACCTTGCTTTGTTGTAGCAGTGCAAGGGCTGCTTTAATGATAAAAATGACACTGAATTTAAGTTAAACACTAAACGTTAATTAAAAGAAATAGTTCAAGCTTATGAGTGAAGTTAAGTCTACGCCACTTACCATTCCAAACTATACAGTGTAGGTGAAGAGGTGATGCGGTGGTAGTCCCAGGCCTGGGTTAAGTCCTGAAGTGATGAACCCTAGATTGCAACAAGTGGCATAAACTAGAACTCATTTAAAATTTATGTAAAGTAAACTCACTTCAATCGTCACAATAGATAATCTTTAATTAACACTTGATAGTTCACTCACGAGGTTAAATAGTTAACTGTCTGCGGTATAATAAAATCCCACGCGCTTTACCTAATACAATGGAATTCGAACTTATAACGCGGTTTAAATTGACTTATTAAAGTTTGACGGCGGTAATTTATAGTTAGAACGCATTTAAGACATTAACTGAACATAATCAATAAGCGGTGTAATATTATAACGCGGTTAGAACCCGATGTAACCGGCTAAAAGCACTTGACTAGAAACTGGAGAGCCGCACTAGTAAACAGCCATATTGGAAGAGAGTGTAACTTTGACAAAGACGGAAATGCACAACAACGAGTAACTAGATTGAAACCAGTAGATCTAGTCCAGAACATAGATGAATAGGCTCAATGCGTCTGGTAACTGGATCGCAAAACTATTTCTTTGCAGTAAAAGAAGTCTAGATTCTGGCCGGCAACGAATGTCTAGTAGGCGGTGAAAATTGAACTGTGGTAAAGAACACCAGCTGTTCCTAGGTTATATCGAAAATAATGACAGATGTCAACAAACGTGGTTTATGGAAAGTGAGGTTAACATTCTGTACTTAACACCCATCCATCTATCCCTCGTCTCCAACTGTGGAATATTCGGAAACTCTAAAGCAGATGAAGGTGCAAAATTAGCTACAGGTATGTTGCCATCGACACAACGTGTGATGGCATCAGATTTTGTATGCAAAGTTAAAACTACACTATTATCTGTTTGGAATGAAGAATGGCAAAATGTAAATAGAAACAAGCTGAGGGACATCAAAAATACCGTCCGACTATGGAGGACATCTGTTCGTTCGACTCGTAGGGAGGAAGTGGTGGTAACTCGACTTCGCATCGGCCACTCTTTGTTAACGCATGGATGGTTGATGAGACATGACGATCCACCACTTTGTCCGTTTTGTAAAAGTACCATCACAATCAAGCACATTCTGCTTGATTGTGATAAGTTGGTCAATTTATATATTCGTTTCAATCTTCGAGGTAGTTTAAAGGTGGTTTTAAGGGACGATGTCACGGCTATCGACCGTGTCCTCGCTTTCTTACGCCACCTTAACCGTTAGCACTCGGATTTTTTCAACATGCTATGCTTCCCCACTTGTAATTAAATTGAGACAAATACCTCTTCTGCAAGTTGCATTATTGTTTATGGGAAAATTTGTTTTCTCTTACATTATTTTAATAAACTAGGCTAATTGTATTTACTAATATAGTATGTGTATGATTTTATTACCTTATTTGTAGTTTTTCAGAGTATGATATCCTTCAAAACAGTCTCCTGGATGAAGTCCTGGTTTTCTGCTGCATGTTTTGCAATAAAAAACTGTTTCCCTTCTGCCTCCTTTTATCCTCCTGTTACAGCAAACTGCACAATCCTTAGAGTTACTTTTATCATTGGAATAAATTAAATGTAGTTTCCCATTCAGTCTTTCTTCCTTGTCAGTAGTTGACGGCCGGCCCCTCTTCCTACACTGCTTATTCCTGGTATCACCAACGAGTTCCCTCACCAGGTTTTGGCGAAACCATTTTTGTTTAACAGGATTTTCTCCCCTTTCCTTTTTTTTGTTATTGTACATTTTTGAGATAAACCTCCCTTTGAATCCAACTGTCGACTCATCAACACTGATAGCTTCACCTGGAGTATAATATTCTCTAAATTTGTCATTTAGAAATGAAACATTTCTTATTTTTTGTCCTCTAGTTGTACAATTCACATCAACAGGTGGTGGACAACAGTGGAAATTCCAATATATCTGCGAAAATCTTTCTCTTGTGAACACATCTTTGAAAAAAGGGTGATAATCTAACCAATACTCACAATAATAATAGCCATATTCAAAATTACACCAATAAAAGATTTCAATTCAACTAAGCTAATATCAGTCCAAGTTTTCCATATAGATCTATCTCTTAGTGGGGTTAGTTTAGTTATTTTCTCATTCGCGTATCTGTTAGTTTCAGACACAATTTCCTGAAGCAAAATGTTAGAAAAAAATAATTGGAAAAAGTCTTAAGGATTTTTACAAATATGACTTATATTTCTAGGATCTTGCATTCCTGTATATGGTATCTTATTGAACCCTACAAATAACTCTGAACACATGTTCCGCTCGTCAATTCGAGGTATTTCACAATTACCTACTTCTTCTGACACATTCACATCACCGTTATCACTTTCATTGTCACTAACATCACTCCAAGAAGAAACTGAACTACATTCTGATAAATCAGGATCAAGTAAAAGATCAGGAATTTCAGAATCACTAATTGCACGTGAAGCCATAGCAAACTACGAGTACACAAATAACCTGCAAACTGTAATGTACTTGCAGCTTACAACGTAGCGGAAAACTGGATTTTCTGATGACTCACACATTCCTAAACCTTTTCAATGTAGTTCACATTATTGTCAATATAATGTAGCACAAAACGGTAAAAGATTGAATGTCATGGGCTCCACCGTTTACGAGTTATAGCCATTTGAAAATCGTGTCGGGTGACCCCCGACATACGAGTAAAATGCAATATACGCTTGGCGGGGCTCCCCCGACAGTCGAGTGCTAAGGGTTAATCTATTTAATAATATTTAAATTTTTTTATATTTTTAGGTTCTTTAGCTTTAGATAGTTACAATTAGTTTTAAACATTTATTTAATTTCAGTTAGGCGATGATAACCTTGATAGGTTTTTCGCCTAAAAACCTTCCCTTTCCCAGAATAGAGGAGTTGATGGGTGAACCCAACAGCTGCTCTATTCTAATAACTATATATAACCTTGACACACAGACCTAGTGCCTAGAACTGTGTAACGTTATTCAGTATGTTTATATCTACGAGTTTGAGTAAAGTTACCCGCTTTAGCTGGTACTATCATTAAGTGTCGGCTGTTGCTATTGCTGTATCCCATCCCTGATCCGTAGTATGTTGTGGGAAACATTTGAGCTAATACACTCCTATATTTAAAGGAATTTACTTGGCGATTGCCCCTGTTGTTTCGCAAATATCCTATTCTATGAGCGTTGGTCTTGACTAATATATCTTTATAGGCTGCGATATCATTCTCATCATAGACGTCATCATCCGGTATTCTCTTGAAAAGAAGTTCATTCAATCCTTTAGTCGGATTGTAAACGGGTATCACCCAATCTCAGACCACCATCTTCTTCGAACAACAATTGCGTGCCACCAACAAAGATGTTATCTTTCTATAAACTTGAACCGTACGTATGATCAATACTCTTTTTATTACCGGCAGTGTCATTCATGAATTTCTTCATGTAAGATTTAGTGAGCGGATTAAGAAATGTCTCCTCTAACCACTCTGTTGCTACGTCATAAGCACCCAGAGTTGATATAAATTCGCCGACACTGGGTTCTGGGGGATCGGATGTCTCAGCTTTTACATCTAAGTCTGTAAATTCAGAATATAACAAGGAGGCATGGTATGTTTTCACCCTTTCTAACACTGTGTCGTCCGTCAAAGAGTGGGTCGTAGAAGATGACACCGCTTTAGAAGGAATGGAAAGAAGGAAAGGAGGGTGTTTAAGAGAAAAGCCTCTAGTGAAAAAGACGACACTAATTATTTTCAACAATTTCAGAAGTTCATTGTTTAAGTTGGGGTCTGCAAACTTTACTTCTGGTTAGCATCGGTCTTTACATGCTGCTCTTGTGTAGTAGCCTTATTAAATATATGTCAAGGTCGTTTATAATAAGGAGAATAGAGCAGCTGATGGGCGAACCCATCTGCTGCTCTATTCTGGGGGAAGGAAAGAAGGGAGTGTATGGGGAAACAGTTGCTGAGAAGTCGAATCGTATTATTATTTAACCCATTGTAAAAGCTTCTTTTTGGAGTTGTGATCTGAAAACTTTACTTCAAGGTACCATCCGTCTTAAACAGGTTGTTTTTTAAACTTCTTCAAAGGGAAATGTATGATGAAGACACCTCTGTAGTTCCCACGATTCCCACATCGTTCAAGTGTGATAGAAGTCGATATTTGGTATTAGTTTTGAGTCTGGATAATTTTATTTTCGGCAAAACATTTTTTGAAGTATCATTTGTGGAAGATTTTGTTTCTTTCAGGCCTGTTGTATTACGCTCACGATGACGGCTGAAAAGCATAACACCATCACCTACAATACGGGCATTGCATATTCCATCTCTTTATTCCTTTCGTAAATCTCTAGGTACAAAGTCGGAATTGCTTTTGGGTATTGGAGGGTAGAGAAGGTAATAACTCAAGCTTTTTCGCTGCAGTAGGTTTCGGAAAAAATGTCGAGGATTTTTTTAAAACAGTTTTTAACAGGACTCTGTGATAGTAGTAGGTCCTTAACCAGGTTGTTGAAATGATAGGCTGCGGTATTTGAAGTGCTTGCGGTTTCAGTTCTCCTCTATATGGTGGACATTTTTAGAGGAGCTGTAGAAATCCTTGATGGTTGGATCAATTATTCAGCTATAAGGTTGAGAAGCAAAATGATGAAGTTGTCGCGAGTCTATGCTATTTATACAATTTAAAACGAAGGAGGGGGTTATACTGTATCACGAGGAAGGGAGGGGGAGTATGAGGTTTGGGTGTGAAGAGTTAGGTGAAGTGTAACATAGTAGAATAGTTGAGTAAAGAAAATATCGGGGGAGGGGGAGGTGGAAGGGATTGAAGTGTTTGAAATCACAAATTGAAGTAACTCTGGGGAATTGAACCTATTTTTGGGGAGAGGAGGTAACAGAATGTATTCTAACCTTGATCCAAGGTTTGGAAAATGTGAAGCATTTTTTACCAGCCAAAGAGTATGTTACTATGTCAAGATCGTTTAAATAATAAAAAAATATTTTCCTTAAAACTATGGGAAAGAAGAGAAAGGAGTGACTCTAAGCAGAATGTACTGAATATCATCCTTGTAACACTCTGCACAAAGGGATCCCTAGGCGCTCTACTAGACTGGAACGCAATTCGTCACGTCACCAGCCGAATAGACCAACGGCAACCTAGAGGGTTTGGGGTGTAAGTGAATAATAGACATATGCTGAATTCGTCCTTGCTATATGACTATTGGAAGCCGGGTGACGCAACGAATGACGCGAAATTCATCTCGCCAATTATCCGCTACGTTTACTCACCTCGAGGAAACGACGAAAATGGTGGGTGGGATGGGGTTGGATATCAAGCTCCCAGTGAACAGAAACAATTATGTCCAGGACAACACGCTTTGCCCGGGTTGCCCCAGACAAACTATCTGGAGATAGCCTTAGCGTGCGTGAAAGAGGAAGGAGTATTAGGGATATTAATGATGTAAACCTGGAAGTAAGAAACATATATTATTTTACTTGAAAAGTAAACAATACAAAATTGTTATTAAATCCCCCCCCCCAAATATGCGATTTTCGGTATTTTTAATAACAATTTATGTATTCCACAAGACTAAATCAACAATAAATTGTCCGAAATTGATTTTCACCTCATGAGATACCCCATTCTGTTCCAACTACATATATAGCACGTGTTTATGTGTAATATACTCCAGACATGGGCTTGAAGTAATTAAAAGATACCCAATAAAAATCACATTAGGGGGGGTATTGATCAACATCAGAAACAATCATGATTCCTGAGGTAAACCTGAAAGTAGGAGTGATATTTTGCATTATACCTGAAAAGTAAACAAGAATAAATATTGGTATTATTTATATAAAACCTGAAATAAATAAAGATATAATTATTTTAACCTGAAGAAGCTGCTGAAACAAGAATAAATATTGGTATTATTTATATAAGCCTGGAAGAAATAAAGATATAATTATTTTAACCTGAAAAAGGTGATGTGTTTATGCTATAATTATAAAATAATTATTAACAAATATCTATCCTAAATACAAAATATATAAGCAAACAAAAACAACAATATAAAGTAATGCAAGACAATATATAATTTTATATATATATATATATATATATATATATATATATATATATATATATATATATATATATAAAGAACATAAGTCAAAATACAAATACAAGAATTATAATTGAATTTACAATTCAAAGCTTTTCGTTGGCTAACAGTACCAACATCATCAGGAATATTAAACAATATATATATATATTAGTTACTACAATCAATATAGAAATATAAAAGTACGAAACAGTAAGTGAATTGTCCTTAAAATTTAACATGCAACCACAAAATACATCTAAACATTTAGTCTAATATGCACAAAAAATTAAATAATACAACAACAATAAAACTGAAATGAGACGTTATAAATCAATACAATGTAATTTAAACCAAAGTGATCTATAGAAACTACACCAAGGGAATAAACATATATTATAATTGTATATACTAACAATCTAACAAAAACTCACAATATAGAGATGTTATCTCAGAGATTTATATGCTTTGGAAATATATATGCGAAAATATACAGCTGACATGGGTATCAAACGATATTTTTGCAGCTTTTTGGCTTTCAAGCATGGGTACTTATTTTTAAGCACAAGAAACTATTTATCTCGGTGGTGCATACCTTCTTTACAAAACATAAAACCAAAGTAACCTATATAAAATACAAGGGAATAAAAAATATATTAAAACATTGAAATATCTTAAAAAGCTAACAATAACATAGTGTTCACTCTTAAGTCATGCATAGAAGTGAACAGTCTCTAAAAGTTTTGCTCGCTTATATAGAGCTAATATCTACATCTGTAGTGCAACACCTGCCACTCTGAGTTCATCAAACCTAGTTTTTTCCGTCCCCACAACCCCTGTCTTAACACCTGTCAGTCTGAGTTTTATTAATCCTAACGTAATTAACTGCATTGTATTTCAACACACACAAACATGCGCGCACGAATACACACGAGCGCGCGCGCGCACACGAGCACATACACATACACCCGCGCAATATTACTTGTTTTTACTTCCTGGTAATTCATAATGGAAGGAGATCTTATACTAAAGATTTTTATTTGTATAGAGTACTATGTTTATATAAATGTATGGCTTAACGTAACAAACAGGTTCAATCAAATTACAACTTGTTTTCTAAAATCTTATTAAAATTTTTGCATGATAATACTTGTCTTAACGATATCAGGAAAAATGTTACCTAAAATATTATATGCAGAAATTTCGTACAAATTTATGTAAAAACTCATTAATTATTATTTAAAGGTTTCATATTTTGAAAACAAAAATCACATTTAATATATATTAATATATATTATATATAATATAATAGTATAATATAGTAGTATAATATAGTATATTGTATTATATATAATTTAATTTACTTCACAAGAAAAACTTCGCGTATAATTTAATAGGGCAATAATATAGTCTACAATTAAGAACGCTAAATATACAAATAATGTAAAAATTTAAAAGCAGCAAATTCACTACATCGAAATGTGATTTCATTTGGTTTTGATTTGTTTAAAGTATTCTATCTATGCTCTGTTTCTAGTAACTATAAAATGTATTTTGAGTAGCTAATTGCACCATAGTTAATTTTTCAAATATTTGAAATTTAGTTCAACATTTTTGTTGTACAGCTTTTGTTTTGTTAATTTTCATGTTTATATTTTTTTAAACCTAGTATAGTTTACACAAAGTTAATATTCAGGGTCTTGTAATGTTTTGTTAATAAAAATTTAATAAGTTTTTCCTTAAAATAGAAGTTGAATAAATAAATAAATTATATAAAACTTTTGAGTCTAACTTGTAGTAATTAGTAGGAAAAAAAGAATGACATCTTTTACTTAGATTAAGTCTAAAGAACTAGTTTAAAGTTTAAATTAGTTTATCAACTGTGATTATTTAGTTTGTTAGATAAAAACAACCTCCTTAAGAATATAAAAAGCGATATTAAATATATTTATTTCCAAACGAGTAACAAGTATATTTACTCAAGAAATACTTGTGCCGTGAGGTTCTGTAATTAAAACGTTTTTAGAATTAGCAAAGGCATGTTTAAGCCAATATTCTATAATTATTATTCAATAAGAAATATTGTAGTATTAAAATAGTCCTACAAAGTATCCAGTCGGGATAGATTTGGTAATAATTTTATTTAACATTACTAGCTAAATGTATTCTAGTATATGCACGAAGTATTCAGTCAGGATAGATTTGATTAAAATATTGGTAATTATTTAGAATTATTAACGATGCAGAAAATTACGAGTACATCTGATTTCAACAAATTTAGAGAATATTTTTTATAACGTTCAAAAAAACAAAATGAAACGTTTTATACACATATATTTTATTATTTTAAAACTTGAAAATTATTTTCAATTACTTACCAACAAGTTACAAAATATCCAATAATTATATTTGTTTAAAGTGAAACTCCAATAAAGTAATAATTGTTTATAAATTTAACACATATTAATTAATTTACTTCACTATGAAATTAAATTTTAAAAAATCACTGTATTCAGAAAAATACATAATGTAACTATTAATTGAGTATATCCAATAACGTAACCTCATAAACCTAATTTATCATACTGTAATTTCATGTAAGACACAAAAACATACGTTATAAGGTTTTATTTAAAAAAAACATTCACGTAACTTTACGTGTTGAACAAAGCTTTCGCCAGAATGACGAAGCTTTCGCAACTGTCTAGACGGATAGCCTTGAAAATTTCAGCTGCGGCTCAAAAACCACATTGTCGAATGCCATACAGCTTCGGGTCGCACGAGTTCAAGAAACAACGAGCGTGTTTGTGTTTTAATGGATCGGTGATCAGAAGGCAACATTTTAAAACTTTTTTAAAAACTTTTTTTGTGGTTAATTATGTTACAAAAAGATTTCGTCACAAACATATGATAAGGATTTTGTAACAGTTTTATAAATAATCGTATGCATAAAGCTTTATCTCCTCCCAGAACAACTACGAATATTTCTTTTATATATAGCGGACTCTGTTTTTCTTCTGTTTAGTCAGTTTCGATCTGAGGTAAAGTTAACATATGACCGAAAGGAAGTGTCTATAAGAAAAGCGGTTAAGATATAATAAATCGTAGATCAACAACAAACTGGTAAGAGATATAATGAAATATATATATGAGATCTTTCCCCCTCAGTTATTCTAATAGAAACGACACATTATTTCATCCGTACAACGTATTTTAGACCCACACGCGCTCCTTTTTAATCGTTTTTTCCACTGCCCCCTCAACGTTTTTAAAAACAATTTATTCAGGCCAAAGGCTTGTTACAATATACAACAGCCCAATACAAAATTAACTATTACAGAACTCCAGATCAATGGGTACCAAAACCAGAATAGTAACAGTCTTTAATAAGTGAAGTATTAAGAGTCTCTCTCTACCTACCTTGAGGAACCTACCTCAATAAATTACCATGTTTTTAAATTTTATAAACAATCAAGGTTTAGAAGAAACAGATAAGACACTGTTTCAGGAAAGACTGACACATTTATCGCTAAAAATGATTTAACCACTTCGCAAAAATACATCACTTCGCGAGTGGGTTTTTTTAAAAATACTTTAACCCTACACACGCGCACACTGGCGATATAGTAAAAATATAGGTCAGCTACGAACGGGTAAGGGATATATTTAAAACTAAAATTTAATACTCAACACTGCAACAAAGAGAAGTAATATATTTCCAGAAAATGCATAGATCCTTCACTCTCAGTTATCCTAATCATAATGAAACATTATTTCATCCGTAAAACGTAAAATAGACTCACGCGACTTTTTTACGGTTTTTCCTCCTACACCACCATTTACGTCACGCTACAATTATTTTCGAAACCATCCCCCATAACCTCCCTTAACGGCTATTTAACGGAAAATAACGAATTTCTAAAAAACGCGTTAACCCTCTGAGGCCAAAGTATGATTTTGCTATCTACTAATAATCATTAAGTTTATAATAAATACACAAAAACCTCTTAACCACAAACTTTCTTTATTTTACCCTTATGTACATTTCAGTTTCAAAGTAACCATCCTCAGAGGGATAACATACAAAGACTCTTTCATGAGTCTTTGTATGTTATCCCTCTGAGGATGGTTACTTTGTAACTGAAATGTATATAAGGGTAAAATAAAGAAGATTTGTGGTTAGGAGGTTTTTGTGTATTTATTATTAAATTCAACCACAGTATATTCCTAATAAATAGTGATTAAGTTTATAGTTTGATATATTTATTAGGTACTAATCTATAATATTATATAAAAATCTAATGGTGTCTGTCTGTCTGTGTGTGTATCACTCAAAAACGTAAAAACTACTGGACCCATTAAGCTGAAATTTGGTATTTATTTCCCGTTCCCACTTGTTTCATTTTAGCAAAAATAAATTATACTGGCCTACAAAGAAAGTCATCAGAGATACGAACAAAATTATGAAAACTCTCGCTCACGTCCCAAAAGTTTACAATTTTGGACAAATGTAATTCCCCTCTAAATGTGATGCTAATAGTGCTGGTAAAAATGCACATTGCCCACCCCCAATACAATGCATTTAAAATGAATCAAGAACATGTCCTGAAGCTATAATGACAATTATTGTTTGTTATCACACGGAAGGTTAATTTTACATACCTATGAAGTATCCAGTCAGGATAGATTTGTTTGTAATTTTATACATTTAACTAAATGTACACATGTAAAGCTAGAATAGAGATCTCGTGACGAAGTAATACTCTGCTGAAATCGACGTTTAATTAGGTAATGTTGTATAAAATTACAACCAAATATCCTGACTGGACACTTTACATATATATTTTAATATAGGTATATAGTATTGTATAAAATTACAAACAAATCTATCGTAACTCGATACTTTATAGGTAGGCCTGTATTTAAATATATGTATACATAGTACGGCGAGGTGTTGACAGGTGGTTGTAGTACTTCTTATTACTCCACAATGAATTTTTTACCCAACTTTAATTCGACAAAAATTTTATTTATTTCCCTGAGCAAGAGTTTTCATTATTTTTTTAAACCCCTAATGACTTTCTGCATCGCTTGGTATAATTTTTTTCCCTATCGAACATGTGGGAATGGGAAATAAATACCTGAAATTTTACATGGACATTCTTACGGTGCATGGTTTTCACATTAACACATTTTTATTTAAAAATGAGGGCTTTTACCCCACTGGCCTTGGAAACTCCCTTTACAGTAGGTTTATAAACTGTAGTTTGATATATTTATTGAGATTTAATTTCAGTAAATTAAATTCAAAACAAATATAAATACAAATTAAATGAATACAAATATTCGTGGACCCCGTGTGAAGGTCTGGTACTATGCTTATTACAAATAAAATAAATCAGTTTCTTTATTTCATACGATGTTCCATGTAATTTTTTATTATTTCATATATCCAAGTTGTTCTTGAACATTTCTGTTTTGTATTATTATTTCTGTTTAAAAATTATCAGATTTTTCCTGCCAAATTTAAAAAATTTAAAAAAATTATAGGTTTAATTTCTAATTTACACAGTCAATATGTTAATGTAACGTAAAAAAATAAATATTTTAACTACATATTATTTTGTACTTACCCCCAATATCTCCAAAACTACTCACGATACTGTAACTTAATCATAACTAGTAAATATTTCATATAATGCTTATATTTCATACTAACCCATGTTTGAGGGCTTTATTTCATAGCAACCGATGTATACATTATTTTTCTTATTTTTTTATGTAGAGTCAACTCCCAATTATTCACAAGCAATATACATTGGGGGAAATTTGCTGGAAAAATTCAGTCTAATATTCATCTTTTGTAATACAGGTTATAACCATTTATATGACGGATAATAGATTCAATAAATATTATGATTAAGTGTTGGCACTTCCTGTTTAATAGTCATTAATATCCATCGATGTTTTAGGTTTGGGGGTTGTAAGCGTAAGATTTTAGAACGCCCCCAAAGAAAAAAATCACAACAGCTCAAATCTGGAGGCCTTAGAAGCCACGGGATATCACCGAAAAGCGAAATAAGCCTGCCTAGAAATCTTGCTGGAAATGAACACTATTTTGTTAGTGAATGTAACATGCACTATTAACTGTCACAGTCTTGCCGTTTGCATCCTCAAAATAATATAGCCTGATAATGCAGTTACTCTAAATCGTACACTGTGTAACACATGGTGAGTGCAGTGGTTTTCATAAATCCTTGGAGGATTCTAACTGGCCCAATGCCGAAAGTTTTGCTTATTAACAGAACCATTTAAATAAAAATGAGCCTCATTACTTATGATGATTACTGAATTTTCTTTTTCTTCTAACATCTGAGTCACACAAATCTTGTATGGATGAAGTAATAAGTCTTTTTGCAAAATTGTTCACACTGACTCAAGAGTTAGGGAAAATTCATGCTTGTGTCTTCTTGCAGACCGATTTGGGCTACGAACCAAAGCTTGCCTAACCATTTCAATGTTATGCAGTATCCTAGCAGACTTATTTTGACCAGACAACCTTTTTATAGAATACTTCCTGTTGTTAAATCACCTGAGAATCGTATTTCGGCCGGGAATGATATCATGGCATCCAAGTTGAAAATGAACACGAAAAGAAAGCTGTATAGCTGTAATAGACTCACTATTCCACATACGCATTGTAACCAAACATATGGTGTACCGTCCAGTGCTCCATGACTAATGAAATGCATCATGTGGAGAAGTCAGCGATTGCATTCCTCTCTCCAAACGACTGTATATTTATTTATCTCTTAATATGCAAAATTAATCCAAATACAGGATTTTTTTACTAATGATTTAGTACTTGCTTGGTATAAACAAAAAATTTATTTTGTTTTTAAAATATCAATACCGCTAGTTTAAAAAAAACTTTAAAAGGTATTATTGTTAAATAATAATAATTGTATGTGTGTGTGTATAAATTTTGTAGCTTTATTTCAGTTGAATGCTTTATTTTATGTATTTTGTCTTACCTTGTAGGTTTCAGTGTCAGATTAAGATTTTATTATTTTTTTCAATAGTTGGCTATTATGCATATTATTTGTCTTTAGTCTTTATTATTTTCCATTGTTAATTAAAGACTCTATTTCAGTGCGACCTGAGAGCAGTACAAAAAGATCTCATTATGAATGTAAAATTTGTGGAAAGAAATGGCAAAAACTTAAACAACTTAAAAATCATGAAGCAACACATAATGAAGCTCGTCCATTTATTTGTGAGGTCAGTTTTATAAATAGTTCTTATTTATAAATTGTTTATTTGAATTTTATGGACAATAATACACTGTGAGGATCAACTTTAAGGACAAACATCAAACTTAAGGATGTATACTTAGCTCCAACTCACAGGCTGCCTTTACCTCTAGAAATGTAAATCTTAGTTGAATAATGATACAATTCTTAACATTTACAGTATTACACAATCCATTGGCGTCAGGATAAAAAAATTTGTGGATAAACTTAGTTGTAATTAAAAATTAATTACTTGGTTGATTATATTGTGATGATTAAAAAAATAATAAGTTACTTGTGTGTGACTATGCACTTTATATGTATATATATATATATATATATATATATATATATATATATATATATATATAAATATGAAGTTATTATTATTACTTGTAAATAATTTTTTTCCACCACTAAGTGCAATAATTTTACATTATGTGATGAGGCACCATTTGGTCACTTCACCTTCGAAACAGAAACAAACAGAACAATTAACTATCTTGACATTACATTAAATATAAACAATAATAAAATAGAAGCTAGTACACAGAAAACCAACTTCCAACAACACCACAATATACTACAAGTCTAACCACCCCTGGTTACACAAAATTTACACTTGCAGTAACTTGATAAATAAAGCAATAAAATACACACAAGATAACAAACAAAAATTAAATGAAGAATTAGATAACGTTACAAAAATAGCAATAGAAAATGGATACAACAAACACCTTATAAAAAACATATACAATAAATTTACAAAAAACCTAACCTCAACACAACACTACAACCTGAACACAAAAATAATAAAAATTAAAAAAAATCTACCTAAAATATAAATAAACCCATAACAAAATAGAAAAAATAACAAATATATACAACAAAGAATACTACACTCCAACATACAAACCAAACAGCAAAATAATGAAATATCTTAATAACACAAACCACAGAACAAATACAGAAAAACATAGCCTATCAAGAATTTACAAAATTACATGTAACGACTGCAACACATTTTACATAGGAAAAACAACCAGATCATTTAAAATAAGATTTGAAGAACATTACACAGCATTTAAAAATAAAAATACAAAAGCCTCAAATGTTGCAGCACACCTAATATCACATAAACAAATTATGAAATAACAAATTACGAAAATAACCTAACCATACTTGAAATAATTAATAACCCAATAGAACTAAACTCACTGGACAAATACCACATTTATAAAAACTTCCACAACAATTTAATGAACCTACAGACAGCATATGCAGGACGTACTATTTAAAAACATTATACACGCGGGTCAAGAAGAATCATGTAATACGTCAACAAATACCAACATCATGGACCGAACATCCACACCAGAAAAATAGAGAAAATTAATTCAGTGATTCGACTTACTTAATGGTCAAGTGACCGAAAGGTACCTCATCACATAAGGTAAAATTATTGCACTTAGTGGTGGAAAAAATTATTTACAAGTAATAATAATAATAACTTCATAAAGTCAGTGCAACGGAAAAATAATGGACAACGTGAAATATATCTAAATATATATATATATATATATATATAGGAATTTTTGGTCTTGATAGGAGACTGACAGACTTACCTAAGGGCAATAGTCCAAAACTGTAATCTCTTGGAAATAAGCACATATAAAACACTTAATACACTTTTATTTGAAATATTTCGATCAACATGATCTTCTTCAGTCAAGAAAGAGAAAAAAAGAGAAAAAACAAAACAAAAGATTGAAGTGAACCTCAGATGTGTATAAACATCCAATGTCACAGATTCACAGATTTATAGTTTATGATATAGTGCTATATGTGATATGTGTAGAAATTGTTATATGTGAATCGTGTAAAGATTGGTTACTTGAAACTAGATATTAAAAGTCTGTCAGAAGGAAGGTAATGGAGCTGTTAAAAATGGTAGAAGTTAGGGGGAAGTTAAAAGGAGTTTTATCTGATGTTGAGGTTAGGAGGCTCTCTAGATTTGGTATACCACTGGTATGATAACTCCCATCTTCTTAATTCTGAAGAGTTGCAATCAGGGGGGAGGGGTTTAATTATTTTGGTGGTATAGCAATCATTAAAAGAGATGATGTTGTGACTAGCAGCGTGTTGAGCGGTTGGCCTGTCTATGTTCATGGTTCCAACGTCATGTCTGTGGCCATTCATTCTGATGCTCAGACTATCCGTGGTAAGGCCTATGTACTGTGCCGGGCAAAATTTACATTGTAACTGGTATATTACATTACTGGATGTACAAGTATGATGACCCTGAATCTTGAAGTCCACATTGGTTGCTAGGCTATGGAAACTATTTGTTGGGATGTGTATTGGACATGTCTTGCATCTTGGTCTATTGCACGGAAAGGAGCAGTGAGGAAGTTTGGGCGGTTTTTCAGTACTTGGATCTGGTAATTTTGGATGTACTAAAATACTTTTTAAATTGAACGGTTGTCTGAACCAAATATGTGGTGGATTTGAGAAAAGATCATTGGTGTGGGCGGAAGCTTGAAGAATCTTGAAGCCATCCTTTAATATTTTGTTCAGCTTCGTTAGGCTTGGATGGTAATCTGTAACTAAAGACAGTTTGTCCTCCATAAGTGGTCTGGGTACATCAGATGACTGAGCCAAGCGGATTTGATCCTCAACGAGTTGTTTAGGGTATCCTCTTTTTTGGAAAGCTAGTAAGGTCTTTCTATTAAAATCTTCCAATGCTATATCGTTGGAACAAATTCTCTTGCCCCTGATTGCCTGACTGTATGGTATGGACCTTTTTATATTCATGGGGTGGTTGCTATTGAAATGTAGGTATTGTAGATGGTTCGTCGGTTTGATGTGGACACCTGTATAGATATTCCCATCTCTGATTGTTACATCTACATCCAAGAAGGTGATTGTTGCTGCAGACTTCTCTCAGGTAAATTGAAGTGTGGAGCATAGTGATAAGCCCTTCAAAAAACTTTCCAGTGTTGAGATTCCCTGTGTCCAAATTACAAATATATCGTCTATATATCTGTACCAACATAATGGTTGGTGTGTTTGAGTTTTTAGGAAATCAGTTTCGATATTACCCATGTACAGGTTTGCGTACGACGGGGCCATCCTAGTACCCATTGCTGTTTCTTTTATTTGCAAATAGTTCTTTCCCTCAAATTGAAAATTATTCTTTTCAAGAATGAATTTGGCGAGGTGAACTAGGAAAGGTGTAGTAGGGTAAGGGTTGTCTGAACGTTTGTTGAGGAAAGTTTCGAGAGCTGATAGACCGTGTGCATGCGGGATGTTTGTGTAAAGAGAGGTAACATCTATTGTGACCAAAATTGTTTCAGGAGGTAGAGGTGTGGGTATTTGAGACAGCCTGTCTATGAAATGATTCGTATCCTGAATGTAAGATGGAAGGTTTTTTACCAAAGGTTGAATATACGAATCCAGAAAAGCTGAGATTCTTTCCGTGACCGAATTACAACCAGCGATTATTGGCCTACCAGGTGGAGGTACGATATTTTTATGGATTTTCGGTAGTATATAGAATTGAGAAGTAGAGGGGCTTCCATTGCACAGTAATTTTATGGATCCTTCCGAAATTTGTTCTCTGGGAGCTGTATATTTGAGCCACTCCAAGAGAGAATTGTTGTAATCTGATGTGGGTTGTATGTGAGGATCTTATATGTTGTGCTGTCAGACAATAGCTTGTTTGCCTCCTTTATGTAGTCCTCTTTGTTCATGACAACCGTGGTTGAGCCTTTATCTGCTGGAAGTATCATGATGTTGTTATTGTTTTTTAGAGAATATATTGCTGCTCTATCGAGTTTGGTAAGGTTAGGTTTGGTTTTGAGGCCGTTTAAGAATGATTTGTCTGTGATGTTTTGCATTATGAAGTTTATGTAGAGTTCAATAGGATGATCAGGTGATAGTGGTGGAGGGTCCCAATCAGAAGGTGACTTGAACCTTGCCAGACAAGCGTTTATATTGGTGTCCTTTTTAAAATTTGGTGTGTGGGCTATATAGTTTTGTATTCTCAGTTTTCTGGCAAAGCTAAAGACATCCGTACCCAACTTGAACTGGTCTATTTCTTTAGATGGTGTGAATGACAAGCCTTTTGATAGCACTTCTAATTCATGTTCTGTAAGTACGTGGTCGGAAATATTGTGAACTGAGATTGTACTCGATGGCATGTTATCTTTTATATCTAGGCTATTTTTGTTATTCTTAAACAGCATTGGTTTGGTTGGCAATCTAGGGAGCTGTCCACTGGGTACAGGTAATTTGAAAATAGTGCTAAGGCTAGGTTTGTCAGAAATAAGAGGTGGTTTGTTAATCGGTAAAAATTTATTGTCACATTTCTGAATCTGGCCAAAAAGATTTATTTGTTTGATACAGAGTTTTGAAAGTTTCTGTAATTTACTTTTTGCAAGATTATCTTGCAGTATACAGGCTTTATGGAGAGTGTCTTCCATTTGTTGATGCAGATGTAGAAAGTTCAATGTAATAAATTTAGCTGTTGAGGTTAGGAGTTCAGACAATTTAAACTGTTCTTGTTTGTAACACTGTAATACACTGTAAGTAATCACAAGGGAATTATTTCTATAGATTGAAGATATGAAAGGTTTCATATAGTTGGGCATACCAGAAAGTGGTGAATCAGCAGTTAATCCTTTTGGGGTTAGGCCTAGGTTTACACATGCTTCCAAAAACATTATGTGTGTGTTGATTTTTGACAGTTTGAATGCAAGGTTTTTCAACTCTTTTAAATACAGCTTAGGAAGATACATATTAAAAAGATAGGACAGTTGGACAGATTACAAATAACACAAAGGAATAAGAGTAAGAGCAGGAAAAGGTTAAAACATTTAGGTTAAATATTTTTAGGTTAGTTCTAGTAGAGCTTAAAGCTTATTTAGGAATTTTTGGACTTGATAGGAGACTGACAGACTTACCTAAGGGCAATAGTCCAAAACTGCAATCTCTTGGAAATAAGCACATATAAAACACATATAAAACACTTAATACACTTTTATTTGAAATATTTCGATCAACATAATCTTCTTCAGTCAAGAAAGAGAAAAAAAGAGAAAAAACAAAACAAAAGATTGAAGTGAACCTCAGATGTGTATAAACATCCAATGTCACAGATTCACAGATTTATAGTTTATGATATAGTGCTACATGTGATATGTGTAGAAATTGTTATATGTGAATCGTGTAAAGATTGGTTACTTGAAACTAGATATTAAAAGTCTGTCAGAAGGAAGGTAATGGAGCTGTTAAAAATGGTAGAAGTTAGGGGGAAGTTAAAAGGAGTTTTATCTGATGTTGAGGTTAGGAGGCTCTCTAGATTTGGTATACCACTGGTATGATAACTCCCATCTTCTTAATTCTGAAGAGTTGCAATCAGGGGGGAGGGTTTTAATTATTTTGGTGGTATAGCAATCATTGAAAGAGATGATGTTGTGACTAGCATCGTGTTGAGCGGTTGGCCTGTCTATGTTCATGGTTCCAACGACATGTCTGTGGCCATTCATTCTGATGCTCAGACTATCCGTGGTAAGGCCTATGTACTGTGCCGGGCAAAATTTACATTGTAACTGGTATATTACATTACTGGATGTACAAGTATGATGACCCTGAATCTTGAAGTCCACATTGGTTGCTAGGCTATGGAAACTATTTGTTGGGATGTGTATTGGACATGTCTTGCATCTTGGTCTATTGCACGGAAAGGAGCCGTGAGGAAGTTTGGGCGGTTTTTCAGTACTTGGATCTGGTAATTTTGGATGTACTAAAATACTTTTTAAATTGAACGGTTGTCTGAACCAAATATGTGGTGGATTTGAGAAAAGATCATTGGTGTGGGCGGAAGCTTGAAGAATCTTGAAGCCATCCTTTAATATTTTGTTCAGCTTCGTTAGGCTTGGATGGTAATCTGTAACTAAAGACAGTTTGTCCTCCATAAGTGGTCTGGGTACATCAGATGACTGAGCCAAGCGGATTTGATCCTCAACGAGTTGTTTAGGGTATCCTCTTTTTTGGAAAGCTAGTAAGGTCTTTCTATTAAAATCTTCCAATGCTATATCGTTGGAACAAATTCTCTTGCCCCTGATTGCCTGACTGTATGGTATGGACCTTTTTATATTCATGGGGTGGTTGCTATTGAAATGTAGGTATTGTAGATGGTTCGTCGGTTTGATGTGGACACCTGTATAGATATTCCCATCTCTGATTGTTACATCTACATCCAAGAAGGTGATTGTTGCTGCAGACTTCTCTCAGGTAAATTGAAGTGTGGAGCATAGTGATAAGCCCTTCAAAAAACTTTCCAGTGTTGAGATTCCCTGTGTCCAAATTACAAATATATCGTCTATATATCTGTACCAACATAATGGTTGGTGTGTTTGAGTTTTTAGGAAATCAGTTTCGATATTACCCATGTACAGGTTTGCGTACGACGGGGCCATCCTAGTACCCATTGCTGTTTCTTTTATTTGCAAATAGTTCTTTCCCTCAAATTGAAAATTATTCTTTTCAAGAATGAATTTGGCGAGGTGAACTAGGAAAGGTGTAGTAGGGTAAGGGTTGTCTGAACGTTTGTTGAGGAAAGTTTCGAGAGCTGATAGACCGTGTGCATGCGGGATGTTTGTGTAAAGAGAGGTAACATCTATTGTGACCAAAATTGTTTCAGGAGGTAGAGGTGTGGGTATTTGAGACAGCCTGTCTATGAAATGATTCGTATCCTGAATGTAAGATGGAAGGTTTTTTACCAAAGGTTGAATATACGAATCCAGAAAAGCTGAGATTCTTTCCGTGACCGAATTACAACCAGCGATTATTGGCCTACCAGGTGGAGGTACGATATTTTTATGGATTTTCGGTAGTATATAGAATTGAGAAGTAGAGGGGCTTCCATTGCACAGTAATTTTATGGATCCTTCCGAAATTTGTTCTCTGGGAGCTGTATATTTGAGCCACTCCAAGAGAGAATTGTTGTAATCTGATGTGGGTTGTATGTGAGGATCTTATATGTTGTGCTGTCAGACAATAGCTTGTTTGCCTCCTTTATGTAGTCCTCTTTGTTCATGACAACCGTGGTTGAGCCTTTATCTGCTGGAAGTATCATGATGTTGTTATTGTTTTTTAGAGAATATATTGCTGCTCTATCGAGTTTGGTAAGGTTAGGTTTGGTTTTGAGGCCGTTTAAGAATGATTTGTCTGTGATGTTTTGCATTATGAAGTTTATGTAGAGTTCAATAGGATGATCAGGTGATAGTGGTGGAGGGTCCCAATCAGAAGGTGACTTGAACCTTGCCAGACAAGCGTTTATATTGGTGTCCTTTTTAAAATTTGGTGTGTGGGCTATATAGTTTTGTATTCTCAGTTTTCTGGCAAAGCTAAAGACATCCGTACCCAACTTGAACTGGTCTATTTCTTTAGATGGTGTGAATGACAAGCCTTTTGATAGCACTTCTAATTCATGTTCTGTAAGTACGTGGTCGGAAATATTGTGAACTGAGATTGTACTCGATGGCATGTTATCTTTTATATCTAGGCTATTTTTGTTATTCTTAAACAGCATTGGTTTGGTTGGCAATCTAGGGAGCTGTCCACTGGGTACAGGTAATTTGAAAATAGTGCTAAGGCTAGGTTTGTCAGAAATAAGAGGTGGTTTGTTAATCGGTAAAAATTTATTGTCACATTTCTGAATCTGGCCAAAAAGATTTATTTGTTTGATACAGAGTTTTGAAAGTTTCTGTAATTTACTTTTTGCAAGATTATCTTGCAGTATACAGGCTTTATGGAGAGTGTCTTCCATTTGTTGATGCAGATGTAGAAAGTTCAATGTAATAAATTTAGCTGTTGAGGTTAGGAGTTCAGACAATTTAAACTGTTCTTGTTTGTAACACTGTAATACACTGTAAGTAATCACAAGGGAATTATTTCTATAGATTGAAGATATGAAAGGTTTCATATAGTTGGGCATACCAGAAAGTGGTGAATCAGCAGTTAATCCTTTTGGGGTTAGGCCTAGGTTTACACATGCTTCCAAAAACATTATGTGTGTGTTGATTTTTGACAGTTTGAATGCAAGGTTTTTCAACTCTTTTAAATACAGCTTAGGAAGATACATATTAAAAAGATAGGACAGTTGGACAGATTACAAATAACACAAAGGAATAAGAGTAAGAGCAGGAAAAGGTTAAAACATTTAGGTTAAATATTTTTAGGTTAGTTCTAGTAGAGCTTAAAGCTTATTTAGGAATTTTTGGACTTGATAGGAGACTGACAGACTTACCTAAGGGCAATAGTCCAAAACTGCAATCTCTTGGAAATAAGCACATATAAAACACATATAAAACACTTAATACACTTTTATTTGAAATATTTCGATCAACATAATCTTCTTCAGTCAAGAAAGAGAAAAAAAGAGAAAAAACAAAACAAAAGATTGAAGTGAACCTCAGATGTGTATAAACATCCAATGTCACAGATTCACAGATTTATAGTTTATGATATAGTGCTACATGTGATATGTGTAGAAATTGTTATATGTGAATCGTGTAAAGATTGGTTACTTGAAACTAGATATTAAAAGTCTGTCAGAAGGAAGGTAATGGAGCTGTTAAAAATGGTAGAAGTTAGGGGGAAGTTAAAAGGAGTTTTATCTGATGTTGAGGTTAGGAGGCTCTCTAGATTTGGTATACCACTGGTATGATAACTCCCATCTTCTTAATTCTGAAGAGTTGCAATCAGGGGGGAGGGTTTTAATTATTTTGGTGGTATAGCAATCATTGAAAGAGATGATGTTGTGACTAGCATCGTGTTGAGCGGTTGGCCTGTCTATGTTCATGGTTCCAACGACATGTCTGTGGCCATTCATTCTGATGCTCAGACTATCCGTGGTAAGGCCTATGTACTGTGCCGGGCAAAATTTACATTGTAACTGGTATATTACATTACTGGATGTACAAGTATGATGACCCTGAATCTTGAAGTCCACATTGGTTGCTAGGCTATGGAAACTATTTGTTGGGATGTGTATTGGACATGTCTTGCATCTTGGTCTATTGCACGGAAAGGAGCCGTGAGGAACTTTGGGCGGTTTTTCAGTACTTGGATCTGGTAGTTTGGATGTACTAAAATACTTTTTAAATTGAACGGTTGTCTGAACCAAATATGTGGTGGATTTGAGAAAAGATCTTTGGTGTGGGCGGAAGCTTGAAGAATCTTGAAGCCATCCTTTAATATTTTGTTCAGCTTCGTTAGGCCTGAATGGTAATCTGTAACTAAAGACAGTTTGTCCTCCATAGGTGGTCTGGGTACATCAGATGACTGAGCCAAGCGGATTTGATCCTCAACGAGTTGTTTAGGGTATCCTCTTTTTTGGAAAGCTAGTAAGGTCTTTCTATTAAAATCTTCCAATGCTATATCGTTGGAACAAATTCTCTTGCCCCTGATTGCCTGACTGTATGGTATAAACCTTTTTATATTCATGGAGTGGTTGCTATTGAAATGTAGGTATTGTAGATGGTTCGTCGGTTTGATGTGGACACCTGTATAGATATTCCCATCTCTGATTGTTACATCTACATCCAAGAAGGTGATTGTTGCTGCAGACTTCTCCCAGGTGAATTGAAGTGTGGAGCATAGTGATAAGCCCTTCAAAAAACTTTCCAGTGTTGAGATTCCCTGTGTCCAAATTACAAATATATCGTCTATATATCTGTACCAACATAATGGTTGGTGTGTTTGAGTTTTTAGGAAATCAGTTTCGATATTACCCATGTACAGGTTTGCGTACGACGGGGCCATCCTAGTACCCATTGCCGTTCCTTTTATTTGCAAATAGTTCTTTCCCTCAAATTGAAAATTATTCTTTTCAAGAATGAATTTGGCGAGGTGAACTAGGAAAGGTGTAGTAGGGTAAGGGTTGTCTGAACGTTTGTTGAGGAAAGTTTCGAGAGCTGATAGACCGTGTGCATGCGGGATGTTTGTGTAAAGAGAGGTAACATCTATTGTGACCAAAATTGTTTCAGGAGGTAGAGGTGTGGGTATTTGAGACAGCCGGTCTATGAAATGATTCGTATCCTGAATGTAAGATGGAAGGTTTTTTACCAAAGGTTGAATATACGAATCCAGAAAAGCTGAGATTCTTTCCGTGACCGAATTACAACCATTGATAATTGGCCTACCAGGTGGAGGTACGATATTTTTATGGATTTTTGGTAGTATATAGAATTGAGAAGTAGAGGGGCTTCCATTGCACAGTAATTTTATGGATCCTTCCGAAATTTGTTCTCTGGGAGCTGTATATTTGAGCCACTCCAAGAGAGAATTGTTGTAATCTGATGTTGGGTTGTATGTGAGGATCTTATATGTTGTGCTGTCAGACAATAGCTTGTTTGCCTCCTTTATGTAGTCCTCTTTGTTCATGACAACCGTGGTTGAGCCTTTATCTGCTGGAAGTATCATGATGTTGTTATTGTTTTTTAGAGAATATATTGCTGCTCTATCGAGTTTGGTAAGGTTAGGTTTGGTTTTGAGGCCGTTTAAGAATGATTTGTCTGTGATGTTTTGCATTATGAAGTTTATGTAGAGTTCAATAGGATGATCAGGTGATAGTGGTGGAGGGTCCCAATCAGAAGGTGGCTTGAACCTTGCCAGACAAGCGTTTATATTGGTGTCCTTTTTAAAATTTGGTGTGTGGGCTATATAGTTTTGTATTCTCAGTTTTCTGGCAAAGCTAAAGACATCCGTACCCAACTTGAACTGGTCTATTTCTTTAGATGGTGTGAATGACAAGCCTTTTGATAGCACTTCTAATTCATGTTCTGTAAGTACGTGGTCGGAAATATTGTGAACTGAGATTGTACTCGATGGCATGTTATCTTTTATATCTAGGCTATTTTTGTTATTCTTAAACAGCATTGGTTTGGTTGGCAATCTAGGGAGCTGTCCACTGGGTACAGGTAATTTGAAAATAGTGCTAAGGCTAGGTTTGTCAGAAATAAGAGGTGGTTTGTTAATCGGTAAAAATTTATTGTCACATTTCTGAATCTGGCCAAAAAGATTTATTTGTTTGATACAGAGTTTTGAAAGTTTCTGTAATTTACTTTTTGCAAGATTATCTTGCAGTATACAGGCTTTATGGAGAGTGTCTTCCATTTGTTGATGCAGATGTAGAAAGTTCAATGTAATAAATTTAGCTGTTGAGGTTAGGAGTTCAGACAATTTAAACTGTTCTTGTTTGTAACACTGTAATACACTGTAAGTAATCACAAGGGAATTATTTCTATAGATTGAAGATATGAAAGGTTTCATATAGTTGGGCATACCAGAAAGTGGTGAATCAGCAGTTAATCCTTTTGGGGTTAGGCCTAGGTTTACACATGCTTCCAAAAACATTATGTGTGTGTTGATTTTTGACAGTTTGAATGCAAGGTTTTTCAACTCTTTTAAATACAGCTTAGGAAGATACATATTAAAAAGATAGGACAGTTGGACAGATTACAAATAACACAAAGGAATAAGAGTAAGAGCAGGAAAAGGTTAAAACATTTAGGTTAAATATTTTTAGGTTAGTTCTAGTAGAGCTTAAAGCTTATTTAGGAATTTTTGGACTTGATAGGAGACTGACAGACTTACCTAAGGGCAATAGTCCAAAACTGCAATCTCTTGGAAATAAGCACATATAAAACACATATAAAACACTTAATACACTTTTATTTGAAATATTTCGATCAACATAATCTTCTTCAGTCAAGAAAGAGAAAAAAAGAGAAAAAACAAAACAAAAGATTGAAGTGAACCTCAGATGTGTATAAACATCCAATGTCACAGATTCACAGATTTATAGTTTATGATATAGTGCTACATGTGATATGTGTAGAAATTGTTATATGTGAATCGTGTAAAGATTGGTTACTTGAAACTAGATATTAAAAGTCTGTCAGAAGGAAGGTAATGGAGCTGTTAAAAATGGTAGAAGTTAGGGGGAAGTTAAAAGGAGTTTTATCTGATGTTGAGGTTAGGAGGCTCTCTAGATTTGGTATACCACTGGTATGATAACTCCCATCTTCTTAATTCTGAAGAGTTGCAATCAGGGGGGAGGGTTTTAATTATTTTGGTGGTATAGCAATCATTGAAAGAGATGATGTTGTGACTAGCATCGTGTTGAGCGGTTGGCCTGTCTATGTTCATGGTTCCAACGACATGTCTGTGGCCATTCATTCTGATGCTCAGACTATCCGTGGTAAGGCCTATGTACTGTGCCGGGCAAAATTTACATTGTAACTGGTATATTACATTACTGGATGTACAAGTATGATGACCCTGAATCTTGAAGTCCACATTGGTTGCTAGGCTATGGAAACTATTTGTTGGGATGTGTATTGGACATGTCTTGCATCTTGGTCTATTGCACGGAAAGGAGCCGTGAGGAACTTTGGGCGGTTTTTCAGTACTTGGATCTGGTAGTTTGGATGTACTAAAATACTTTTTAAATTGAACGGTTGTCTGAACCAAATATGTGGTGGATTTGAGAAAAGATCTTTGGTGTGGGCGGAAGCTTGAAGAATCTTGAAGCCATCCTTTAATATTTTGTTCAGCTTCGTTAGGCCTGAATGGTAATCTGTAACTAAAGACAGTTTGTCCTCCATAGGTGGTCTGGGTACATCAGATGACTGAGCCAAGCGGATTTGATCCTCAACGAGTTGTTTAGGGTATCCTCTTTTTTGGAAAGCTAGTAAGGTCTTTCTATTAAAATCTTCCAATGCTATATCGTTGGAACAAATTCTCTTGCCCCTGATTGCCTGACTGTATGGTATAAACCTTTTTATATTCATGGAGTGGTTGCTATTGAAATGTAGGTATTGTAGATGGTTCGTCGGTTTGATGTGGACACCTGTATAGATATTCCCATCTCTGATTGTTACATCTACATCCAAGAAGGTGATTGTTGCTGCAGACTTCTCCCAGGTGAATTGAAGTGTGGAGCATAGTGATAAGCCCTTCAAAAAACTTTCCAGTGTTGAGATTCCCTGTGTCCAAATTACAAATATATCGTCTATATATCTGTACCAACATAATGGTTGGTGTGTTTGAGTTTTTAGGAAATCAGTTTCGATATTACCCATGTACTGGTTTGCGTACGACGGGGCCATCCTAGTACCCATTGCTGTTCCTTTTATTTGCAAATAGTTCTTTCCCTCAAATTGAAAATTATTCTTTTCAAGAATGAATTTGGCGAGGTGAACTAGGAAAGGTGTAGTAGGGTAAGGGTTGTCTGAACGTTTGTTGAGGAAAGTTTCGAGAGCTGATAGACCGTGTGCATGCGGGATGTTTGTGTAAAGAGAGGTAACATCTATTGTGACCAAAATTGTTTCAGGAAGTAGAGGTGTGGGTATTTGAGACAGCCGGTCTATGAAATGATTCGTATCCTGAATGTAAGATGGAAGGTTTTTTACCAAAGGTTGAATATACGAATCCAGAAAAGCTGAGATTCTTTCCGTGACCGAATTACAACCAGCGATTATTGGCCTACCAGGTGGAGGTACGATATTTTTATGGATTTTCGGTAGTATATAGAATTGAGAAGTAGAGGGTCTTCCATTGCACAGTAATTTTATGGATCCTTCCGAAATTTGTTCTCTGGGAGCTGTATATTTGAGCCACTCCAAGAGAGAATTGTTGTAATCTGATGTTGGGTTGTATGTGAGGATCTTATATGTTGTGCTGTCAGACAATAGCTTGTTTGCCTCCTTTATGTAGTCCTCTTTGTTCATGACAACCGTGGTTGAGCCTTTATCTGCTGGAAGTATCATGATTGTGTTATTGTTTTTTAGAGAATATATTGCTGCTCTATCGAGTTTGGTAAGGTTAGGTTTGGTTTTGAGGCCGTTTAAGAATGATTTGTCTGTGATGTTTTGCATTATGAAGTTTATGTAGAGTTCAATAGGATGATCAGGTGATAGTGGTGGAGGGTCCCAATCAGAAGGTGGCTTGAACCTTGCCAGACAAGCGTTTATATTGGTGTCCTTTTTAAAATTTGGTGTATGGGCTATATAGTTTTGTATTCTCAGTTTTCTGGCAAAGCTAAAGACATCCGTACCCAACTTGAACTGGTCTATTTCTTTAGATGGTGTGAATGACAAGCCTTTTGATAGCACTTCTAATTCATGTTCTGTAAGTACGTGGTCGGAAATACACGTTTTTTTTCTCTTTCTTGATTGAAGAAGATCATGTTGATCGAAATATTTCAAATAAAAGTGTATTAAGTGTTTTATATGTGTTTTATATGTGCTTATTTCCAAGAGATTGCAGTTTTGGACTATTGCCCTTAGGTGTCTGTCAGTCTCCTATCAAGTCCAAAAATTCCTAAATAAGCTTTAAGCTCTACTAGAACTAACCTATAAATATATATATATATATATATATATATATATATATATATATATATATATATATATATAAGAATAGTTGTCCTGAGTGACTGACTGAGAATCAACATAGAGTCGGAACTATAAAAAGTAGAGATTTGAAATTTTCAAGGTACATTTTGTTCATAACACACGCACACTAAGTAAGGATTTTGCAAAATGTTGATTTTAAAAGCTAAATAGTTGTTTTTAATTTTATTAAATTAACATATATAATGACAATTTGGAACAAGGGTGGGCGAAGCTGCCATGGGGAGCTAGTTATTTATATATAGTATACAGGAGCATATATTTAACCATTCACAATATGTGATAAGGACTCCAGACATATAATGAAATTTTAAGGCAGCCAGGAAGAAAAACTGGATTAAGTGAAATTAATTTAAAAACTGAATAATTATAAAAACGTTACAATTTGAGAAAAATAGGCTCATCAAATTAAGTTATATTGCGGAATAGTTTTGATATAAAATCTCTCAACTTTTAGCTAATTTTTTTTTTTGTATAACTAGTGAAAAATGAGATTTAGTTTTAATCTCATATATTGATGATTCTTTTCCTTAACCAATCAGTTGATAATTTAGCTACTCCAAAAAATATTAAATTATTAACACGTGCTTACTACAATTTATCTCCTCTACCTTTTAAAAAAATGAAAGTTTTTTTGTGCTCTTTACTTAAATTAAATTCAATTTTTAATGTTAGAAGGTTTAACTTTTTTATAGATTTGACCCTTTTCAAATAGATCTTAATTGCAACATTGGCATTCAAAATAACTATCACCATGATTCAATGCTTCCTTGAAATAATTAAAAATAAGCTACTGTTGACCATTGGTGTGTCATTTGGTGCATCTTTGAACAGAGAAATTAAGTCAGAAAAAAACTTTTCCATTAATGATAGCTTTTATTTATTTCTATCCAGAATAGGAAGAAAATAATACTCACTCGATATTTTTATCTGCATCAAGTTTCATTTGTCCTTGTTTAAATTATAATTTTCTTGGTTGTATTTACAGATCTGTGGGCAGTCTTACAAACGTAAACATGCCTTAGATGTCCATGTAGGAATGCATAAAGGAATCAATCCTTTCTCTTGTCATGTTTGTGGTAAAGTGTTTACACAGAAAGGAGCTTTGATGAGACACACTCCTCTTCATACTGGGGATGCACCTTACCAGGTAATAATCAAACATATGCTGAGTTATTTGATATTAATGCCAGTTGTTGGGATAATGGCAAGTAATGCTGTATGTAGACTGCTACAAATAGCCAATATTTCCAGCAAACACAGTTTTATTAGTAGCGGGTAGTCACATTTTGTTGCCCTTCTGAAGAGTATTTCAGGTACTATGCAAGCTTTTCCGCACAATGCCTCATTTTGCCCCACTTTTATAGCTAGGTTCTTATTTTGCCCTTTCTTTAATAGTACCTTAATTTTCCCAATCTTTCTCCTACTATCTGTAAATAAATAAACTCCTATTTTTTACTATAGTTGACTTTTCAGGTACTATGCAAGCTTTTCTGCACAATGCCTCATTTTCCCCATTTTTATTGCTAGTTTCTTATTTTGCCCTTTCTTTAATAATACCTTAATTTTCCCTATCTTTTTCTTACTTCCTATTAAACCAGTAATTTAAAATTTCTTTTACAGTCACTTCCTACATAAGTCAAAAAAAATTTTTGATTTAGTTTTTTTTTACTTCATAATTACAACTAATATAAAAATGTCAGAATAACAATATTAAGTGGCAAAATAGAAAGCGAATTTCCTTGCAATTTTCCACTTTTTTTTCTATGTATGGTGTTTGACTATTATTTTTATTTGTTACTATTTATATACTTTCTTTTTTTTTTGCTTGTATTTTGTTGTAGTTTTTTTTTTACTTTCCTCTAGTATTGTCCGTTTGTGAAGCAAGGTTCGATCCTGTTAATCCAATTTGTTTGTTTATTTTATTCTTTTCAATTATGTAATCCTTGAGCATTATTTATGATTGGTGGTGACCATGGCAACAGTTTAAGGTATAATGGAGATTTCAATGACAACCAGATGGCAGCAAAAGAAATATTCATATACTTCTTTGAGAAATACATTTCTAGCTATGATAAGGTTGGCTCAGTGTCAAAAGCACTATACTTTGAACATGAAGATAGTCACTTCGAATCCGGCTTGGACCCCAAATATTTTAATAATTTAATTATTCAGTAAATATTTGAAAAAACTGTGTTAACATCAGTTTCATCCATTACAGGTTAAAAAAAATTTATTTGAACATGATTGGATGAATAAAAATGTATTTTACTACTGATTGAAAATTTGTACAAGATATATATCAGGAGAGTGTGAACTAATAAAAATATTTTAATAGATAAATTCCTCTTTATTACTATGATTGACTATTTCATGTAGATTTCCTGTGCAATTGAAGCCATAACCCTTCCTTAGGTACCAAATGAGGTATATACCAAGGTTTTATATATATATATATATATATATATATATATATATATATATATATATATATATATATTGATATTTTACGTTGTACATTATTTTTTGGTTGCACTGACTTTATGAAGTTAATATATTACTATTGTAAATACTTTTATCCACCAATGAGTGCAATAATTTTACCTTGTTGTGATGAGGCACCTTTCGGTCACTTGACCATTGATATGTTGTATTTTTTCGTGTATAATGGGTGTGAGATTATCAAATGTTTTCATTATTTCTAAATTAGTTGTGTAAAGTTGTAAGTTGATTTGGCTTTTTTTATAGTCGGCAGATTTAATGTTTTCTTTAATTATGTGTAATTCGGCTATTTTTGTTGCTTTATTGATAATTGTATTTTGTTTATTTCTTAAGTGTAATTTAGCATATTTAGGTGTGATATTAAGTGCAATGCATTGTTTATTAAAATTTATTTTGTTGATACAATTTTCGAGTTCGATTTTGAGGTTAAGGAATTTCCTGTAGAATTGTTTACCTGGGTAGGTGTTAAAATCTTGATATTTTACGTTGTCCATTATTTTTCCGTTGCACTGACTTTATGAAGTTGATATATTACTATTGTAAATACTTTTATCCACCACTGAGTGCAATAATTTTATCTTGAGAGAGAGAGTTAACTGTCGGTAGCAAAGCAAACGTTCTAGTTACCGCACATCTCGATTCGCATCTTACTTTCAAACTCTTCCTACAGATGCCATTACCAACCAGAGATTTGATTTATTTCTAACAAATCACAATTTTTTGATCTAGTTCTATTATTGTTACATTATTGAATACATTCTTGTTCGTTTTCTGAAATTTCCTTTTTTTAATATGTAACACCATCTGAAGTGTGTTACATATTTTTCCCCCCTTTTGAAAAAAAATTGTGTTATTTCACATTCCCTTTAATTATTTTTATTAAATTTAACGATTTACGAACAACTCTCAAGTTAACAATCAAACTATTTTCTTTGGGAAACATATCATAAACCCATTTGATTCTATTATTAGAACAAACTTAACTCGACATGAAGCATAACATAAACAATATTAATTCTTGGACTTAATATCCTTTCCAAACAAAAAATAATAATAAAATTTTTAAATAAATCAATAATCAACCTTTTCTTTTATATTCATAAACATTTTATATTGACATAAACACTTTCTACCATTACACAATGTTCATTCCTTGCTCAATTACATTAAAACACTTTCACTTTATTAATACAAAATAACATCTACTCACATCAATAGTGTTCTTATTCATTCGGTGCACACCATTGTCTTTAAATTCTCTTACCCTTTTTTACATACGAAGTTTACATACAGGATTTATACCTAATTACATAATTTATCACTCATGTACTTTTCATAAACATCATTTAGGTATTTGTTGCAAATTGTTCATTTTTGCTTGTTAAATTGTTATTAATTGTGCATCGTTTAATTTAAAGTACACTGGATATCGTCTATAACGACCTTCAAGGGGGATGAAAATTAGGTCGCTATATCCGGTCGTCGTTATATCCAGTACTAACCAAGATGGAGTGGGGAGAATTTTAGACTGAATAATAAAGTCTTACGAGGTACAGAGAGCGTGCTGATACGCTCCTAGCTTATTTTCTTAGATATGGCGAGCTCACCAGCACGCTCACTCCCAGGCTAATTGAAACTTCTCTACTGTCGATACGCGTTTGTATAAAGGTTTTATTTTTACGTCAATGCTTCAGAAGAGTTTGGAGAATATTGTGCCTGAGTCGTTTTTAAATCCGACCATCCCAATTAAACTTTTGATGCTTCAACTGTAACAATATTCCAGGTAGTTTTATGAACAGATTTAATTTGGTTTAACTTTTATATTTGAATGTTTTTTTTTAGTTTGACCCATTTAATGCGGCAAAAAACAACCATCGTAAAAACCTAATGTGTCAACATAAGATTGTAGTTAACAAATGTCAGCTTATCTCTGCTATAAATAGTCTCGGACGTGACATATGTATTATCTATGTCTCCGTTTACATTATCGATCTCCGAAACACTTGGCACAAACAGAAACAAACATTCCGAGTTAAACGTTGAGTGCTTATTTTAGTATGTAATATATTTTAGTAGTAGGGTCTTCAGTTTTGTATATAAATTTTCTTTTTTTCTCTGTCTTTTTTATTGTGTTTTCTTATATGGAGTGGGGAGAATTTTAGACTGAATAATAAAACAAAATTTAAATTAACTTAATAAAAAAAACAGGTTTATTATTTTATTTCAATGTTACACAATTAAAATTAAACTATGTACGTAAATATTTAACAAAATTATTTTATTTACTACTAAAAAAGTCAGTTATTGTTGTTTGTTTTTTACAATTTTTTTGGTAAAAAGTTTCGGTAAGTTTTTTTTCTATTACGTCGATCCCCTCCTGGATAGAATTTGTACAAAGGTCGTTAACAATAACGAATTTTTTTATTAACCCCACATACCTTACTGCTTCAACCAAAGTAGGTAATTCGTCATCTACCTCTTCATCATCTTCTTCTTCGCCGATTGTTGCCTTTTCTTCACTGTGAGATCTGATTAATTCTGCATCAGATATGTCATAATCTGTGGTTATTTCGCTATCGATTACGTCATAGTCTGGAATCAGGTCCCGGTTAATATATGACGGTAATGTGAGTTGTTGTACCCATTCTGTTAGGTTTTGTTCCGGAGGCTGTATGTTCCGTTCATCTTCGGTTTGGAATCCTGCATGGTGATAACAATTAATTATTGTCTCCGCAGGAACGTCATTCCATGCTTTTGGACCATTAAAATAGCATCCAGTACGGAGGTTTTGCTCATACGATTTTCTTCTGTGTCTTGTAACAATTTCAATACCACCTGCTTCCGGAAATTCGTTTTTATTTTTTGTATAACCCCCTGGTCCATTGGTTGTAAGACAGAGGTTGTATTTGGGGGCAAAAACACTATTTTAATAAATTTAAATATTTCGGTGAGTATGTGAGACGGACAATTATCTATAAGCAATAAAATTTTATGTTTTTTCTTTGCCAACTGTGCGTCCCAATCTTTCAGAAACCGTGTGAACAAGTTAGACGTCATCCAGGCTTTTTTATTGCTTTCATAATCCACTGGTAGATGTTTAATCCCTTTGAAGCAACGAGGATTTTTGGATTTTCGGTGACAAAAAGCTTCTTTTTAATTGAACCCATCATATTAGCAGCAACTAAAACGGTAAGTCTATCTTTAGAAAATTTACCTGTACTACATTTTTCACCTTTAAAATGCAACGTTCGATCCGGTGTTAATTTGTAGAACAGTCCCGTTTCGTCTGCATTGAAGATGTCTTCATCTTTGTAACCTTCACGGATAGTCGGCCAAACTGTTTGCAACCATGTGCTGCATACACTTGATGAAACGCCAGCTGCCTCACCGGAGATTTTCTTGAAAACGATATTGTGCTGTTGGCAAAATCGCTGGATCCAACCCTTAGAAATCTCCTCGGAGGTGTTTGGATTTATTCTTTTCCATAACTCGGTGGCTTTTTGTTGTAAAATTTGGCCTGAGAGAGGGATATTCTTGCTTCTCTGGAATCGAAACCATTCCAACAACGGCACTTCAATTCCTTCGTGTGTCACCGTTTTAATTTTTTTCGTCTTGATAGAATGTCGCTTTTCAATTAAGGCTCTAATAATCTCCCTTTTGGACCAGATGGTGGATATTGTAGTGTGACTAACGCCGAGTTCTTTAGAAAGCTGTTTATACGTTTCACCATTTTCCAGGCAGCAACAAATGTGAAACTTTTCTTCCAGTGACGCAGATTTTCTTTTTGACATTTTACGAACGTACGTACGTATTTCACTTTCGGCTGTATAGTTCGAACTGATCATTTTTGTAGTGGAACGGGATTGGATTGGGGATCGCGATTCTTAGAAAGCTTTGTTTACATCGAAAGGATTACCGTTCGGAGAATTATAGAATGTTCCGCCGCTATACTCGATTTTTTTTCCGACGGACCTGAAATGAGTGTCGTTTTAACCGATCCGTCGTTTTAACCGATGTCGTTATAGGCGATGTAATCGTGCATTGAACGGATATTACAGAATCAAGGGGCCGGGAATCTTCGTCGTTACAGCCGGCACGTCGTATTAAGCGATGTCGTTATATACGACACCCATTGTAGTTTGTTTTGTAAAGTCAGTCCGTCTTGTAAGTGTGGTCCACGTCATAAGTCTGGGACCAAATAGTCTTTCCCCTTGTATAATCGTGTAGTCTAAGTCAAAATTAATAACCTTTTATTTCATTACGAACAATTGCTGTGGAGGTTTTCTAGCCTCTTTTTAATTGTGAGATATGCACCTTGCGTATCTCATTTAAATTTTCTACCCCTTGTATTAAAATACTTACAGGGTTTAAGAAATATAATAATTTGTATGGACCTTTAAATTTTACATCTAGCTTAGCTTGATATTTATCTATATTTTTTTTATAATGACTGATGCTTTACATACACCTTATCTCCTACTTTAAAAGGATGCACATTATCACCTTTATAGATACCATACTTTTTATTTCTCTCAATTGACATTTTAATATTCTTTATGGCTTTGTTAAGTCTGCTTGCTATTTCTGTTTTGGAAATTTTATTTTCTTTAATGTCATTTAAACTCCACAAATTGGTTAACAGATCATTTGGTTTAAAATTAAACATTAATTCAAAGGCTGAATGGCCAGTGAATTCATTGAAGGCTGAATTTAGACAAATTTGCAAATAATGAAGTCCTTCATCCCACATTGTTTGTTTATCATGAAAAAAGCTCCTTAACAAAACCTTAATATTTTTAATATATCTCTTAGCTTTATTAGCTCTTGGTATATATGGTAGGGTTTTGATATGTTTTATCCCATTATTAAACATACAATTTTTAAACTCAATGGCTTTAAAACATGCTCCATTATCAGACACCAAGAAACGAGGCATACCAAAATTAGCAAAAACTACATCTTCAACTTGTTGATGACATTTACAGCTTTGGCATTTCTTAAAGGCATTATATAACAGAATCTTTCTTACTTCTTACTAATGGTCCCATTATATCTACATACAGCTTTTGCATAGGATTGTTTGATACAAAACTTACAAGTTTCCCATTATAAATTTTTGGTGCTTGTTTACAAGTAGTACATATTTGACAATCTTTAATTTTTTGTTTTATAAAATTACATAAATTAGGTCTATAGAAATATTGGTTAATCTTTGACATGGTTTTCAATTGACTAAGATGTCCACCAAGAAATGAAGTATGATAATATTCGAACATCATGTCTTTTAAATTAACAGGCAAATAAATTTTTAATTTGTTTTTATCTTTATACATTAATAGGCCTTTGCTCATACAACATTTTTTATTGTTAGTTTTAGATTTAATACTTTCCACAATTTTCGTTATTTCAGGATCTGTTTTTTGATGTACCTTTAAATCTAGGTAACCTAAAGGTATTTGCGAAATCACATTAGTTTGAGGATTAGGACCTTTGTTGTTGTTGATGGAATGGAATTTCTTCCCCTGTTTATCTTTTTTAAAGATTTCGTCCTTTGACTCTATCTCAACTATTTCTATATCAATACCTTCCCCATTATTGTGGATTCTACTAAGAGCATCGGCTACTACATTCTGTTGCCCTTTTATATGAAATATTTTAAAAGGTAGACTTACAATTCTTTCTAACCATCTTCCCAATTTGCCTAACTTTCGGAAATGTGTAAGAGACCATGACAATGCTTGATTATCTGTTAATAAGTAAAAGGGTTAAGAATTTATAAAATTTTTCGATGCTAAGAACAATGGCTAAAGTTTCCTTTTCATATACTGAAAGAGCTCTCTCTGAATCTGTGAATTTCTTTGAAAAGTAAGCTACTGGTTTCTTTTGATCTGCATCATTCTTCTGTAACAAACATGTACCAACACCATATTCACTGGCATCTGTCATCAGATAGAAAGGTTTGTTATAATCCGCAATTGCTAAACAAGGTGGATTAGAGATACAATTTTTTAAGTTGTTAAAACTTTTTTCACATTCTTCCGTCCACTGGAATTTAACTCTTTTCTTCCTCAACTCGTTCAATATACTAGCAATTTTTGCATAATCTTTAATGAAACTACTAAATAATGACACCATATCTATAAATCTAGACACTTCCTTAGCATTTTTTGGTCTAGGAAAATTCTTTATTGAATTTGTTCTCTCTGGATCGATTTTAATTTGATTATGGCTCACTTTATTACCCAAAAAATTAATCTCTTTACATACAAATTTTGCCTTGCTCAAATTTACAGTTAACTTATTTTTACTCAATCTACTAATTACTTCTCTTACATGTTTTAGATGTTCTTCTAAACTATTACTATAGATAAAGATGTCATCAACAAAGTTTAACATGTATTTAAACTTTATATCACTAAAAATTCTTTCAATACATGAGCTTAATATTCCGCTGCCTACATGCAAACCATATGGAATTCTCGTGTAATTATATTGAAAGGTGTTGAAAACGCTGTATACTTTTTGCTACTTTCGGTAAGCGGTATCTGGTGGAAACTGTTACAAAGATCAATACAACTAAAATACTTAGCATTACCCAGAAATTGATAACGATCTGCCATGTCGCCGATAGGATGTGAAACTCTTTCTATCAATTGGTTCATTTTGCCATAATTCACTACAAGTCTATGTTTATCTCCCTTTGAAACTAAAAATGAAGGACTCAAATATGGGTTAGTGGAATGTTCAATTATTCCTTGTGCTAGTAAATCATCTATTATTCCTTTTAGAATATTCATTTTAGGTGGACTGATGGGATATGGTTTAACTTTTACAATTTCATCTGATTTTACTTTTAAGTCAAATTTAAAATTTAAGGCCTTGCCGATCTTATCTGTGAATACATTAGGAAATTGTCTTACTATTGCTTCAATTTCTTTAATTCCTTCTGGACTAACTATTTGTATTTTACCATTACTCATTATATTGTTATTGCTTAATGATTTAAAATTATTAATTTTTATTTTTACAGTAGGTTCAAAATTAGAATAGCATTTTTGTTTTGATATGTCTATTATTAACCCTGTTTCATTGATGAATGGTGTTTCTAGTATCAGGGGCCATGTTAGATTATTTACAATATAAAATTTTAACATTTGTTGATACCATCTTCGCATGAGCTACTAGTAATCACTTACACTTTTAAAATGTTTTAAACCTGCCTATAGTAGCACTTACTTTGCTTGTTGAGGACAGCCGTTTTGGGAGATGTGTCCCTTTATCAACTCAGACCGTAACTGATCTCAAGGTTTACGTAGGTTAGGGTGGGGGTGGGATACTTTGGTGGTGTGGGTGTATTTTGTGTGTATTAGGAGTTATGATATCAAAAAGTGCGTGTGAGTTGTAATGTAATTGTGTATTGAGTATGTGTGTAGGGTGTAGTTTGAAGTGCCTATATATTTCGTATTGTTCGGTTGTGTAGCGTTGGTTATTTCTGTGATGTTTATGAAGAATTTGTAGGTTAGATGTTATGTCTATGTAGTCATGTTTTGTGGAGTTGAGATGATCGGCGAAGTTTGATTGGTAGTTATTATATATAAAATTTTACATACCAGCTGAAGTGTTTTATTTTTATTTTATGAATACAAAAACCTTTTACTTTGATTTCGGCGTTATTGGCAGCTATTATGGTTTCCATATCTGACTTATAAATTATTTTGTTCAGCAATTTATTCTCTTGAATATACTTTTTCACTAACTAGATTAATAGAGCTTCCTGTGTCAATTAGGGCTTTACTTTTATTGTTTTTTTATTTATTTTTACATCTATGATTGGTAACATAATTATTTTAGGTTGGATTTTCATCCATTTTCTATTTTTCACTATTTTCAAAACCTTGAGGCATTTATTTTTATCTTTATTATTTTTATTATAAATATGCTTTTTATAATTGACTTTTCCCTTATTAATATGTTGGCTATAGTTGACCTGAATACAATTGTTATTCCTTTTATCATTTGTTTTGAAATTGCCTTGTGAATTACCTTTATGCTTTACCGTAAATTTACTTTTTACAATGTTTCGGGAAGTATCCCTAATGAACGCCTCCCTCTTAATTAGTTTTTTGAATTTGTCCTGCACACATTAGCCTTGTGACCCAACTTTCCACACTTAAATTTTATTGGCTTATGATTATAATTTTGATGATGAGGTGGTCTTTGATAGCGATTATTACTATTGTTATTGTTAGAATTATTATTGTTATTGTTGCTATTACTAGAATTACCATACACATTAAACTTCTGAAATGCCCTGAACTGTTGTTCATTATTTTTACTTCTGACATGATCGTTGTACGTTATATTTTGTATTTGCATAGACATTTCGTTAAAATCATTTTAACATGTAGGGTTCCTAATAAATGACAACTTATTCCTGGTTTCTGGATTCATGCCTAATTTAATTAGTTCTACTAAATCATTTTCAGAATATTCACATAACAACAATTCATTATTTTCTTTCAAAGATTTCACATAAAGAGGCAGGGGTTCATCCATACCTTGAGGTCTATTAATCAAATCTCTTTTTAAATTTTCCCTAAGATTAATAGGTATAAACGTTTTTAAAATATTCTGGTGAAAGTCTTTTAAATTATTATTCTGCTCTAATGCTAACAATAATTTGTCCAACAATGGACCGGTTGCATAGTTCATACCTAGTTCTAGGATTTGATTATCAGAAAGCTTTACTTCGTTTTTCAATTTCAATACCACTTTAATAAAATTTAATAGTTTTTTAGATTCTAAACCATCTGTTGTAATAAACATTTTGAGATATCTCTCTAATGGGTTTGTCAGCTTATTATATAATCTGAAATCGAACACTGCATTCTGGGGTCTTATATTAGTACAGATATTAGCTACATTGGATGTTATTGAGGCTTCATGGCTACTTAAGAATACTTCTTGTACATTTTCTTCCGACATGTTTTCTTCGGATAATTTTCTTACTGCCTCTATCTTTGAATTTACATCTACATTCAATTCTGTTATTGCTTTATTTAAATCATTCAACTTTTTCAGTATGTCATTAAGTTCATCCCTCATCTGTTGTTCGATCTAAAATTTTAACAAAACATTACATCTGGTTGTCAAATGAATTAATTTAGTTTCTGATCTAACTGTGTCTATTACTCTAGGATCATCTTTTAATTTGTTAACATTTTTCATTAAAGTTTTAAATTTTTCAGAAATAACTGCAAATTTATTAGTTACATTTAATTTGTCTTTGAAATTAATAGGATTAGCTACTATACTAACATCTTTTAAAACTTTCCTTAAAAATTTTTTTAACGTCAGATACAACTGAATCGCTTCTATAAGTGACATTTCTTAAATTTAATTCATATTCTAATTCCTCTTTTGACAAAAAGTCTATTTTTAAAGCCATTTTGTTTAATAGAACAGATTCTAGAAAACCAACAGAATATTATTCTTCATACAGAAAAGTCAAGCGAACTGGAAACGCACTTTATGTAAACATTGTGCTTCAGGCTGGGTAGGAATTTATAAAAACCAGCAACCAATTCTAACTTGCCTGACATTTGGACTATGCATCAAACTTGTGTAAACACTATGACCTTGGAATAACCTACACTGTACAATACAAGAAAAACAGGTTTTGACTTGAAATCTCCCCTTTGTTTACACAAGCACTTCCTGCAAGCCAAATTCAATTACATTTAACTAATATTTTAAAACAACTTCCACTGTTAAATTATTATTGAATACAAAATTTTATCTTATTTAATATACTGAATTATTCAAGTTATTCTCAGCCATATTTAGTTTTCTTTTAGCCAACACACAAATTTACATCCCAAATTAAGCAGATTTAATATCGGCAAAGTTTTAGCAGAATTGTAGCCTTTAAGCAGAGTCGCGCATATTATGTAACTGTTATTATTTTTGTCGGCTCTAATTCTTATGAATTAAAGCTGATTTTAAATATTGCTTTTTATAGTTACATATTTTGAAAATTACCTGCAAAGTCTTATTTTAAAGGCTTATTAAATTAAGATGTATGGGATTTGTGTGCTCGTTAAATAATTGCTCTCTTAATCTTCAATTAAAACAAATCAAACATATTTTATTTAGCAAAAAAATTATAAAGTTACAAACCAAAATACATATTTCTGAAACATTGCGTTAGTTACTGATTTGTGAACATTTAACAATTTACTTATGAGGAAATTTCATAATAACAAATCAATGGCTAAAATGACTCTTTTTTCGAGTTTACTTGCTTACTCTTTTCATAATTAATTCTTACAATTTAAACTGAAAACAAATGCACCAAATAATGCATGAATTACATTTATGTACGTATTGAAAAATTTAAAGTTTATTAATTTTGTATTAAACTGTTTAAGCATTTAAATTTTGTGATAGTTCACCAAAGTTTGAATTTGTTCACTTAGCTGTTTTAACAAGGTGTAGCCTCGCATCCTTCTATTGGAAAAACCTTACAAGATTCCCTCGGTCATGATTTTGAAAAAAGGCTTCAGTAACTCAGCGTTCCATCTTCGCTGTCTTCTATATGCGCTGTCCTCTACATTCTGATTACGAGAAATTAAAAAATTACTACTACATTAAAAATTTAAAACAAAACATTTCCTCGCTCTTGAACACGACCGTTCCCTTCTACATCCCGATTTCAAGAGAGTTAACTGTCGGTAGCAAAGCAAGCGTTCTAGTTACCGCGCATCTTACTTTCAAACTCTTCCTACAGATGCAACTACCAACCAGAGATTTGATTTATTTCTAACAAATCACAATTTTTTGATCTATTTCTATTATTGTTACATTATTGAATACATTCTCGTTCGTTTTCTGAAATTTCCTTTTTTAATATGTAACACCATCTAAAGTGTGTTACAGATTTAATGGTTTCTTTAATTATGTGTAATTCGGCTATTTTTGTTGCTTTATTGATAATTGTATTTTGTTTATTTCTTAAGGGTAATTCAGCTTATTTAGGTGTGGTATTAAGTGCTATGCATTGTTTATTAAAATTTATTTTGTTGATACAATTTTTGAGTTTGATTTTGAGGTTAAGGAATTTCCTGCAAAGTTGTTTACCTTGGTAGGTATTAAAATCTTGATATTTTACGTTGTCCATTATTTTTCCGTTGCACTGACTTTATGAAGTTGATACATTACTATTGTAAATACTTTTATCCACCACTGAGTGAAATAATTCTACCTTGTTGTGATGAGACACCTTTCGGTCACTTGACCATTGATATGTTGTATGGGTATGATATTTTCATGTATAATGGGTGTGAGATTATCAAATGTTTTTATTATTTCTAAATTAGTTGTGTAAAGTTCTAAGTTGGTTTGGCTTTCTTTATGGTAGGCAGATTTAAAGTTTTCTTTAATTATGTGTAATTCGGCTATTTTTGTTGCTTTATTGATTCTAATTATTTAAATAACTTTAGTTAGGCGATGATAACCTTGATAGGTTTTTCGCCTGGAAAAAAAAATGCTTTATATTGATAATTGTATTTTGTTTATTTCTTAAGTGTAATTTAGCGTATTTAGGTGTGATATTAAGTGCTATGCATTGTTTATTAAAATTTATTTTGTTGATACAATTTTCGAGTTTGATTTTGTAATTAAGGAATTTCCTGTAGAGTTGTTCCCTTGGTAGGTGTTAAAATCTTGATATTTTACATTGTCCATTATTTTTTCGTTGCACTGACTTTATGAAGTTGATATATTACTATTGTAAATACTTTTATCCACCACTGAGTGCAATCATTTTACCTTGTTGTGATGAGGCACCTTTCGGTCACTTGACCAGAATGGCATTATTTTTCATAGGCCAGTTATTTTCACTGAAAACATTTTTTATTTTACAGAATGTTGTGAACATTTTCATGCTAAATTTTAAGTTCACAGGCAATTGTATCAGGGGTTATCCGCCTCTCATGGTGGAATTGGAGAAGTGTTCAAAATGAATGTCATTGTGAATGTTTTGTGCGACCTTCATGAAAATGCTTTTTAACCTTACACTGTGTTTTTTTCATAGAATTATTTCAGTATCTTTCCTTAAAAATCTCAAAGTCTTAGATGGTGATTTATATAGAAAATCACACAATTTGATATTAGCAGACTGTTTTAATGATTGTATTTCACAAAAAAAGTTTTAGCAAGAAACAGCCATTAGGTTTTACTGACAGCAAATAATTTCAGTGGAAAGATTTCCTTTCCAGAGAACACATGCTTCACTCTAAAGAACCATTCTGACAAATTTTGGAGAGTATTCTATATTTTTTCAATGCCATAACAAATTGCTGCCTTCAAGACACGCACATTATCTAAATTATTTTGAATCCATTTTTAAAACAAAAATCTTCGATCTTATTTCTGAGTATGTCATATTATGGACTTCCAAAATCAAATGAGCGTGTTTTAGTTTTTCGGATTTATCAATTATATTTAATGCTTCTAAGCTCATTTTCATCATAACATTAATTTTTATGTTTTGTCATCATTATGAACAATTTACAGTTAAAGTTAAACTTTATAACACTCACAATTAAATGATTTCTTCTATAATAGCTTGCCCTTACCTGACAGATACAAAATTCTAAGACATTGACCATACAAAATACTACAGTGAGTGAGAGAGAAGTGGTGAGCACATGCACAATATCTAAAAATAATCAGAACCATTCCACTACTCAGCTTCTATCTTACAATTGCTTACAATGGTATATGTGCAATGGATTTTCAGAAACATGCTTGCTATGAAGTATTTAAATTTACATGTTTAAAATTGTCATGGTAAATTGAATAAATAAATCAAGATTATAAGGTTTAATATCTTTTTTTGCAGTGTGAAGTTTGCGGAAAACGTTTTGTTCATCATACAAGTTTCAACATGCATAAGCTGGCACACACTGGAGCCAAAACCTATAAGTGTGATGTATGTGGACTGAAATTAATTTCAAATTCGCACTTAAAACGACATTTACGAATACACACTGGAGAACGGCCTTTTGCATGTTCTCACTGTAACAGAAAATTTGCGCAGAAATATAATTTGATGTCACATCTGAGGACTCACAGAGAAGATCAAGAAACACACAAACTGCATGTGTGAGTATGCTCTATATTTTTATTTTGTTTCATTTGTGGTTTTCTTGTTTTCTCATCATAAATTTCCTTATGAAATAATCCCCAAATACCCTAATAAGTGTGTGTAAGCCTAATTTAATATAGTAAAATTATAGAATAATATTGAGAAGTTAATTCTGAAGATCTGAAAGTTCTGTTTCATAAAATATTTTTGTTGTTTATTTGCCTGTAGGAGTTTTATTTCATGATTACTCATCAACCTTAAACAGTGAATAAAAAGTTTTCCTTTTTTAAAATGTCTAAATGTTCTTTTTTTTAGTTTTAAAGGTAATTTAATTAGTTTTACAAAGTAGTTTATTTTATCTATTTAACTAGTAATTGTAATAAGTAATTGTAAAGTACTTACTGTAATTTACTTCTTTCCTTCTTTGAGCTGACCAACTAATTAAGGATCATTCCCTTCTAATAAGTTTGTTTTGTATTGTTTCATTCAACATATCCGGTTTAATGGTTGGGTACGAGTAGTTTCATTGGGTGGCAAAAATAGTGACAAAAATATTTCTATTTTTCCTAGATAAGACATGTCATTGTTGATTGGTAATTCTTGGGTAAGTTTTTATACTTTAGATGCTTTCTAGGAAGAGGAATGAACTTTTATTCAATCCTCTCTTTAAAAATTTGTTGGTCCATCCAACCTTTTTTTGGTTCAAGTAGTATATTGGAAGGTTTTCAGCTCATCACCCTTTGAAGACCTGTGCGATACCTTTGCATTGCTGTGTATCATTATAGTTATGTATTCTTTATTTGACTCATATCCTAACCTTCCCATTTACTCTCAAAGCCTAGTGTTCATTTAAGGAAATATTTCCCCAACCGACTTGACTGGTTTGGAAGACCTAGTTTTGAAATGCACACTGCATGTTTGTTTCCGCCTAATATCTCACTAAGAATATAGTTTTTCTTATCCCGATAACATTGTTTGAATCTCATCAATTACTGGTTTGATAATGAGTCAAATTTTCCTCTAAACCTATCGTTTCCAAAAACTTATTGCATTTGTTAGGTTAAAACAGTAAATTAATGCACTCAACACAATTATATAAATTCAAGGAAATATTTAGAGTGTAATAGCATATTTCATATACTTTTTTAATTATTATTAATTTCTAATACTTTTTAAAGTTTTACATTTTATGCATATGTTTTCAGATGTCAAGTGTGTGGATTAAATTTTATGGATAAATCTATGTTAGAAGATCATCTTACAATTTGTCGTAATAAAATTATTGATGTTCCCAAGAACCAATGGATTTCAGACATATTCAATCAGGTACTGTCATATTACTTTGTAGTACAACAAATTTCAAACATTTATTTTTATAAACCTATGGGAATGGATTACTTGGGTTACTTATATTACACTTTTGATGTATGCTTATTAAACTTATATACAGTGGCGTAGCCAGGACGATGTTTGGGGGCAAGACCCAGAAAGTCAGGGGGTAGAACCCTCTTGGGGAAATTTTGGACATTTGTATTCTTAATAATCATATTTTATGCTATTTTGCCACTTAAAATTACACAATTGTTAGGAAGCTGTTTCCCTAAAAAGCTAGCATTTTTTATAGGGTAATATTTTTTTTCTTAAATGAATTGGTTTGGAAGGGGGCACGGCCCCCCTCTGGCTACGGCCCCTGCTTATATATTTACAATACACATTGAAACTAAGGCTAGTAATTTATTAAAAATCAAGAACAAATTATTGAATGTTCAGTAATTGTAAATTTTACTTGAATGGTCACAGATACTGTTTGTGTTTTAATGTATATATTGTAGATTTATTTTCATGTTCACCTTTTTTTGTTATGAATATTTTTTTCTACTTGAAAAATTATACTCTGAAAACTTGCTACCTAGATTAAAATTCATTCAAACTGCTGTTTTCCACTCATTACGGCTTAAAACATGATCTTATTTAACACATATAAGTAGGCTCCATTTTATTTTGCCTGATCTATATCAAGATAATTCACAAAATTTATGGAAGATAATTTTATTAGATTTGATGGACTTTTTGAGCCTATATGTGTATCTACAAAGTTTATTATGATAACCTAATTTTTTGAAGATTTCCACTTTGTTTCTTGAAACTATAAAAACTCACAAAATAAATTAAAGGTGAAGGAGAATCCTTGTTTATAGCTGCTCCTAATATATGTTATTCAAACACAAAATTAAATAAAAATATATACGTTCTCATACAACTCTCCCAATGACTACTTTTGCTTCCAAAAACACTATTAACACTGTTGATGGTAAAACATGTGACATCTGTTTTACCAGGCACTTTCTCTAAATAATTTCCTATACTGAGTAAATAAGTGACATGAGTTTTGATTAAATATAAGAATTTTGATATCTGTAAAAAAGTGATAAATATAAATTAGCAATTAGTTACACTAAATGAAATAATACTCTTGACAACCAATACAAAATCACAAAGAAATTAAGTGGAACTCATCCCCTCTTATGTTAATAGATTCCTCAAATTCTATTTTTAACCCTTTGTATTCTGACATTGAGAACACTCATTTGGCACAGCACTCAGAACCCGGGTATGAACCGGCTAAGGTGTTTGCTGTGTCTACTCCAATACTTGCAACACGCCTGCGCTACCACTCCGATAACTTAAAACAAAATATATTTTGCATTTACTGAATCCCTTTACTAGCAGAATAAAAGTTGAGTTATGTGGTGAATGTTTACATTTAAACAAATTACATTAAAAATTGAATGTTTTTTATTTATATTTCGGTTTTGTGTGGAAATTCACAAAACATTTCTGGGATTAAAGAGAGATTTTAAAAAGAAAAATCTATGTCACTAAGCTTTAAAAAAGTCAAACTCAACAATTATATAATATATTCAGGAATCAGTCACTTAACACTTATATCGAAACATCATTTTTATAACAATAACCAAAACACGAGGTCTCAGAGACCGCTATTTTACCCATTGTGTTTACATTGAGAATTCAAGGTGCAGTAACACATTGGGTAAGTGTTAATAGTTATCTCTATAAATGATTTATCATGTAAATAGCATTGACTTTTCACAAAATAAAATACATATATAACTAATATAAACTTATCTAATGACGAAATAAAAATAAATTTATAAAAAGCTTATGAAATTGGTGCAGCTATCTTTTCTTCTTTCCTCCCTTGTGTTGCAATCATCAAATCTCAGGCAAGACTTAGGATTTCATAACGCTTTTCAGACATTGCAGCAGAAAATATTGAGCGACTGCAAGAGTCTTTGGTAAACTGTGACTGAATCTTTTCATCATTAGATTATAATACCGATGATAAAACAAACAGACCTATAAGAGCGTTTACCTCTTCAATGCAAGTATCCCTGTAATTACTGTTGTTTGTTTCACCACTGAGTTGTGACAGTACTTTTTGGATCCTTACATTAGTATTCTCTACTATTATCGACATAATTTCGTCCTTAAATAAAAACTTCCTTACATCTGTTTTTAAAGGGTTGTCACCTAAAACGGCCTCATATTCCTGGTAAGCCAGTACGAATAATATTGTGTGCTGGGGTTCTGACTAAATTTGTAGTAGGCTTGCTCTCCCAAGCATTGGGAGGACCATGTTCCGTCTTTTTCTTTCTTTCTATGAAATACTCAGGCAAGTCGTCACGCCCAGTAAAACATTTTCATTGATTTCTTGTAAAAGAAGGTCTTCATCATCATCCAAATTACCCGGATCACTCACTACATTCCTGTCCAGACAACACATAATCAGGATCAGCGTCTGAGTCGTGTACTTCACTACTATTGAATCGTCAATAACATCACTTTCGTCTTCGTTTAACCGTCCACGAATTATGTCGCTGTAGTCGAGACATAATTGGCTTAGTGCCTGTGAGACCGGTGTTTTGGTATAGGTGTTAAAACATATTATTTGAGATTGAAGTCGAAGACGACCAGGACATATTGTCCTATTAATAGCTTTTACCATAACCACCAACATAAGAAAAAAATAAAGTTTTGTACAAAGTTATTTAAAAAACCACAGAATGCGACACAATAATTTATAAATGCCAAACTATAATCAGTTTTGGAGTGGAAAGCCAGAAAAGTAAATCCAAGTTATGCCCGGCTTCTGATTAGATATAACAAAAACATTGGCGGGTGTTGTCCGGTTTTGGAGTTTGGCACCAAAAGTGTTGCTCTAACGGCCGGAGTTAAAATGCATATATTGCCATTTCCAAATTGGAGGGTAAGTACTGTAAGAAATCAAAGCCCGAAAAATTTTTAGAATATTCAGGAAGTGGGTGTGCATTGTTAAAAGAACTAGATGTTTTATTAACATCTAATGTTCATTAGAAACAAATCTGTGCCATAGTTCAAGATTCATATGTGCATTAGAAGACACATAGAGAATCTGAAAGTAATTATGAGAGTTGTGGCTTTAATATTCATCTGTCTTCAAGAGATAAATCTTTTAACACTTAAGCTGCCGGGCACAATATTGGCATTTTTTTTGAAAATTGCCAATCTATTTTAAGCTTATTTTTAAGTGTACTTATTTTTTGTTCCCCTATCATACGTATCTTATATATATATATATATATATATATATATATATATATATATATATATATATATATATATATATATATATATATAAAATACGTTTTCTTGTTTAATAATTTAAAACAACATAGGTTATTCAAATACAAAAATATTTATGAATTTATATTTAATTTTTTTTTCTTTTGATATAAATTAATAAATATTCTTGTATTTGAATAACCTATGTTGGTTTAAAATATATATATATATATATATATATATATATATATATATATATATATATATATATATATATATATATATAATATATATATATATATATGTATATATATATATATATATATATATATATATATATATATAAACACTTGACATAGTTTTTTGTAGCATAAATGACACCTAAATAAACTCAATTAGACCTGGCATTGTTTTTGAGGTAATTATATTTTGTTATCTGTGCAACACTGTCTTAATATATTTGTGTGTAAACAATAAATAACAAAATTACAGTTTCATGTTTCGGTTACCCACATAATAAGCTGACTGGTAAGAAAAGTGTTTTGGCACTTATCATGAAGAAATGTAAATGTGTAACATGTGATTGATTTGTGAATTTATAAATATTTTGTATATAGAACGGAAGTGTAAACAAATTCTCTGTCTGATAAGTAATGGTTCAGGTCCGATAAATACTATACAAGATTCATAACAGAGTTTTAAAACTTAATAATTTACTTTTTAAGGAATTTATATTATACGTAATTTCCTTCCTAGTAAGGATGATTTTATCTATGAGGGCCATTTTTTTTTCAACCTCCAGTGGGCCATAAATAAAAGACAAGTGAATAGAACAAAATTATTTTATTACCAAAATGTATGTACACTTATGCTTATTTCTCAACATAATCACCCTGAAGATTGAGGCATTTGTCATACCTGTGGACAAGCTTTCCAATACCCTCTTCATAAAATGTTGCCGCCAGTGAATTTAAATGAGTCTTGACTGTGTCTTGAAGTTCCTCAGTAGTCGGAAAGTGCTGACCTCCAAGCCATTTCTTCAGTTCAGGAAAAAGATGGAAGTCGCTCGGTGCTAGTTCGGGACTGTAAGGTGGGTGGTCGAAAATTTCCCACTTAAATTGTTCAAGAAGTTGTTGGGTTACACCTGCAGTGTGAGGGCGGGCGTTGTCATGCAGCAGAACAATTCCTGATGTCAGCATGCCTCTTCTTTTGTTCTGAATGGCTCGCCGCAAATGTCGTAAAGTTTGGCAATATACAGCTGCATTAATTGTGGTCCCAGGCTGCATGAACTCCACAAGCAACGGACCTTTTTGGTCCCAAAAGACCGTAGCCATAACTTTTCGGTTGCTGAAAGTTTGCTTGAATTTTTTGGGTTTATTCAGTGAATTTGTGTGCATCCATTGTTGAGATTGTTGCTTTGTTTCGGGTGTGTCATGAAGAATCCAGGTCTCATCTCCGGTTACAATTGATTTTAAAAAATCTACTCCTTCATTGCGATAACGTTCAAGGAATGTCAAAGCTGAAGCCATTCGGCGAGTTTTGTGGGTGTCACTCAACATCTTTGGCACCCAGCGAGCACAAATCTTTTTGTAGCCTAAATGTTCAGAAACAATAGAGTACAGAGAAGATCTCGACACTTCTGGAAATTCCAAAGACAAAGCACTTATTGTGAATCTACGGTTTTCTTTAACCACTTTGTCAACTCGTTCAACAAGATCGTCTGTAGCGACAGACTTGCGTCCTTGACCTCCTTCATCATGCACGTCGGTTCGGCCAGTTTTAAACTTACGACACCATTCCCTCACAACACCTTCACTCATAATGTTTTCTCCGTAAACACGGCACATTCTCCGATGGATTTCTGCTGCACTATTCTCTTCCGCTTGCAAGAAACGAATAACACTTCTCAACTCACATTTGGCGGGAGAATCAATAGACGCGGCCATGTTTACCCGACTGCAGCTAAGCGCAAACTGGCTACTTGAACTCGGGAGTGACAAAAGTTGTAGTGGGGAAGATGCGCGATCGACTGCTGCGCACAGGGCCGGTCTGTGACCTTTCTAGCCATCATGGCGTGTGATCGGAGGTTGAAAAAAAATGGCCCTCGTAAGTGTATCAATGTTTTTATTTAAGAATTATTTTACAACTAAATATTTAGTCAATATTTCTGTCTTATTTTTTAGATTTTGTAAAATTTTGTAATAGTAAAAATCAATATAATATGTCATTAAAAATTATTTATTTTATTATTAAAGTGAACCAATGAACCAATTTTTTTGCTTGGAATAACCTACTCAACTTCACTAAAATTGTTAACAAATAAATGTATAGGGCCGTAACTCCTGACAAGAAGCTCCTAGAATAACGTCATGTTTATAATGCTGTCAGCATTTATCTATCAAACAAAAACCATTGTAAATATATCTCTAAGTAGTGTGAAGCTTTTTGTTTAATACTGTGCATTCATTTTTCCAAAAGTAGCAACACCAGATGAGTAGTACTAAGAAACATAAAGCGTTACTAGACAACAATGTCAGGCCTAGTGGCCCAACGGTATTTGGTTCGCTTACCATTTCTTCCATCTACTTTTACCAAATGGCAACCTGCGACATCATGTCATTCATAATGAGCATAACTGATTTATATTAACTTTTGGCTGAATAATTAGGGTTAATAGACCCTAATTTTATGGGTGGACAATATTAACACTCACCGCTTTTCTTGTTCAGCATTTGCGACTCCCAGGGACATCATGTATAGAGTGGAATATATGAAATTATTTATTGGCCTATAATCATGGAAGCCTTTTTTTTTGTTTGAGTCAAATAGAGGAGTGCGGAAGTCACCACTTTGTCATCTTTATGGGTATACCAATATATTAAAGATTGTTTGACTATAATGAGTTGGCGCTAATGTCCGTAGCCAGATTTGATCTTGAAGAGAATAAAAGGTAGTTTTGAAGGATGGTGTTATTGGTCCATACCCAGCAAAATTTAATCAATTATATTACCCCTTTCTTTTGTATTATCTTTATGTAGCATTTTGTTCCCAATATATTGTTGTATTGTAATAAAAATTACATAAACCGTTTCGCATTTTTCTTTTTATAATTATGTAAATTTATTTTAATATAGTTAGTTTTTAATTATTCAAGTTTATTTTTTGTCATATAATTACCATTTTGTATAATTTATTCTCTTTTTACTGAATATTGTTGATTTACTTTGTTTAATTAGGCAGACTTGGAGAGTGGAGACAGTGAAACACAGCCAACATCTTTTGCTTGGTCTACGTCTTTCATAAAGCCTACAACTACTGTCCTGCATCTGGAGTACTAGTGTTTGCTAAGAATAATACAATTACTAAAATAATCACGCTTACATTCATAGAGAAATTAGGTAATTAAATGTGTATACATTATTATTTTTTGTTGATATTTGCTATCTCTGTTTTTGAAGTGCCTTTTTCAAGTGAGCTTCAAAAGCGGCTGTAGAGTCATTATACAGAAATTGACTCTGCAGAACTGGACATTGGACCTATTGAGAAGACAGTTGGGTTCACACAAAGAATTATTATATCATTATGTCTAAAGCTGAGTCTCTGGGGCAGAATGCACTGCTGAGTCCTTAACCTGAGTCCATGCATTGCTTCAATCATCAGAATTTGAGGATTAATTATTTTCTACTATGAATTCATTAATGGAAAGTAGAAACTACATGTACAATTGGGAATGAAACTTTAACCCTTGGTTTAATTCATTTTCCTGGTGTATCTAAGTATGATACTATATGAGCAACACATTTTGCAGATTCTTGTATGAATATCTGGATGAACCTTTTAACAAGTGATTTAATCATATGCATTCCCTACAGTGTCATCTCAATATGGCTGACTTTTAGAAAAGACTTAATGGCAGTTTGTGGATAACGGTAACCATGTGAAGAATGCTAAAAACTCTTTTTCACATTCAAAAGGAGATTAAGCTTCCTCTGCAGCTTCAAGAACTTCAATTTGATTTAAACTTCTGGGGGTCAGCAACACTTAAGACAGTTTAGTAGGTATTTTACAAGCTACAAGTTAAGAGAATGAAGAATACCTCCTAGTGAAATGGGAGGAAGGGAGAAGGATTTGCAACTGGGATAGAATTTTGGACATCAACTCTAGCAACATTTCATGAACCTTTAGATCATGCAACAAGGAGTACAAGACAGAAGTCTGGTACATAAAATAATTGCCTTCAAAGCTTGATGAGATAGTAGGTGGTGAAGAAGGAGTTACAACAGTGTTCTGACTTTGACCAGCACAGTGGCTTAGATCAGCACCACAGACCACCACATGTGCCTCTGTATTTCATCAACAGTGTCCAAAAATCTGATGGTTTTGTCTCAAATCCTTCTTTTAAAATTTCACATAGGTCTAGGAATTAATGTTAGCTTTTTTCATTTATATAACTGTAGGGAATGGAACCAGTGAAATTAAAGGTTTTGATAAATTAATGAATGATTATTCCAGAATATATTTCAAGGAAGGTACTGAGATGGAGCCAGTTCCCAAACTTTTTAAAAAGCATCTTTGAAAAAGTGTGATTTTTAGAATCAGTTTAAGAAGGCAGAAATTAATATTGATCAGAAATTGAGCAGAAGCATGAAAAAAAATTGAAGTTTTACTTTTTTTTCCTGGCAAAAAAACCAGTTACAGTTATCATTACCAAGACAAATTGAAATTTTATTGGGAACAAAAATGAATAGCACTTGATAAGTTAGAATATGTGTAAAAAAAGTTGGAAAATATTAAAGATATAATTTTTTTTAAGGAACTAGCATGAAAAGGTTTTTGGAGCATATACTTTGACATGGATTGAGGTATAATGTTTTCTGTTTATAAATTTTGGAGCTCCAGTGGTATTACATACCTTACTCAAGAAGATCTAAGCAGAATTCATGAAAGTAAAAGTAACAAATCAGATTCTGAACCAAATCTTATTTCCTTTACTTTGTTGAAAAATTGTCGATACTTTCAGTGTTATTTATTGAAAGTTTTTGGAAACCCCAGTTTGGTGTACCACCCTTTATCTCTGAAATGCAAAAACTAATTATAAACGAAGGAAGTCCGTGGAAATCCTATTCAAGTTTGCCAACAGGTTGGACTAATAATCATGGTAAAATTTTCTTCTCAGTTATACTTGATATACTCAACAAGCATATGGAATCAAACAATTTATTATATCCCAGTATTGAAAAAAGAAATTTCTGGAAGTGTGGTTCACATGGAATTGATGACAAAAAATAACTAAATATGAAATAGGAAACTCATAAATATGATTGAAAAACCTATGTTGTATGGCTGGACCTTGTAAATGCTTTTAATGTATTAGACATAACTTGTTGCAGATGGTGGTGTATCATTCTCTGTTCTTAAAGTCTTGAGAAATTTGTCGTTTAATTCATAATTTTAACACAAAAGTGGGATTCTAGAAAAATGGTTGGTTTTGACACTGGGTTCCTCCAGGGCTGCTGTTTTTTGGGGCATTCAAGCTAGTAATTAATTTTTGTCTTGAACTCTATTAAGGGATGTACTGTGTGGTAGACAGTATGTTTTTAGAAAAAATCAGTAATTGGTAATACTAGTATGTTTGGTTTTTGCAGATAACATGCCAACAGTTTATATATCTGAAAGTTGAATTTGGACAGCTGAATTAGTGTTTGGCTAGAAGGAACACTTTCTATGTAATTATTATTATTATCAACCTTGTAGTAATAATGATCAAACAATAGAGAAAATGAATAGTTTGGTACGCCTAAAATGAAATTAAGGTATAATGCCACCGAAGTGACCATAGGTTTTTACTTTCCTTGACTCATCGACAAGAGAAGAGACAGGGCTTAATAAATCTAAGCACAGTTTATTTAGAATTCACCAATATAATTAATGAACAACTTATAGTTCTTGAAGCCCATTTTGCACTTTAAATAACAAAACTAACTAAATAACTGCTAACTCTGTTTACAAATTGACTCTAAAATTGTAATAAGATTGTCCCTGAGACATCTTGGGTCAAGGGTTTTATAGGGCCCTCTTCCTTAGGCCACTCCCAGGGATGCTTCATGTTAGTCTACATGGTCTAAAAGAATCTTATCTCATTGGTCTAGATAACATTCAAGGTAATATCACGATTTCATACAAGGAGGAGTTCCCAGACACCGTGAGTGCATGTGACGGAGGTTTGAAAATTTCCTAAAGTAACTAAAAAAAGATTAAGATGACCCTGGTGGTCAGGTTCAGGGATTCATTGTGGATGTTGAGAAACAGAAACTCCTTATCGTTTTATTTTTTGGACTTCTTAGTCATGGCCTTTGCTGGTTTAGTTTCAGCAGGAATACCACTTTTTAAAACATCTACATCTTAAAAATCTTGGTTGGAGCTCAAACAGTCAATGGACCCCAATATTCTATGTAGGTCAGAGAACAATATGGTTTCGGCTTGAGACAGTTTGAGGTTCTGAATAAACAGGTTCCAGTAACAAGAAATCATATCTTGATATCTTCTAATGACTACAAAGTGCAAAGTGCTACTTCTTCATCCAGGATAGATCTTTCATATTTCTGTCTTTAGGGTTCCTTTGAAGATAAGTTTTTGAAAAGTTCAAGTGTATACCTCAAGGATTAAGTTGGAGAAATCCCAGGAAATGTGGAATTGTAAAGCACCGCTTCTCTAAGTGCTATAGAAGGATAAATCACAATCAATAGTTCATGTTCGGAATCTGTCTATGCAGCAGGACTAGTTGGTTTTGGGGGAGTTTTTTGATCCTACAAAGCCAATTTGGCAAGATTTTTTATAAGAACAGTCTCCAGAAATCTTAAGTCAAACAAATTCATTTCAGACTACATAAGAATGCCAGGTTCAAGTAACAGGAAGAGATAGGGGTTCTATCTGGTAACAACTGTAGTGGACTTGGCTTGAAAAAGGTTTCAGCTCTTGTTAACTGATTGGTTTTAAAAAGAGGCAGATATACTTGAAGACAAGTTTGAGTCTTGGGGCTACGACAGAAGTAGTAAATTTGGCAGTTACTAATCAAAGTTTGACGGGATCTACTGAAAACACCTTTGTCAGGTCTGATAGACAAACCCATCATTAAGAATATATGAGTGACCGGATCACTTATATAGATGTAGGCAACACACATTATGAATCCTCTCTAAACTTACATTCCTTTGTAAAGGTACGACTTTTTTTTTATCAAGATCATTGAAGGATGCCCTAGAACACAAACAAAACCGCATGAATAAGCACCGCTTTTAATGTGGTATAGGTGGGTTTTAGAGGCCTAACTGCTAAATTACTCATTCATTTTTGAAAGAGCTTAGTCTTAGTGGAAGGAATATTAGCTTCAAGAGAGTTTAAAGGCACCTGTGGAGTTGTACAGGATTTCGGTCAACAAATCTGAGCCCCAGACCCAAGGAGGAGACAGTTATAGCCACACAAAGGATTTCTAACCCTCCATGCCCAGTTTGAATTAGAACTCCATTGCAATCTTGAATATGAAGTGGAAACTTCATTTACTGTTAGGCCCTCAATTAAATTGATCTTCCTGATGTTGTATCAAATGAGCTGAGACTCTAAGAGATTACTCCTTTCATTCCTGGATGGGCCTATTACACAAAAGATTGATTTGTTGTTAAGATGCACAGATGATGGCAAATATTCCAAAAAAATAATGTACAAATATATAATCATTATAAAATAAGTTTAAAGGTAAGAATGTTTGCTTTTGCATATTTCCTTATTTTTGTATATTATTTCCATAATAATAGTAATTAATTTCAATATGCAAGTTATTATTTTTAGAAATATGGTAAGAAAATTTTTATGAAGATTCTTTAGTGGTAAAACTATAGTTTAAGGGCTTTGTAAATGAAGTAAATAATAAGTGGGTTGAATGCTGGAGATTGGAACCTACAGGTAGATCATTATTTAATATTCAGAAGGAAACCACAAGCCTTCATTTTATTGTGATGTGCCAAGATCCATGGCTGCATTGGCAGCACATACTTGAATTGGCCACATTTTATTCAGGCCTACCTCCAAAGCTTCAACCTCAGCAATAGTACAATGTGCCAGAGATGTTACACTGAAGTAGAGACCTTACATCATATATTGCTACTCTGCACAGCGCCAAACCAACACAGAGAAAAGCTGAAATTAAAACTCGAAGAGGCATTGTGCATGGATAGGATCCTGACAAACAGGGATTACTGGGCACTGGCAGTGGCTGTTTATTTCGGACATCGGGTCGTCAGTGTCTCCTGATGCTGGATGAGCGTTCCAAGAAGTAAGGAAGTATAGGACAAAATGTATATTTTGAAGTATAGGGTTAGCTTCGTAAAATGAACGAATGTTTTGAAATGCGTCAGCAAGTAAGCAATTACGTATTCACTTAGTTAAGTATTTTTAAAATTAGTAAAATGTATATGTTGGAATGTAGGCAAAGTTGTATTTGAAGGTTAGGGATACAAAATCTATGTTGCAGCCACGGTTAAACGAGATCAATGTTGAGGTTCCTGGTGAATTCGCGTCTTGATACTGGCATTTCTTATTTTTTAAATTTATTTGCCACATATATTAAGTATGTATTGATCAATATGATATTTATGATACCAAAGAAAATACACAGTGGCCATCTTCTTGTTTTACGACTACAAGACATATTATTACACATCTGGTTTAGTGAGTCAACAGCACTTTTTGTTGAGTTGTAGAATTCTACCATATCGGTATCTTTATGGTATATCGGATTTGTATGCCATACTTTGCTGGCTTTTTAGGAATGTACATACAAAAGCTGCATTTTCCTCAAAAAGCCACCAACTGCTCATCAATCGTAAGATAGGATCCTGGTTTGTATGACTTCATATAGCTGGAAGCAAACATATTCCAAACTTCTCTTATCGGCGCAAAGGGGTCTACTTTCTTTCTTTCATTTCTTGTAGATCTGTCGTCAAATCTCAAACACTCCAATATAAAATCGGACCTATGACAGCTCATTGTCGCCTTGTATCTGTCACCACAAAACTGTGAATTGAACAGTTCTTTTGTAGGTAGATGGGTATCCTTTTGTGCTGCAGTCAACACTAGCAACCGCAAAAAAGCATCAAATTCTTCTTTACACAGTTGTGATGTAGTAGCGCTTTCTACTGTATAGTTTGAACTTTTGGTTCTCATACAATTATTTGTACACTCTATTATCTTTGTTTTCATTTCTTCTGTAAAATATAATGAAAATATATCTTTAGGATTAGTAAGATTTCTGGCACAGCCCTTTGGCCCTCAACAGAAATACACAATATCCCTAGCTGTATGACGTGTTGGTCTATTAGATGGTTGTCGTGGTATTAAAGTCCACTTGTGATTACTTTTTTACCTTGTCCGGTCAAAATTTCTTCATCAGAAACAACAATGGGAACATTACTTGATACTATATTTGTAGATTGTGCTCTACTGGTTGACGTTTGAGAGAGACCAACGTTTTGCAAAGCTATTGAAGGCCCAAAAGATATTGTATTACTCAGAGGATCGGCAGTTCGACGTTGTTTATTTCTGACAGTAGAGCGTTCATCTTCATCGGAAATGGAGCTTTCTGTAGGTTCGGGTTGTAATATAAAATCTGGGTCTTTATCAGAGTCATCAATATCTACAACGATTTCAGTCTCTACGTGGTCCGATTCACCCCCATCACTTCCCCACCTTCATATTCACTAGATATTCATATCCATTTATCAAATTTGAAATTTGATCTTCTGATCATATCCATTTATCAAATTTGAAATTTGATCTTCTGATAGTATATTTTTATCCATTATGAAAAAATCTAAAACCTAACCAAATGATACACTATTAGACTCTTAGACTATTATTATACAATATACTATTTAAAAATCAATATTTACACTCGTATTTACACAATAAGAAAGTCGTGTAAACTCACACACAGCCAGGTCAGGCAAGTATTTGGTCTATGGAACTGCGAGAAGGTGAAGTTAAAACTACTGTTAAAGCTAATGTTTCGTATATGAAACAGCGTGAAAATTATAGCACACTGATGAAACGTACAGAACTATGTTTAACCGACTTCTCATCCCTGTTTCAAAACCAACTGAAGGTAGAAGGAATGTGAAAGTACAGCGACAACTGATGTGCAAATGGGATGCAAATGACAAAAAACCCGTCGTGTGGCAGGCTACACATTAGCTTTCTAGGGTTAATCAGGAAGTGCTAGGATCCTTTCATGTTAGTCTAATGAAAAGCTATCAAGAAACCTATCAAAACACTTGTCTAATTTAAGTAATTTGAGCCAGATGAAGAACTATAAACTACCATCAAAGTATACAATTATTTATTAAAATAATAATAATAAATAGTAATAAGAAAATAAACCAAGCAGTTACTATTGACATTCTTCATTTTTTAATGGCATTCAGTATGTCAAAAGCGAGCATTGTAACTGTATAAAATCTGAGGATTAAAATAATAATAAGGGGTAAATATTGATGAACATAGAAGATAAAATCAGGTTCATAAGTGAATATCAACTGGTTGGACAACAATGATGAAAGTTTAAAAAGAAAAGAAAATAAAACATTCAATATCATTCATTCATTCAATATTATTACTTTTGTGATGGATGTAAAAAATGATGTTTTTTTTTAAAGAAAAATATAGATCTGAATATTGATTAATGTTATCGATTAATTTAGTTTAATATTGATAAGTTACTATTATTATTTGATTTAGGTAATGAGCTTAATGCTACGTGAGCTTACCACCTTGTGCTGGATTAGATTTATTATAGTTAATGTGAATGTTAAAAAAAAAGTTAAGTTAATGAAAAATAATTAACAAATGCATTCTAACATTAAAGTTAATATTTACTAGTTTGTTTTATAGTACAAATTCATAAAACTAGGTTCTTGTAATAGTTCAAAACACAAATATTGTTCACTCTTTATACTAATCAACTACATTCCTAATAACAAAAGAAACTAATTTTTTGCTCCAAACATGAAGAAATGTAAATGTTTTATAAAACTTTGTTTGGAAATAATTACCATCAACTTAAATACCATTAATCTTTCTAGTTAAACAAATAATACAAAAAGAAATTTCAAGTCAATTCCTACTGAGGTTGACAAAAAAAATTTATTTTAGTTACCCTGGAGCACTATTTATGATATTGTGTCAACCATGGGACAGTTGAAGGTTGTACAATTGAGGTTTCAAAAACAACCAGATGGAGGTGGAATTCATATACATCTTTGAGAAATATATTTCTCAAAGTTGAAATATATTTCTCAAAGATATATTGGAAAGTTGACGCAGTGCCAAGGCGCGCTAGACTTCGAACATGAAGATGCTCAGTTAGAATCCGGCTGGACCCCACAAATTTTGTAATTTAGTTATTGAATATATATATATATATATATATATATATATGAAAAAACTGTATTAACATCAATTGTCATCCACTATATGTTTAAAAAAATTCATTTGAACTTGATGGATGAATAAAAAAATATTTTATTAATGATTGAAAATTTGTACAAGACGTATATGAGAAGAGTGTGAGCTATTAGAAGGAATGAATAAAAAAAAATCAGTATTTTTTTACCTCCTAAAGGAGGTATTTTTTTTACATTTTCAAAATAAAATTAAATATAAAGTAAAAAGTTTATAATATAATATATTTTGAAGTTTTAAAATGTTTTACAATGATAATAATTAATTTTAAAAAAAAAATAATAAATATATAAGCCTTATTGTGTGCAATTTCCATTTAAAAAGATCTATAAAAAGAAAACTATAAAAGTTAGAATTAAACAACAAAAAATGCAATTTAACTTGATGCAATGACCACAAGTAATCTATTCATTAGTGTGAGCATTAAAACAATGTGATAACAACTTGTCATCACTCACTGTACAGAAGGGACTTGCAGTGACGGATGCTCTTGTCACCCAAAGTAAACCTATTAACGCAAAATATGCTAGATTACAAAATGTCTTGCAACTTTTAATGAACAACAGCACTTATGTTTGAGACTTCCTGATACTTTTATTGACCTAATTCCTTCTAGTTCAGATGTTTTCCTCTATTATGTGTTAATGATCAAGGCTGCTAAATTCCTCTTCTAAAATCTTCTGTAGGTACAAGTGGCAAACTTAATAATTTCTTTAAGTAACCATTGAAGACAAGTGAGAAAAAATACTCTCGCAGGCTAAAAGTAAACCTTTGGAATAGCAGTGGATTTTAACTCATATGATTTTTTTAACCTCTAATAAGCAATAATAAAAAAAACAGTTGCATATAAAAAATTATTGTATTGAAAAGATTAATCTATACTTATGATTTCATAATCACCTTCATTATTGAGCTGTTTCATATACCTACTGCTAAGGTTCCCGATATGCTCTTCGTAAAATATTGCTACTAATGAAGTTAAATGAGCCTTGATGTTTTCTTGATATTCTTTATTTTGAAGCACCATCTTTCTAATCACTTTTTCAGATCAGGAAACAGATTATCACCGATGTTAGGTTAGGCAAATGCTTAAAAGTACTTTTAAAAAAGTTTGGTTTGCACAAGCTCTAATAGAACTGGGCTTGTTGTAGATAGAAATATTCTAGCACTCAGCATGTTTATACTTTTGTGACGAGCACTACGCATGTGATTCCGTCTCTCTCACTCCATACACCTTTCAAGTTTATGCTGAGCTGATACATGACAATCCCACTCCTTAAATTGCATATGCAAAACAATACCTCCTTGTGTAATTTCAGTTGGATATTTTTTATCACTTACCATACAGTCTAGACTTAGCATTAAGTGACTTTTTTCCCTGAACTAATAATAGCTAGGATGGCAGGGCTATTACATTGATCAAGAACTTATTTAAATTTATTGGCAGTAACATTTTATGCAGAGGTCATTGAGAAGGTTACCCACAGATACAACAAATTACTCAATTGTAAACATGTTAATGTCAAAAAGTAACCATAAGGGTACATAGCTTTTAGTAATAAATAGTTATTTTATATTCACTTACGTTATATTTATGGCCTATTTGTGATTGAAAGAAACAACGCATGTATATTTCTAAATTTTTACTCTTGATATTTTAGATCTGTGTCTTCTATAAAAAATTTTCAGTGAGGAAAGTATTCAGAAAATATTCAGTACCTTTTTTACAAATTTTTTGGGAGACCAAAAACTAAATGTAGTTTTTGAAAGACTAAAAAATGTTCAAGTTGTATATAGTTGATTTTTTCCCACAGTTGAAGTATATTTTTATGTAAAAATTCAAGATTTTATTAAAATTAGATGTAAACCTTTATTGCGCTCACATTAAAAATTGTTTGATTTTTTATTATCATAAGAATAAAACTACAAATTCAATGCAATTTCAATTTCTTATCAGTAGGACATTACACTTTAAAGAAAGTATTCAAATTAGATATAAAATTAAATAAATAACACATCTTCATCCTTGGCATCAGTCCTCTCATCTTCCTGTTAATCTTGATGATTTTTACATACAAGTGTTTTGCAAATCATTCTTAGCATGCTAATGTGAATAACCTAAAATTGGGGAGAAAGATAGGTGCTGAATCTTTCTTGCAGCAACCCCTTCAATGTACACCTATACTTGAGTTGAATTTTTTGTTGAATATTTTACGTTTATATTTTTATACAATAGCTAAGTGTGAATCCATGATCAAGTAAATATTAGTGATAGAATGATATAGATCATCAGGATGTGTATTTAAATCCAAATCATTGATTCCAAATAGAACTATGACAGTTACCAAAACAAGAATTAATATATAACAAGAAATTGTTATATATAAATATTTCTTTTCAATACTAACAAGGAATGTTTTGAAAATGTTGAGTCAACTTTGTTCTCAACTATGTTACTTTATTCAATCAATAGATGGGAAATAATTCAGGCAAATTAAAATTAAAAAACCTGAGGCTTAAGAGATTAATCGTGTAAATAGCTATTTATATGCACTGTATTTGATTTAGAGAAAATAAGTTTTTATTTTTGTATTTCATTTAGAACTATATTTTTAAAATTTAATATTAGGAGCCAGTTTCACCAAGTTTGTCAAATTGTATATTAAAATTTTTATTTCTTGGCCAGTTTTTGATTGACAAACATTAATTCAGAATACATCTAATCACAGTAGAGAATATCAATGCAAACACTTTTTTTGCAAACTAGAAACAAAAACAGAATAAATATTGCTATTGGCTATCATCTTGTACTCTTTTAGCTGCTTGCAGCAATAGGATCATTTATGAGTTTTTATTACGGTAAACTGTCAAACATTCAAATCAAATACTATATACAGTTGAGTCTCAATAATTTGAGGTAAATGGGACTGAAAACACCTCGGCAAGAAAAAATAGGAGTTTTAATGAACCATAATAGAGTAGTATAATTAAGAACGCACAAAATAAGTTTATATAAATTTACATGAACATTTCTTAGAAGTTTAACTCATTTTCTTGCAAATAGATAAAATAGACTCAAATAGAAATAGGCTCGAATTTAACGAAAGCTTGAAATATCGGAATTTCAAGACTGTACATCAGAACCCATGATTCTAAAACATTCATTTATTAATTGTAAAAAAAATAAGTAGATGGAAAGTGACAATTTTTATCAAATCTAAATAACACCGTATTTACTCGTGTATAACGTGCATATTTTTCCTTTAAATTCCTTTTACAAAATAAGATTGCTTGTTATAAACGAATAGGCATAATTGTAAGGACAAAACCCAGAAATATGGGGTTTACCGAAATCTTGTTGCTGTTCATGACAAGCTGGTTGTTAATTCTTACTGTGTTGGCCCGTTACCTGCTACAATTTGTCAGGAAAGAATACAATAGGGAAGGGTCATTGCTCTTACCTTTAAGCTAAGTTTAAAGCAAAACTGATTCTTTTCCACTGTGGTTAAATTCATGTGTTGAAGGAGGTACCATATAACACAGTTCTTGATTCTGGGAAATCCGCACTTACAGCATTCATTTTTTTCCCTGATCTACACTTCTTACAAAGGGTTTTAGTTTGCAATTGCTAGTTGTGGCTTGAACAGTAGGTAGCTAGTGATTATAGGTTAACTGGTTTTTATTTACATTGAGTAAATACATGTTCATCATATACGGTAAAATTTAAACTTTTAGTAATAAAACATGTAAAAGATAATGACAATCGGGCCACTTCGAGCAAATTTGATGTACCGGAAACAAATGTCCGGGAATAGAAAAAACAAGAAGCAAAATTATTTCTTAAAACTCATGATCGGTGGTCTTTTTGTGGTAAGTAAGCAATGTCTCCAAATGTAGAAATGCAGCTAGTTGAGTTTATACAAGGAAAGAGAAGTGCGGATTATAATGTCTTATAATGTACGTTATATTATACGTTTGGCGAATTGTTAAACGTCTTAACTTTGATAATACACAATAATATACAAGTCATTTTTGCTGTGTAAGGTTTCTTTGTAGACATGGCCTTTCAATTCGAAGGTGAAGCACTTTAGCTCAACGTTTACCCGATGAATATGAAAATAAAATTATTGAGTTTCATCGATTTATCTTACAAATAAGGACGAGGAATAGTTTTGAATTGCCTCAAATTGGAAACGCTGATTAAAGTTGCATATTTTGGGAAATGCCAATGGCCTAATTCAGTTGAACAAAAGGGAGTCAAGTCAGTACCTATCAGATCAACAATTTTGAAGAGGAAAACATCATATAAATTTAATTTCTTTGAAAAACTTCATTTAGATTTTATAAAAGTTAAATTAAATAAAAATCTTGTATAAAGTCATTTTTGAAAATTCATTTTAGTTTTTAGAAATGGTGAGAAATTTAGACAAGATACTAACTTGCTTACACACTGATAAAGTTTTACACAGTAAACAGTATAATTTCATTTGTCAGTATAATGCTGCAGACCGTTTCTTACTGAATCAGCAAATACTTCAACATTTTGTATGAAAACATTTATGGAACAGTACTATAAATAAAACTTTACTGAGACTGTTTCTCTTTTAAAAATAAATCATTATATTTTATTTGGAAATTACCCATACATAACTTCTTAAGCATACCACTTAAAAATTAGTTGAAAAATTTGTATGGTGAAACTGGCCATTAGTGAATTAGTTTTAATTTATTTTAATCAATGTCATTTATGAAGTTCCTTTTCAAATATGTAGTAGTAATCAAGCTAAAATGTCATTTAAATTTTTTTAGCAAAACTGTTAAATTTTAAGTATTTAAATGCATTATTATTTTTGTAAAATAACTATAAATAAATAAAACAGCTATTTTTTTTATGTAGTGTTATAGTTACGTTTCCTTTGTAATGTTATTTATTTCCTTTCAATTTTGTTAAATTAAGCAAGAGTTATTAAATAAAAACACCATAAGAACAAGGTGAATTCTTTTGAGTTTATTTGTTGTGTCAGGAAAATTCACTGTAAATGTATACAAATATAAATAAATGCAATAAAGTATGGATTTAATAAAACTAGAATGATATATGAATTGATATCACAAATAAATAAAAAGCAAGTATATTATATAAATAGGAATGAATAAAACAGCAAAGCATTAATTAAACTGTAATGAAGATATGAATCATGGCAGTGAAAGTTTTTGTGATTCGTCATGAAAATGTCTCCTCAATGCATCTGAATAAACTGCCTTGTTTGTTGAATTTTTCAGATTCTCGTTTCACTTCCTTTGTCAGTGATTTTGGTCCACAAAGTAAAATGTTTATTTCTTGTCTGTAAGAAATTTCAATAAATTTTTATATAACAAGATGTTAATACTAAAACAACTAGATCATATTAAGAAATGACGTTTTGACATTTTGAGATGTTTCATTAAAGTTTAGTTTTAGTAATAATTATTTATGGTTGCTTTTATACTTAGAGATTCTTCCAATAAGCATTCAGAATAGAATATTTGTAGATTTTGTTAATATATATACTTATTAATTTGTCATGTCAAATGGGAAAGTGAATTACAAATATTGTCAAAGTAATTATCTTACAAATATTGTAATTACGAATATTCTGTAAGGGAATTTTTTAAATTCTACTTACATCTAAACATCTATCTTGAAGGTATATAGAAGATTTTTAACTTCAGCAATTTGCCGTGGCAATCGTTAAGTTACAGGGGTAAACTTATGATTATATTGGTAATGGGTTAAGAATCTCCGTTTTTATGCACAAATTGCTATATGTGGCATTCTCTAAAGGTGAGAAAAGGAGTAGCTTAAAAATTCTTTTGCCAAATGATTTGGGCTCAATCAGAGTATGGTCGGCTTCCTGGTATAACTTACTTTTGGTAGATGTCTGCCCATTCATTAAACAGCTGATTCCACTTAGGTCTTCCTGTACTTATACGCTGCATCAGAAACTGACACTCATTTTGAAAGTATTTCTGGATAACAAATGAAGGTAAATTATATATTTCTTATTCTTAGAAAATGTCTATTAGGTTTTATAGAATGTTTCAAAATATTATAAAATTAGCATTTTACAGTCTTAAATTTACCTGCTCCAAACAGTGGCAATTCAAGGCCCTAATTTTCAATTAATTGTTTCTCATACCTTTCTGAATGATAGGAGAATACTACATATTATTTGATTCCTTCTTCACGTGAACTGCTAGTTTTTAACTAACAACAGTTGTAAATATGTTACACTTGCCTATAATAGCACTTACTTTTATAAATAATTGTTTGGACAGCATTTTGGGAGGTGTGGCCCATTGTCAACTCAGACCACAACTGACTTCATGGTTTTTTACAGGTTAAGGTGGGGTACAGGATGTAGTTGGGTTTTGAGTAAATGTTTAGGGTGTAGTTGGAAATGTTTGAATATCTCAATTATTTGGTTGTGTATCGGTTATTTTGGTTTTGTTTGTATCGAATTTGTAAGTTAGATGTTATGTTTGTGTAGTTATGGTTTAATATTTTAAATAACAAACCCAATAACCACAAAATAACTTTATTTAATCACTTTATGTACATTTCGGTTACCAAGTAACCATCTTCAGAAGTACTGAACAAAATTAATTTAATTTAAAACGTAACATATATAGCAAAACATATTGAGGTTATAAATGTATTCTTATTTTGTCTTAGCATTGCTGATTATCTCATATCCACAAACATAACATCTAACCTATAAATTCTTTACAAACAAAACAAAATAAACTAACGATACACAACTAAACAATATGAGCAATATACAAACATTTTAAACTACACCCTACAAACATACTCACCAAAAATACCTACATCCCCACCCTAATATCCCACTCCCACCTTAACCTAAAAAAACATGAGGTCAATTACAAGAAACGGCCATCCTCAATAATTATAAAAATAAATACTACTATAGACAAGTGTAACATATTTACAAGTGTTTTTAGTTAGAATACTGCATTTACAAGATATCTTCCACAGAAGGTAGTAACCATATAATGCCCTTCCACTTGAAATAATATTATTTCTTTTGTGTGTATTAGTACTTGTAGTAATCACCACAAATTTTTTTTAAAAAATTGTTCAGTCAAATCCTGTACAAGAAAACTACTAGGATTACCATTTACTTTAAAGATTTAAAATCCTAGCCCTTCACTGGTCACCTACTTAATATTTGGTAAAATATGCTTTAAAGGATATTTCTTTATAGCAATTGGTAATGCTTTGAAGAGTCATTTAAAAAAAGAATATGAGCTATTAAATTCTGAAAATGGTGATGTAGAATACAAACAATGAATTTCTACTCTTTCAGAATTACTTAACTGTACTTTGTACCTTTATGTAAGAATTGCTTGTACACCAGTAACTTTATTCATACTTTTTTACAATAAAATATATTACTAAACACTTTAAAATGTTTTAAACTTGCCTATAGTAGCACTTACTTTGTTTGTTCTCAACAAACAAAGTAAGTGCTACTATAGGCAAGTTTAAAACATTTAAAAGTGTTTAGTGATTGCTAGTAGCTCACGTGAAGATGGAATCAACAAATGAAAATATATTATTTCTTCATTTATAGTCCAATAAATTTACCTACCTCCAACATTTTATTGGAAGAGCCTCTGGTCACAAACAAAGATACTTGTAGACGATCAGGCTGATTTTGACTCCAAAACTATAAAACCATATTTATATTTCAAAATTAATATATGTGTTAGCTTAACTTGTATATAAAAAATTTACATATATTTATAGATGAGTTTTATAATTTATTATATTTTTTTATTTAGAAATACTTCATTTTCTCTATATTACAGAAATTACAAACCCATAATAGAAGAGAAAAATAATCATTTTAAATATGATAATATGACAAACTAAAAGCAAGTTAAAACTGTCTTGTTCATAAAATACTATCAACATTTTAACAAATCTTATTTTTATCACAATTCACATTAAGAAGGTAAAATACATTAATTTACAGAGTATTTATTTGTTTATAATTTATATAAAGTGCAGAAGGATTTAATGCTTGAAATGAAATTAAAAACCATTTTTTTTAATGTAGTATTTTATAGAATTTAAGAAAAATTAGTGACATTTCTTTTACAAATAACTTATGATATATCATTGAAAGAATATCGCTTCTCTTTTAAAATCTGTGTGCTGAATCCTTTTAGTAAATTAGAAAAAGTCTAGAATATTTTTACTGTAAGAATAAAATATAAAGGGTTGTGTTAAATTATCTAAAGCAGAAATTTGGAAGATAATAAATCCAATTTGTTTAAAATTAATTTGATTTAATATTGCATGTTGGTTTTCTGACAACTGTAAACATGGTATGCATCTTTTTAACTTTCAAGTTTTTTGGAATTTATGTGAAAGTAGGCTAAATGCGCTTTAGAAAGCTATAAATAGGATACGACACTAAATTGTTCTTTTGTAAGTTTATGAGTTTGGTTTTGGTGTTTTCCTCGGCTACCTTGGATGAAACACCATATATTATGTTTTTTTAAAAAGTTTAAATAATATTATACAATTTTTGGTCTGCCTATAAAGTTGAATTAATGCTTTCTTATAAATTTGAACATTTGTTCATCACAACAATATGCTCTTGGGTTAAATTTATTAGCTTCGACCAGCCTACATTAGTCTCCCCAATAGTTGGAACCAAGTAAATTTTTCCCCTGCATGCCAGCATATAAAAATGCTGTAACTCTAACAAAACCTTTTTTCCATCTCTCCATCAATACATACATTGTAAAATAATTTGGTAAAATCTCGGTTATATATACAACGGTTAGATAAATTACCTTCTGATGGACTGATGCGATTAATTTAGATGCCCACATGAAATGTTCACAAGATCTCACTGTCCATACTAGGTGAATGCGATGAGGGCGATAAAGTTTGGTTGAATTACTTTTCCTAAAATGATTTACAATGTTATTCAATAGAAAATTATAGTAAAGATTAAAGTAATTAAGCCTTAATTAGTAATACTGACTGTAAATAATCAAACAGAGCAGCAAAAGGTGTGATGCCGATTCCAGCTGCTATACAGATGATTACTCGACACTTTATGGAGGTCTCAAGAGGACTGCAGAATGGTCCGTCTACTAAAAGTCTAAAAGAATACATTAATAGGACAAATATTGATATAATTAGGTATTCCAAACCTAGAATGAGCCTGACATCATATCGTTTTACAAGTTCATATGACTATACAAGTAATTTATAACTGACTAAAACTTTGCATCTCTTCTCTTCACAAAAATTTGTAGAAATATACTTAGAAAACAATATTCTAGCTACATGTTATAGCTATTCAACACTTTCAAAGCATTAATTGTTAATTTACACATTATCAATTTATTAAACAAACGAATTTAACTTTTAATTATACATCATTTGTTTTTATAATATGAAAACAATCATTATAATAGTCACATTATTTGATTTAAAATACCTATTATAGTATAAAGTTTATTCCAATAAATATGTATATTTACAATAGTTTATGTGATGTTAGCCATTATATAGATTCAACCATCATTTCCCTGACTATTAATGATCCTAGACCTCCAAAGATTAAAATCTTCATCATTACCTGGACAATCATTGTCATCTGAATCATTATCATTCAGCCAGATAAAACCTTTCGGACACTTCCTGTTTTATAAACAGATTTTCTACATTTATCTGGTATATTCTTCATGAACACATTTTTCTATTTAACTAAATAAATCAAACGATTAATATAAAAATGTACATAAAGTAATTTTTTGTAAAATAAAAGATTTTTATATTGTGGTTAGTAAGTTTTATTTTAGTTAAAATTAGTCCTCAGTGCTCAAGAAATTCATTAATTTTTCTACTTGTCTGCTATCACGGTGATTTGGAGGCAATTTTAAGAACAGTTACTTCAAGTTCACTTAAAAACGGTCCATTTTCTCTTCTTATGACTTTATTTAGCAATATTTTTATCATTTTAATTGAATTTAATAAATTATGGAGTCAATGGCAGACTTTAGGAGAACAATTGCTAGAATTTATCAAGCACTGACCTTTTTATCCAACGTTGGCAGACCTATTTTACCGAATCCATTGACAAAAAAAGTGTTGGGAAATGTAAGATTCGATCCTGCAGGAAATTATACTTAAAGAACAATCAACGGAAAGCAAAGAAAATGTGAAATATGCAAGACAAGCGTAAGGAATCAATACTCCAAGTCCAATGCTGGTCTCTATCTTGAATGTTTTCAGGTTTTGCATAAGAGACTTTTGACTCATTGACCTAATACCACTTTTATCCTATAAATATACTCTTTTGTTTGTAAAATATACATTTTTATGTGTTAAATATAGTGTTTTTGTAAAACAATAAGTATTTGACTTGACTGCATCTTCAAGTTTTTTTTAACCGTATATACCATGATCCTCATTAGAGACTTTTTTTTTAAACAAGCCTAAAATAGCTAAATTTGAAAAAACAATTTAAAAGATATTTTTTGGTAATTCTTTAAGGTATTAGTAAGTTTAAACTGTAAAAATTCTTTTTTTTTATTTGGCCGGTAATGGGTTAAAATACAGTCTAGAAAAAGCTTATTACAATAAAACTACAAACGACTGTCAGTTTAGTTTCTAATTTTATTGTAATATGTTTATTAAATGGTATTTTTAATGTAATAGGACCCTTTGATAACATGATAACATGGTCATAGAAATGTAAATAAGGATTTAATCTAGGTACCTTTGGGATTAGTTAATGTTTATTAGTGTTAGTGGTATTATGGTTGTTGTCAATAATTTTACAGATAAGAATGCCTTGTGATACATGATACTGTCTTTCCATTAATATATATGGTGATTCAAAAAGAGCGCCGGTTTTTAGACGGCTGGTAAATTTTTGTTTATCGATTGGCAACAATGTTTAACCTCATTTCTATTTCTGAGAACATTCCAATTGTTGATACAGCTTGCATTTCTGTGTGTAACCATTGAGAAATTTACTTGTGTGGTACGAGTGTTAATAGTTTAAACATTTTATCAGAGTGAAGAGATTTATGCAGCTACAGTCATGAGACTTTGTGGTACTCTAGGACATATTCATTATACGCACCGAATGAATCAACATTTCGCAGTCTCATGAAAATGATCTTTGAGATGGCTTCAAAATGGTCAACCTTAAAAGTTTTGGACGTCCTCATTCTGGCCGAACTGAACGGAACACTGCATTGGTTCGTGACAGTGTGGCTGTTAGCCCAGTGAAATCAATACATCGCCTTTCTCAACAATTGGGTGTAAGATGTTCTTCTTTATGGAGAATTCTTCAGTACAATCTTCATTATCACGCCCATTAACACTCAGTTGATGCAACATTTGAAAGTTGCAGATCAGCAGAAGAGACGACAGTTTGTTGACTGGGTATTGAGAACACGGCAAGAGGATGACAGCTTTTCAAGCAAAATCATCTTCAGTGATAAAGCCCACTGATGGAATGGACATTGAAGAGTTGTTGTTTCAGCAGGATGGTGCCAAGCTGTCCTTAAAGCAATTGTGTTGCTCAGAGAACGATCCCATTCTGATCAATTCTGTGTGACAACACCTTGTGACTTTCATCTTTGGGGCGATCTGCAGTCATTGGTGTTTGGCAATAAACCACAAATCATCAATGACTTGAAGGAGGAAATTTGATGGGTTATCGGTAAAATAGAAGTCAAAACTTGTCGTGCAGTTATAGTGAATTTTACGAACAGAGTTGTTATGTGCTAGCGCATTAGATGATAAATTCATGACATCACTTTTGTACAGGAAATCAGAAGGCTAGATGAACATCTTGATGTATTTAATTTTAATTTTTGATTAAAATAAATCTCTTAATATCAAAACCGGCACTCTTTTTGAATCACCTACTTTGATTGCCTTCACATGTATTCTACTTAAATCCTAGCTTGTGTAATTCGCTCCTCAGTATTTCAGGTCCTATATATATATATATTTAGATAGAGAGATTTATGTTCTCAATATATAGTACCGGTTTCAATAATATGATTCATGCTTTCAATAAACCTTATACATTATGTAACAAAATCACCAATTCAATAATTTTTTACTTTCTGTGCTATTTTTTGGCAAGTGTACAAATCTATTTCAATAAGGCCAGTTTATTTTTTAGAAATCATTTTTTTTTTTACAGAACTTAAGTAAACACTAGCAATGTAAATTTTTATATTAAATATATATATATAAATCTTTGCTGTTAGCTTATTTTAGTTGGAAAGTAATAAAAAAAAAACAATACAACTCTCTACTCTTGTTTAGCTTTGGGGAACTGTTCAAGCTTTGATGAAGTAATGTTCTAGCCTTTAAAGTTCACTTTTTTTACAAAACTAGTAATAAAAATAATATAAAATTCATAAGCTTAAAATTTAAAGGAAAACCAAACTGGCATCTTTGTAGACCTTTCACACTCTGCTGATAAACTAAAATAATTCCTTTTATCTCTAAACTAACTTCAGCTAATAACATCAGGCTCGAACTAGATTTTAAATACTCTAAAGTGTTTATGAGTGTAAGCATTTAATTAAAAGTAAAAGATTTAAATGAAGTCTGAGATTTTCTTACCTAATAGGAACATAAGTACGAGGCAGGATTCTATTCCCTCCTTTAAATCTCACCTTTTTACAAAGCATTCCTTAACACACAAAAATTAACAGTTTCAATTTATCATCATTAACAGCTCCAAAGTCATTTAACCAATGTTAATACTTAGATAAGAAACATGAAATAATTTATAGCTAGATCACGATTCAAGAAAGAAATTTTAAAGGCAAATCTTTAAAACCTGTCATTTTTCATTTCAAACATGAAAATCAGGGGGAAGTTTATAAATTCATTTTTTAAATCTCCAAATTTTTTTTAATTATAAAGTAAGTGATCAAAGTAATTATAATCATACTAATTCATTGTTACTTTATCTATCTAACAAAATCATCTTATTTTCTACTATTCTTTAATTTTGATCCTCCATGGATCAAATAATGCTTGCATTTTTAGGATTCAAAACTATTGAGGAGTTCAAGAAACATATGTGGTCTGTATCTTATTTTATCTTTCAACAACTTGATTTTTTTTTATCTCAAAATACACAAAACTATAATAACTTAAGGAAAATTATAACTTTAAGAATAAGCTTTAGTAATTCAAGATCCTTTTAAAAATCCATAAAGACAAACTAATTATGGAAAATTAACTATTATTTAATAGTTTTTATTTCTATCTTGAACTTTAAACAACTTTCTTAAACAAAACTCCAAAATGCAAGACTATACAGTTTGAATGAGTCCCATAGCATTGAGATTAGTACTGAAATTTGCAGTTATTGGTTTGTATATCTTGAGGTTTTCGAATAAACCCTTACTTATCAATTTACTTTTGGTAAAAAAAACTACTGTGTGTTATTTTTCATCAAATGTGTTTTACATTTGGTCAGTACAAGTCACAGGTAAGGCCAACTGGTCAGGTGTGTTATTGTGAATTTGTAGTGTTATGATCTGTGATGTGTTGTTCTGAGAGTAGGTTTTTATTATGTATTTGAATACAGTGTTTAATTGCAAGTGTTTTATCGTTTATCACAAACACCAACCACCACATGTTAAAAACAATCAAACACTATATTAAAAATACATAATAAAAAACTACTCTCAGAATAACACATCGAAGAACAATAAAACCCCATAAATTCACAATAACATAACACACCTAGACAGCAAGTTTTGTTCATTACTAACTGAGAACATTAGTTCACTGACCAAGAGTGAAACATGTCTACTGAAAAATATCAGCAAGTAGTGGTTTTCTTCCAAGTAAATTGGCAGTATATGCCAGTATTCTGCCAAGTATATGAAACACATCTGATGAAAATAGTCAATTGTAAAAGTTGCTATAAGAAACATCAATATTAATAAGAAAAATGTTCGTCATATTACTATTATGTGTTTCTGTTAACTTACTCGTCCAATCTCCTCTCATTCTAATAAGTACAGTAAAGCTTGTGTGACTAGAGGTTGTAATGGTCTGGAAAATATTTTAAAACAAAAACTAATTAGTTTCCAAGCAAGCACTAAATATATATCTATATTTTTAATGCTCTAATTTTACTTACAAAAACTGTGCAAAATATTTCCTTAAAAATATTACATTCTTTAAAATACCTAATGCAAAACAACATTAAAGGAGGGCTTTGTTAAATGAAGAGGAATAAACCAAGACTATAACATGTTATTAAGTAATACCTCACCTTCATAAAGCAAGTTATTTTATATTACTGAAATAACCTAAATTATGCTTTTGTAATATTAGATAACAAGAATAAAAATGTATACTTACAGATGTTATAGTAAATGGATGCCATTCAATAGATGATATTTTTGAACATTGAAGAAGTACATACTGAAACAAAATAGAAGTAGCTTACATACTTTTAACAGAGTGTATGAGTCAAAATATTTTTTAATATACAACAAAGAGTCAATTAACTGAACTAATTTGGACCAGAGAGTATTCGGATAATCAAACATATATAACTTATTATATTAAATATAGATTTCAAAATCTTGTTGTTGTTCGTGATGACCTGGTTGTCATGTACCAAAAAAAAAAAAAAAAATTGGTACCGAAAAGCGCAACTGCAGCAATCTTAGCGGCAGAAATGTGAGGCTGAAGAAGTCCTAAGACGAAAACGTTTCCTCCAAGTGTAAGTTAACAATTTAAACAACTTATATTTAACAGAATGTCTTGTCACAAGTAATTTCAAAGTATAATAAGTTAAATATAGTTACAGTTTACATTTTAGAAAACATTTAGAGTGTACTATTGAACTATATGTACAGTTATTTACATTCTATTACTGTAATAAAAGAACTAATTAGTTACTACTGCTGGCCTAACCAATTTTAGGCCTTCTGTATTATAAATAAAATTAGTATTAAAGGCAAAGTAATTTTTTAAAACTCAAAGACTCAAACAAATTCTGCTATTTAATTACACAAACCTATGTATAAAATTGTGTAGATCTATAGTACTGTATTTTTAAATGTATACATTAACTTTAAAATTTATGTATACAGTATTTATGTTCATTTGTACTGTGATTGCAAAATAATAAGAAATAATTTTTAACATATGACTTAGGGAATGTCCCTTACCTCACACTCTATCTGTATCCTACATTGTGTGCTCTCCTATAAATAACATTTTCTTTCACCGTATTTTCGGATAATTGATACCTATTTGTATTTATTATATCTAGGATAAATTGATTTATTTTTGGAGTTTTGTTTAAATGCTGGATTACTTAATTTATGGTTAATTAATTACTCAACAACAGTGTTTACTGAAATTAATTTTGAGTAACCATGACTGTAGCTAGAGTCCACATCGCATAATAACAGATTCCTCAATCAGTATAATGGAAACTACTCTGAGTAAAAATTGTGAATGCTCAGAACTTTTTTTAACTCTCAGGAAATTATTTTAACATTTGTTGATAACAATTATTAACTAACTACCTATTGTTTGTCAAACTTTTTCACTTTTTTATTCTTTATTCAAAATAGTATACAAAATTATATAGTTATTAGTTCATAAATATATAAAAATACTGATAAGTAAAATAAAGATGTGCATATATTCGCCTAATAACAATGCATAACAAAAATGTGTGCACATTTTTCTGCAAATTGATCTCAGTAAAAATTATCTTATGTGCATATATCTCTCTAAAAGATAGGGAGGGTTAAATTAGACTAATATTTAAATAATAGTTGAAGAAAATCTATGGTTATATAAAAGATAAATTTAGGTTTAAAAGCACGTATACTGCATTTTAAGTTGTTCAGAAAAATTAATGCTTATACATTTTAGAAAGTATCAGATGAATGAATGCCTTAAATTTAATTTAGATTTAAATTATTTACTAAAAGTAATTTAATAACACACCTGTCCAGGTTTTGTAATAAAAGGCTTTTTAAATGTTGATCTAGACAGTGTAATTTGACAAACATCTCCAGGCAGTTCAACTACATCAGAAATATTAAAGTGATTGTGGTTGCGTTGAAACAGTCGCAACAGAAAGTCTGCAATGTAAACACCTAGAGAAACAGTCACCCAAAGCCAGCCCTGTGAATAAGAAATTTTTTTAAAATAAATTACAGAAACATCTGTAAGTATTGCATAAATAAATTATACATTTAATATTCAACCCACTTTATGTTATATATACTTATAGTACAGGTAAACACAGGTACGTTTTAGAAAAATATGAAATATTAGGCAGACTTTATATCAGAAGTCAAGTACCAAATGTTCATCCCTACGACCACAAAAGGAACCAAACGACCATTTATAGGAGAACAACCAAAGAAATTCAAAATAAAACAATAACCAAAAGATGTAAAAAAAGATAGAAGCATACAGAAGAAGAAGTGTAAATATAAAAACAAACCCAGAGAAGAAGTTATTGTTAGGTTTTCTCAGCTCAGGGTAAGATTGCTTAGTAAATAATTTAAGTATGATAAGACATTTCTGCTTCAGGTTAAATTGTCTTCAGTGAAAAATAAAATAGTTCAATGATGATATAACATCTTAACCCCTTCAGACCTGATTTATTTCTTTCAAGTTAAAAAATTATTTGATAGCATATTTTTGGTTGATTTTTGTGTAAGAAGTTACAGGAAATTACTCATTCAAAAAAATGCCCCAATCCCCAAAACGTTTTTTGTGCATTATTATACCCAATTCTACTCAATGAATCCAAAATAGGTTCTCATATATTTGGGGGAAAAGGAAAACGAAAAAAAATTATGTCCACAAAAAAACATTTTTATTACACCTTATATTGTTTTATATAAATTAACATGTGTTAACACTGATGAAGTAAAAAGAAAGGAAATACCATATCAGTAAATAATTGAAATGTAGGATATATAATTAATTGTGCCTAGCTGTATGAAATTGTACAAAACAGTTTCTTTCTTTTTTTATACATAGATGTACATTGCATTTACCACAGTAAAAGTGAGTTTTTTTGTTGCAAAGTCCATTCTTACATCTTTTCCCTTCACGATTTTCATCTAAATGCGGTAAATGATGAACAGAGTCGTAACGCACATCATGTATAGGTCACTGTTCTTCCTTTCGTTTAGTTTTCTTGTGTTCTAACTGAGATTCTCCCGATGGACGACCACGTTTTTTTGCAGTTGTTTTGCTATGACAAGTGTCTCCGCAATGCGCATTCGAGAATGTAAAAGATCTAATATTTTCTTTTCTGGAATAGATAGAGCTCTATCCAGCTGCATGCAATTGCGAAGTCAACTGCATGAAATATCAGCCTCAAAAAGTCCATTTCTTAGATCTAATATAAATTCTATAAAAAGATATGAGCTGATCTAGAAAATCAACACCGCCCATTGTATGGTTGTATAACTTCACAATCTCTGGCTGATTAACTGTTACATACCTTTTTTCATTACTCTTCCACCTGTCAACCTCATCTAGTTGTCCTGAGCCAATGAAATTTGATGCTAGGGCAATTGTCCTGTTGTCCAGCCACTTTACAACTACATCTCCATCCATATTAACTACTTCATCATGGCTGCCCTGACCCTTCTTTTTCAAATCTTTATCACAAAGCAAAGGAGGATTATAGATTAGATTTATTCCAAGACCTTGATCCCAAAATAACCTCACCCTAGGAAACTTCAAACAGCCAATGGCTATGTGTAGGCCAAACAGGATTTTAATTTCGTCAGAATTTGTAGGTTTAAAATTTGCTACATTTTTCTAGAGAGCATAAATATTAGTTGCCTCAGCCATTTTCTTAAAATCATTATCTTTAATATATCTTTTGAAATAAGATATGGGGGTCAACAGCTGAAGATCATTTTCAACCTTAGAGTAACTCCAGGATATTTCCAGTCTATCAAAAGAATGCCTCCTCCATTCTGTTTTTCAGTCACAATATTTTGAAAAGGTAATGGTGTATTATGGATATCAGCAACTAACTCACCTTCATCCTAGTTACTCTCATTACCTCCAGCACCATCAACCACCTGTATTCTATCTGCTCCCATTCTTTTTCTTGAAGGTGATTGTTGAACGACATTATCTTCATCTCCATCATCATCACTGAGATCAAGCTCTGACAAATCCCCTGATTCAAGTATATCTAGTATTTTTGCAGCATCAAGTATATCTAAAATAATTACACAATGCAATTAGGTACAGTAAAAATACAAGAGGATAGTAAAATTCCAAAAACATTTTTTTCTCAAAATCTACATTTGTTTTTTTTCAATATATATATTATATTGTTCGATAATAATGATACTACAATGTGTAAATCTAACAAAACTGTAAAAAGCTTATTTTTAACAGTGGTTTTGGTGTTATAATACAATATGTACTGAAAATTATTGAAATTACTGACATAACTGCCTTGCTTACATCCAGTCATATTGGGCATAATTATGTCCACGAAATATATTTATGGTTTGAGTGATTACTGATGAGGATAATAATTAAATTATACGTGGTAATAAAGTAGTAGAATGTAGTAATTATAAGAAACATAACAAGTATGAGTTAACATAAATATTAACATATCAAATTATAAATAGACTGTGTACATACCTAGTTGATTTCTTGAATTGTCAGCCATGTTGTCTTCTAAAAATGATGATTATAAACTTATCCACCAGAGATCATGACTTTCTGGATAATATCATTCAGTTTGAGTGCAGAATAATGCCCACCAATAGGTTTAGAGGCTAAAGGGAGTATGCTGTTACCATTTACAAAGGTTTAAAGTCGATGTGCATAATTATGCACTGTGGGTCTGAAGGGGTTAAGCAACCCAAACTTAACACCAAATAACAAACTTATTTAACAAACTTAAATAACAAAGATATTTTAAAAGAATTGACTAACTCTGGACATGCTTGAAAACAACATTGGCTACTATTAATCTTGTGATAAAAATATTAAATATTACTTGCTAAATAAGTAATTAGAAAATATCAAATAATACTCTATATGGATTACTTTATATACAGTTGAACCTCATTCTAACAGACTCTATTAAATCAGACATCACTTAAAATGGCCTGTGTTCTGAAGACAGATTATACTTTGATTTAAAGTAGAATAGGAATGGGTCTGTGGCAGGGTAAGGATGCAGTGTTGTTCGAACGCTGTGACAGTCAACCTACCATCGCTAGCGGCTAATACCATCAAGAGTAGCTAGTTGGTAAAAGCATTCATTAAGTTACAGATTTTTTCACATTTTTCCCCAGCAAAATCATATTTTTTAATTATAAATTTCTAATCCTCTTTATTAGAACTGCCTACATTTATAACCGAAGTTAATTCTGAAATTGAAAAAAGTATGTAATTAATAATTTATAACATGCAACAATTATTTAATTACTACCTTTTATAATAAAATGTTCTTCATGCATATGGGTTAGAACCTTGAAGTGATTGTACAAAGATAAATTTAGTTTGATAGTAATACGATGAGTGTTTCACTTTCACACTTGTAAACAACTTAATTCATTTACACACAAATATAAGCACTAAATATATACACTTTCACCATTAAATATATACATAAATTTACATAAAATGTGTAATTTATTACTTAAATATATGATGGTATTATATAAATAATGAGTATATATTATATAGCGAACGAGTCAGCTAAACACGTCTATAGATAGATTAGGATGTGAGATAAGCATTATCTGCGATTACATTATATCCATTATATGTCTGCATTTATATTACCGATCAGTATTGTGTTGTGAAACACATGACACAAGAAAATAAGTAATATATAAAATTTTTTTCAAGTCAATTTCTACTTAAATCAACAAAGAAAAATTTTATTTTAGTTTCTATTTATTTTATAATCTGTAATATAAATATGTATATACATATGTCAGAATAAGAATATTAAGTAGCAAAATAAAAAACAATTTAAGGTTATTGAAAGAAGGTTTTTCATATAGATCTATGAGATGTCCATTTCTATCTATGGAAAGTTGGCTCAGTGCCAAAAAGTGTTAGACTTTGATGAACATGAGATACATAGTTCGAAAACGACCCAGATGCCCAAATTTTTGTAATGCAATTATTGAATAAATATTTGAAAATACTTTATTATAATCAATTGTCATCAACTATAGGTTTTAAAAAATGTATTTGAACTTGATTAAATAAATAAAAACGCATTTTATTCGAAAATAAAATATTTTGTTGATTGAAAATTTATACAAGATATATATATAGCGTGAGGTAATAGAAGGATATACAAAATTCAAGAATAATAGAAGGAATTTTAAAACATTCCAAGTTAACTGTCTGTAAAGATCGAGACAGTAAAATCTTCAAAAAGACTGTTGATGGGAAGCAAAACTGAAATTGCAAAACGAAGCAAGCAACGGCACTGGTAAATCACTCCACCACAGCTACAATGAAACTGAGGGATGATCGGAAGCTTAACGTCGAATTGGCAACAAGGCTCACCCACACAGATATCCTATTCGTCCAGATGGCAGAAACCTCTACTCCCTCTGGCCAATTTCACCTATGTAGAATCCTATTCTGTTTTAAATCAAACTATAACTATAACATCTGCTAGCCACATGAACAGGCAGTGCTCTTACGCAAACCCTATATGGCTACTAATATGGTCATTTATGCCTTTTTTCTAGTAGTTTCCCCTAAAACTAAGTAAAATAACTGTAAACAGTGTAGGCATATCAGTAATATTTATATTAATGACTTATCTAGTGCTGACAAATGTTTTATAAACAAATATACATCCTACCCTAACTTCACTGGTTTGAAATGCGACTTTTGTTCCATAAAACAACCTCAAAACACTTTCAATATAAATCTGAAGAATCCCTACTAAAAATAAGAAAAAAAATTTGTTAACACTGTCACTGAATTTTATGTTACAATAGATGTTATGTTGGAAAAAAATTTAATAAGTTAATTACTTTTTATGACTGTAAATAAAACTTGTTTACATTTAAATCATGTGTTTTTAATCAGTTTATGTCTTTTTATTAACCTTTAATAGTTTTTAACCACTTTAAGACAACTTTTTGTTTTATAATGGACTTTTGTTAAAACAGACAACCTTCAGCCCCAATTACTTCATTATAATAAGGTTCTATTGTATTGCTTAATGAGTGCAGTTAATATTCATAGTTCAATATTGTGTATTCAAAACTAAAATCATGAAGTTGCTTGTTGTAATCATCTTGAATTCACTGATTAAACTATAATTAAATGATACTTAACTAAGTGAATACGTAAGGCTTTACTTATTGATGTATTTCGAAACAATCGTCTATTTAAAAATGTGTCAGCAAGTAAGCCCTTATGTATTCACTTAGTTAAGTATCGTTTAATTATAGTAAAATCATGAGTGTACAGTATAACATTGATTTTGTGTTTGCAATTAACAATGGTGGCAAAAACAATATCCCTAGATATAAATCTAACTATTTATTTTCAACTGTATGTTGCAAGTGAACATAGAGACAAAAACTTATCAATTAATTTGTTCTATCTCAGTAAGTTTTATAAAATACAAATCTCACTTACTTTTTGACATTATCGAAAAACTGCCTTTAAAACCATCACTGCTTAACCTAACAACAACTCCAAGCGAAAATTTAGACACTGATGAAGATCGAAACGGAATGATCAAAAACATTCTGTCTCAGTAAGTTTTTACAAATTAACAAAATAAATTAAGGTTCGGAAGGTCATAAACTAATGTAAAAGTGATTTATTAATTAATATTCTAACCACTTACAATATAACACTGTACTTACAGTATAAATGTAGCCTCTGAACAGTAAAATTTTAGAAAGAGTTTTAGATCTAGATTGTATTCCAAAATTATGCAAATTACTTCATTTAAAAAGAAGTCAGTCCTTCATAAAAAAATATTCAAGGTAATAATCATTTACACATAAAAAGCAGAATCTTCTGCAATTATTTACCTCGAAAATACTTTCTTGATGTTTTAGTTTTTTACTGCATAAAATAATTCATTTCAATAGATTCATTGTAGGCAATATGCTTTCACTGGTGGTTATTTCTCAGAGTTTGTAATGTTTATTCCGTGTCAGAGTAAAGAAACCATAATCCCTTGTACATAAAATAAGGAACTAGGTGGTGGGTGGTAGAGGCTGTAAATATTTGTACACAGTTTCTAGTTATTAATGATACTTATTATTTTTCGTGTAAAGATTTCAAGTATTAAAATGTTGCTGTACAGAAATGTCTTTGTCTACTGACAATATCAATTGGCCTAAGGTCCTGGCAAGCCTCTGGCTAACCACAAACTTTAACGGCATGGATAGCCAGTGAAACGAGAAATGAGTAATGGCTCATACTCATTTAAATAACATTTTTATCCTGCATATAGTGACGCTTACAACATTTTTCCTGCAGTGAATGCATTAAGTTTATTCTAAAGGAATGATTATTACTTAGAATGATTAATTTTTAGTAGTAATCGTCTGGTGAAAAATACCAGTAAGAGTGTTTTTACCAACAAAAAAATTATTCAAGAAACCTCAAGAAGTGCAACATGAAAACTGCAGCTATTAAAATTACTTGAACTGCGAGATAATTTTAAATTCGCCTTTTCTTATATTCATATATTATAAACAAACCTGGTTCTTCATTGGCACAAATACTGGGTCAGCTGTGCATATCCCAGGTTCTCCAAGATTGTTAAGTGGCGTACGGCAGCCTGGTTTATGTTCATAGTAGTTTTTCTGTTCTTTAAGCACTCCACTAAACATAGTCACACAACTTTTAAAAATACTGTGAAACATATTCCTGGATAGATAAATATTACAACAAATATACATATTTTTTTTATTTTTAAAGTAACTGTTCCTAATCAAGTTTTGTACACAATTATTTTGTAACTATATTTAGAACACATTTATTAGTTATTATTTATTTCAAAAGTATAACTTCAAATTAATTTAATGCAATAAATTAAATTGCAAATTTGGAAGGATGTAGCACATAAGAGAAAACGCTTAGGTCTCAAATAATCTATAGAGTCAAGACTTGAAGTAGAAGTTAGTCAAGGACAATTATTCCAAGATCATGTATAAAGTTTTACTTGGAAAAAAGTATCCGTGAAGTTTTTTGTTTTTAATTATTGTGTTTATTGTAGAAAGAGTAAGAGAAAATATTGAGAAACTTGAATCCAATCCTCCTATATCTCTTCCTACAAGAGGGGAAAGGTTTTTAAACATTTTGGGAGACTATCTAAAATCAAGCATTTTTAACCGAATCCAAACTCATGTCAACAGGACTGGGTGACTAACGTTAAGTCCAGAAACAAGGATTTGAAAGTCACAACCTGTGGTGCTATTATGTAAAACCTCAAAGACCTCACATTAAGGCCTGTACTGGTGTACTCTATCAAAGCTCGACATGGTTAAAGTCGCAGCGACACCTTACCATTGGAGGATGATATTTTCACACACCACAATAATAATACAAACATTTCACAACCATAATACAAACCCTCATCTCCCAGCTACTTGACCTAGCACCAAATTTGTTTCACTAAAGTAAATACATAGCTTTAGACAAAATAACTATGTCTTCAATTAACTATATCGTTCCTTGTTTACTTTTTAAACACGCTAAATTCAAAATATTATATAATTTTAACATAAATATACAAAGCAAAAAAAGTGTGACATGAAAACTATAGTAACTCTGTTACAAAAACTTATTCTCCTCATTTCTAATAGTCTCTCCATTTTCTATTTTTTTCTTATTTAACATGAATCCTAAATGGATTGTTACATGATCCAAACAATTGATTCATTAAACAGTTTTGAGTTTTCCATCTGTGTCTTTTGCCTTTAAATGTATTTAAAAAAAGTTATTTTCAGTATTCCCTTCTGTAGACAACTGCCAATTTGTCAATTGTATTTTAGTTGAACCAAAAATATTTAAACTTAAAATACCGGTAACTAATATTTATACATGCCATTAAGTACTCACAGGATTATTTAAAAAACCCTTCATTTTATTTGAGGATAAAAGCCGTAATATACAAAAATTATTTATTATGTTTTCAAAAAAAATTATGGGTTGATACATACCTACCTGAGTGGGTGAATGACTAGGAGAAAAAGAAATGGTAAGAACAAAAAATGAGATCCCCAGAATAAGTCGTAATATGAATCACGGACACATTTCAGTGATAAAACTAGCATTAACAGTAGTAAGATGACCATTACAACTCCAGAAATGCCAGCCACTGTTTGAAACAAATCAAAGTTGTTTGATTGATATTTATTGTTATGTAAGCACATAATAAGTAAATAATCTGATTATGAAAAGTATTTTTTTGTATTAAAACAGAAAATAAAGACATTAAATAGTTATTAATCACTTAAACAATAGCTTATGACTATCCGAACTTTATATTTAGTAAATTTGTTAAAACTTACTGAGACAGAACGTTTTCGATCGCTATGTGCCAATCTTCAACAGTGTCTTCTGCTTGGAGATGTTGGGTCAAGTGGTGACGGTTTTAAAAGTAGGTTTTCGATAGTATCAAAGAGTATGTGTAATTTGTATTGTGTTTGTTCGTTTAATATGTTTGTATTTTGTGTTTTTGTGTGCCTGTTACATTTTTACAGAAGACACTGATGAAGATTGGCACATAGCGATCAAAAACGTTCTGTCTCAGTAAGTTTTAACAAATTTACTAAATATAAAGTTCGGATAGTCATAAACTATTGTTTAAGTGAATAATAAGATTCACCGAACATAATGGACTACAAAATTCAAGCATTAAATAGTGCAAAACAATAATAATTTTTAATTAATTATAAATTCCATTAGTCATAATTTCAAGGTTCAAAAGTAGCAAAAAACTGATATTTTAACTAAATGTGTAACAATATTTTTAAATGTTACTTTACTCTCCATAAAAGTTTACAATTAAATATCATCTGAACACAGAAACTTTAACTAATGTAATTAACAGTTGCTATAATGTTAATTTAATAATTTTTGAGAGTATGTCATTAAAATGTATCTAAATTTTTTTAAAATTATTTTAAAGACAGTAATTACACTTACGATTTATGTGGATGTTTTAAAAAAAAAATGTTGTATACTTATGTGAAAGTATATAGCATATTCTTATATGAAAGTAATATACTTAGGTAAAAGCATATATATTATGTCCATTTTTTGTTTTATATGAAAATTAATTTTTATAAAGGCCTCATTTATAAAAGACCAAATGTAACAGTTTATTTAATTTCTTTTTTTAATTGTTTGAATATTAGTGAAAACATGATTTTATATACGAGTATTTAATTGGTTATTTGGTTTCTTTTAAAATACGAAAAACATTATTTTAATAATTTGATGGCTTCAGGTAATTTCTAAAATACCTATTTTAAACCAATATTCAATACTTACCTTTTAATTTATTTTATTTAGCCTCAAAACATCTCATCACAAAATTACAATGATGATAAGAAACCGTTTTATATTACCTTTAAACTTAAAAGTTTGCCGACATTGTAATTTAAGCAATTTATGAAAAAAGTTACATGAGACAAAGTGGTGCTTACATGGAAGTGCTTAGCCAAGTGGTTGTTGGTTTTATGCTCTGTGTGTTTTATAACGTGGTCAAAAAGTGCCCATTTTCACTAGTACCCCAAGTTTAGGTTGAGTTATTTGATTTAATTAAATATTCTATTTATATACTTTTATTTCTATGCTCAAAATTTCACAATATTATATATACTATTCTGTCTTCCCCATTTTGTCACATTCTTCATTCTTTAATAGAAATGGTCTTTCCTACTAACTTTGTAATAGATTGATATAATTTCATGAAAGAATTATGCCTTTCTATATATTTCTCAATAAACCTGGCATTTTATTGCTATATATGTCTTGTCTTGGGAAAATTTATCACTTCATTACATTTCAATCAAGTATAGCAAATTGTAGCAATGTTTATTAGCAATAGTAATGTCTATATTCCTTAAAGACATAATATTTTATATTATACCACTTATAAGTGTACAATATTTATGTTGTAGGTAATTGGAGAAATATAAACAATATTGTTTTTTTATTGTTCAGAAATATAAAACAAACTTTAAATTTCTTAGAGTTCTTCTTATTCACTAAGTTCTAAAAGACTATATTGTACTCTTGTACTATTGTATTTTAATTACCTAAAATAATTAAAACTTTTCTATAAACTTACAATGCTTTTGTTGCACAGAGGGAAAATACATGTTTTAATCTGTGTTTTCACAGAATTTTCATGTTATAACCAATATATACTTTTATTTGTGGTCTTATCATATAAATTTGGTGAATTTACATTAATATTAATTTTCCCCAACTTTATTGAAAAGCAGTCAGCTTTTGAAGCAGAAAGAGTTAAACTTTAAACTAGTAACTAAATTTATTGTATACATCAACTAAACTTTCAAACTATTATCAACACTGTTATTAAGAAATAAGTAATTATACAAGCTAGATATTTACCTGATGTTAGGACAATCAATGTTGGACTCTGGAAAATAAACAAATAATATTATGAAAATAGAGTTGACAAAGTAAATTTTAAAAATCAGAATGCAGTGTAATGTTTTATCTGTGTGGCCAAACTTCTAGTAAATGAATGCCATTTATGAATAGGTGTTATAAATAACTTTGGAAAATATTAAATATCAATATTCATTAATAAAAATTTACTCGTTTATAACTAGTTTAGTTGTAACAATACCTAATTACAAACATTTTTGAAAATTTTGAATGCAACTTTTTATTTTAAAAGTATTTTTTTTTTAATATTCCTGGTGCAAAGTATACTATTTTTAATCTGTGTTGCTTTGTAGTTAAATAACTTTTTAAGATTAAAAAAAAATTATACCATATTTTGCACAAACTTAAAATTTAAGTACATTTTTTTAAATTTCTAAAACAAAAGGTTTGGACTGTGCTAGTCATTTTGTACTAGAGTCCTGATAACATCATTTATTGTGATTTCTGTTGTGTTTGTTCATTTAGTTTTTATATGTTTATTATTATCTATTTTAATTTTTTTGCTGAAATATATTTTCATACTGTGTGCTACTATAGTGTGTTGGTGGTGTAGAGTGTCTGTCGATGAGAGTGGGGTAAAAATACCCCACTCAGATAGGTCTTGATTGTGCAACTATATCCTGTTTCAATTCTATTTGGAAAAGATTGAGTGTTTGTATTCATTACATCTTTTTTTGAAAAGTTTAGCATATAACAAATATAGAATTTAAGTAGCTTGTACAGTTAAGTTTATATATAGCCCAGTGTTTGGAGTTTTCTACTGTTTTTTTGTTGTATTGCTTTTTTTTAATTATTTTAAAAATTCTATTTATAGGCTGTTTTCTAAAATTTTTTTAGTAATCCTACTTGCATGGACGGAGTTACAAGTTTAGTCCTGGGGAAGGCACAGGATTGTCCTGGGAGGTACAGGGGTCCCCCAGAGAAAATTTAAAAGCTTGGTGACATTGAGCCAAAACTTACATTATAAGACATTTAATGTTTTAAACTACTTTTTTTATTGGTAAGTTAGGGTATAGTATTCAAGATATGTTTCTCAAAGAACGCATAAAAACGAATTAACAACTGATACTGCCAAGTGCATTTCTTATCAGTACTAACATTATTTTCGTAGAATTTTAATGAGTTTAATGTTAGCTTTTGATTATAAAAAAATAATACACCTGTCCAGAAATTTGGGGGGGGGGAATTCCTCCCTTAACTCCCCCTTGACCTACTAGAATTCTTATGTATGTGTATTTGTCTTATGTATAACAATTTTTTTCACCCGCTATACTGATATAGTAGAACCTCATAAACTTGATTCACGAAAACTCGACATTCTGTAAAACTCGAGAGGGCTGGTGAATTAATAATTTTGTTACACCGCCCATAACGTAAAACTTTCCATCAGTACATAGGCCGCCAGAGAGCACTAGAAACTCAGACTAGGTTAAGGGTTATTTCCAAGGTCGTTCAACGCACCCTTTACCTGCCCAGCTGGGGCGGGCTATTGTTTGGACATGTTCGGGGATTTCTGTGGCCACTTTCCTTATCGTGAGGCCTGGGATTCCCGGGCAGGTCATAAACTACCCTCGCTACATTGTCGTCACTGGGCGTTCAGTTTAGTGTTTGTTGAGACACAGTTGTGGTCTGTTGCTTTTGTTCGAGAGCAGTTGACAATTGTTTAAACGAGTTTTATACTGGAATATAGAGCAACAGTATGGCGGAGAAGAAGAGGAAACAAGTTTCAGTGTCAATGGAAGCAAAGTTTGGTGCCCTAAAAAGACTTAAACGTGGTGAAAGCGTAAATGAAATAGCATTGGACTTGAACATCGGTAGGTCTACAGTGCTAGGTTGGAAGAAAAAGAAATCTGAAATTGAGTCGTGGTGTTTGAAAAGACAGTGTACGGAATGAAAAACAATGAGAAGTGCAGAGTTCGAAAAAGTCAGCGAAACCCTTTACCAATGGTTCCGTGTGCACAGGGAGAAGGGAACGCCTATATCTGGACCCATCCTGCAAGAGAAAGCTCTTCAGTTTTATGAACAATTTAAGGACGAAGGAGAGCTTGGGTTTACAGCGAGCAATGGTTGGTTGTCAAGGTGGAAACAACGATATAGAATCAAGCTGCTCAGTATCTGCGGGGGAAAACTGTCAGTTGACCCTAACAACGTGAGTGACTTCAAGACCAAACTACACGAGTTTATTGAAAAAGAAGGACTGCCAGGTGATCAAATCTACAATGCAGATGAGACAGGACTAATCTTTCGAATGCTTCCTACTAAAAGTTTAGCTCTGAGAGATGAAAAAGCTGCACCAGGTTTTAAGAGAAGTAAGGAGCGTGTGACTATTCTTGCCTGCAGTAATGCAACAGCAGAGCATAAACTCAAATTAGCGCTAATTGGAAAAGCAAAAAAACCAAGAGCATTTAAAACTGCCAGATGCACAAGTGATGGCAACTTTGAACTCCCAGTTTGGTATAGAAATCAATGCATGGATGAGCGAAACAATTTTTAAAGAGTGGTTTTTTCAACAGTTCGTCCCAGAGGTTGAGAAGTTTCTGAAGAAAAAAAATCTTCCCAGGAAAGCTCTACTGATTCTGGATAATTCTACGACTCATCCTGATGTGCAATATTTACAGGACAAAGACATTAAAGCAATGTTTCTACCGCAGAACGTCACGTCTCTCTGTCAACCGATAGACCGAGGAGCTTTGGCAGCGTTAAAGAGAAGGTACAGACGTAAGCTTTTGTCATCTTTGATGTTGTCCTTGGAATCGGGTGAGGAGCTAACGGCTAAAATAAAGAAGATCGATTTATAAGGTGTCATTGGATGGGTCTCTCAATCTTGGATCGAGCTTGAGACCATAACCCTCATTCATTCTTGGAGGAAACTTCTAGATCACACAGGCAATGATTTGTTGTGTGACGATGGAATCAATTCTGAAAATAGCGACTTGATTGAACTCATGAAAAAAATCCCAGGGTGTGAAGAGTCTTCAAGCAATGATGTCAATGAATGGATGGATCTCGACAGAGCATCAGAACCATCAGGAGAAGATGAAATCATCACAGCTGTAGAAGGGGACAATTCGGAAGAAGAAGAGCAAGAGAACCATCAACAAGAGAGAAAAGTTAGCCACAGTGAGGCTGTGAAATTTATTGAAAGGACTTTGCAGTACTTAGAGCAGCAAAATGCAACTGGAATGGAGATTCTGCAAGACGTTGTGTGGAGACAGAAAAGCAGTCTTCAATCACAGGGTTTTTCAAACGACTTCAGTAAGTTTACTTTTATACTTTTCTTCTAGTGTTCAGAAAACTTCCCATAACTAACTGTGATGGACTTTTTATAAGCAGCATAAACAACTTCAGTAATAATTGTAATGAGCACTGTATTTTCAGATTCTACTAGGAATTTTGTCTCAATTTTTTTTCTTATTTTAGTGTAAGTTATAAATGTTGATATAAATATATAATTGTATATAATAAATCAATAAATGTAGAATTTTAATACTCTAACTTGACGTTTTTATTCAACTCCTAGTTATTTTTATTTAAGTTCCCTAAAACTCGACAACCTCAAAACTTGACAATCTTTAAGTCCACATTGTGTCGAGTTTGATAGGTTCTACTGTATCTTTTTTTTGTTTTGTCAAATACCTATAGTTTTAAAAGAATGTGTTATTTTATCCATTCTGTGTATTAAATATTTAATGGTCATTAGGTATCTTTGATTTACATTGCTATTTTTTTTTTTATTCTATATAGAATAGATCTGTTATACAAAAAAAACGAATTTGTTTAATTGGTTGGTCAGATGTTTAATGATAGATTTGTCTTTCATTGTAAGAGTCCTGTAAATTTTTTTAGGGTGAATTTTGTAATAATGTATTGGGTATTGTGATGTCAAAGAAATAATGTAAGTATAACACAAAAAACTATACACTTCAACATGAATATGCTGCTATTAAATCTATGCTATATGTATTGAAATAAATAACAATAGTTCACAAATGTACAAAACGCACTTGATTAAAGATGTCAAAGTTTCATCTTCTCCAAACCATGTAATAGAAACAGGCCAAAGTTTCCCAAACATTAAGCACAAACTGGAAATACTAGAGATTCACAAAACAGATCCTTCTTAAACACATTTAAGAAATATCAAATATACAAACATATTAAAACACAAAGTAAAACCTACTAAATAAACACACAATAGAAATCTGATATACTATTTGAACATGTTATTAAGAACTGGCTTTATAACCAGCACCACTTAGCTCTCCAATGAATCTTAATGACCAACCTAGACATGATTGACAAATACAATCAAAAATAAACCTCCCTTTATAATCCAGTACAACCAAGCTCTTCAATGAATCTTAATTACCAACTCAGATATAAAGATCATTGACTAATACAATCAAACAATTTTGTTTCATAAAGTTTTTTAAAATTTATTTATTATTTAAGTTCTTTCAAATCATAAAATGTGTGTTAGGATTGTAAAAAAAATTGCTAAAAGTGTTAAGATTAAGATGAAAAAAAATTAAAATTATATGTATTAAGTAGAAAAATATTTACATAGCCCCATTATGCTCAATATAGGTACCAGAAGATAGGCTTTTTTGATCTCTTATAAAAAAAAATTTCCTGCTATCTTACACATATAAGTGTTAACAAATTCTCCTACTTTGTCATTCTCAGAGAAGAGCTTTTCAGTCAAATCCAGTTACAGTTTGGGGACAAATCTATAATCTCTAGGTGTGCGGTCAGGACTGTTAGTAGATGGTTTCCAAAAGTTCTATTTTACATGAGTAAAATCTAACAGTTCAGCTTTTAGGAGTAGTTTTTGGAGTGCAATATTTGCAATAGGCAGATTAATGTAGAAACTATGCTATTTGTTCTGTATGGTTTGCCGTACGTTTTTGAGTATTTCGCAATAAACTTTTGCGTTGATTGTTTTACCTCTTGGTAAAAATTTAACGAAAAGTAACCTGTCTGACCAAGAAAATCAGAAACCATGATATTTTGTGATATGAAATGTTTTATTTTAGTATTGAGTCTCTATTGACACTCTCTTTGACTTAGGCGTCTAGTGGGAAATCTACATCTCATACCCTGTGACCATAGTCGAAAGAATTTTACTTGAAAAATTTACTTCTTAAAACACTCAAGGAAGTTCAGGTACTTTGAACATGATTTACTCTGTGTCTTTATCCATCAAGATCAATGTTTTCAGTATCCTAAAAATTTACATTTACAGTCTATCTTGAGGTTTTTAAAATTACTTCTATTGGTATCACTTGACAAATAAATATCAGTAAGTAGTGGTTTTTTTGCCAAGTGATAATAATAGAAGTAATTGAGAAATTGTCTCAAAAAAATGAAGGGCATTGCATCAGGACACATATTGTAAATTTGATCATAGATCTATCTGAATGAGCTTTATTTTCCACTATTCCCAAGAAATTCCTACTGTAGCATCAAAAGAGTGTCATTCTTGTCACCGAGAACATGTATTTGTTCATAAATTTAAACACGTTCTGCCAAATCAGTGAATTTGCAAAAAGCAGCTTTTGGATTCAACCCATCACTATATATAGCAAAAATTTCACTTTTTTCCATGATCATTTTATTGGGGCTAGTAGCAGTTTCATTATAAGTTGACTGTTAATACTTAGTAAAACCATGGTTCTGATACTACCTGGTTTGTTTCAAATGACGCTTCCCTACTCATATTCCTACTAATTTATACAACTCTGAAGTTAATACTTATCTCTGGCTTTCAAAATTATAGTATATTTACACTCCAAATATCCCTTACACATTAACATTTTCTTATTTTAAATGTAATTTGTAAAATATATTTATTCCAAACTTAAAATATTATTTACCTGGCTTTTGTATTTTGCCCAGTTTATTTCTGGAAACTGAGAATTATAATGTAGACTAAAATTAATGGCATTCATTACATGAGCCGCAGTATGGATTACTGAGAACAAAATCAAAAGAAAATGTTTTATTAAAAATTTCATGTATAATACAATTTCATGTTTGTATTATTTACATTTTTTGTTTTTACAATTTTCTACATTTATTTATTACATAATAAACAATACATATTTTTTGTAATAAATATTGAAACTTGGATATAATTATAGAATATATGTGGCAAAAGAAGTTTTTTGTAATCATCTTGATTTCACTGATTATATTCATAAATAATTGTTTTATGTCTAAGTTGATATACTCTCTACACGTAGTTATAAAACAATTATTAATGGATACATGCCATTAATATATATTAAATAATTTTCATAAGTTCTGGTGATATGAATAGATTTGTTTAAAGAGAATAACAACAGTAATGACATATTTTTAGATGAACTGTGGGAAGAAGGTTAAATAAATACCAAAAGATTTATAAAGAGCAGATGACAGTGTTAAAAATTATTGAGATAAGATTTTAACAGATGCTACAGTACACGTAGTACCTACATGACTCTCCTAAAACGTTGGAAATAATACATTTATAGTAGCCACGTGTTGAATCAACAATTATGGGCCTGGTTGGCAAATTTATCCCTCTTTTTGACACCATTTCAAAAAATACTCAATATGACTTTTAGTAAAAGGAAAACCTATTTGAATGTTCATAAGATGTAAAATTTTGTTGAGTTCATAGGTAACAGTCCAAATTAATAACAGGACACATTTCCCAAAACAGACATTATTATTCAAACAAAAGTAATACTACTAATAATTTACATATTAATAAGTGTTAAAAAATATTAGTATTTTTTTTATCAACAAAGTAGTTGATAAATAAGCAATATCTGCAAACTGAAATAAAAAGTAAAAATATATAAAAGGGTGATACATAATAAGTCACTTAATTTGTTTCATGAATAACATATTTGTTTATGATATCATTAGTATTTTATTATTATTATATTCCTTCTATTAGCTCACACTCTCCTGATATATATATATATATATATATATATATATATATATATATATATATATATATATATATATATATATATATATTCTTGATATTTAATATTATCCATTGCTTTTCCGTTGCACTGACTTTATGAAGTTAATATATTACTATTTTTGAGTAATTTTATCCACCATTAAAAAAGAAACATAATAGATAGTATCATTACGCTAACCAAACACATATGTAACCAAAATTACTTCCAATTTAACAATAAATATTATAAACAAACAACAGGACTCCCCATGGGTTCACCCATCTCATCTGTCATGTCAGAAATATATTTACAACACTTTGAACAAATAATAATTAAACCTATAATAAACACACACAATATCTCACTATGGACAAGATATGTAGACGATATACTTGTAATATACCAACCTACCATTCACAACGAACACGTCATAATATTAAACAAACTAAATACATACAACGAAAACATACAATTCACCGTTGAAACAGAAACAAATAGAACAATCAACTTCCTCGACATTACTTTAAATATAAATGATAATAAAATAGAAACTACAGTATACAGGAAACCTACTTCCAACAACACCACAATACACTACAAATCTAACCACCCCTGGACACACAAAATTAACACTTACAGTAACATGATAAATAAAGCAATAAAATACACACAGGATAACAAACAAAAATTAAATGAAGAATTAGATAACATTACAAAAATAGCAATAGAAAATGGATACAACAAACACATTATAAAAAATATATACAATAAATTCACAAAAAAACCTAACCTCAACACAACACTACAACCGGAACACGAAAACAATAAAAATAAAAAAATCTACCTAAAATATAAATATACCAATAACAAAATAGAAAAAATAACAAATATATACAACAAAGAATACTACACTCCAACTTACAAACCAAACAACAAAATAATAAAATATCTTAGTAACAAAAACCACATAACAAATTCAGAAAAACATAACCTATCAGGAATCTACAAAATCACATGCAACAACTGTAACGCTTTTTACATAGGAAAAACATCCAGAACATTTAAAATAAGATTTGAAGAACATTATAGAGCATTCAAAAATAAAAATTCTAAAGTATCAAATGTTGCAGCACACCTAATTTCCCATAAACACGAAATTACAAATTACGAAAATAACCTAACCATACTGGAAATAAATAACAACCCAATAGAACTAAACTCACTAGAAAAATACCACATTTATAAAAACATACACAACAACTTAATGAATTTACAAACAACATATACAGAAGACATACTATACAGAAACCTCATACACACAGATCAAGAAATAGTGCGCGTAACTTCAACAAACACCGGCTTCACGGACGTAGCATCCACAGCAGAGAACAATCAGTGATTCGACAATGGTCAAAGACCGAAAGGTGCCTCATCACTCAAGGTAAAATTATTGCACTTAATGGTGGATAAAATTACTCAAAAATAGTAATATATTAACTTCATATATATATATATATATATATATATATATATATATATATATATATATATATATATAATTTCAATTAATTGTTAATAAAATACGACTTTATTCCTCCAATCATTTTTCAAATAAATTTTTTTTTAACCTACAGTGAATTACAATTGATGTTAATAAAGTTTTTTCAAATATTTATTCATTAAATAAATTATCACTCTCTCCTTAGATTTCCCTCACCTTACCTTATATTTTCGTTTAAACCGAAAAAAATCTAATAAATAAACATTTTTACCTGATATATGTTTAAGAACATTTTTCTGGCATTCCTAACTTTTCAATATTCTCCTCTGTTGAGGAGTACGATTGAAGTTTTGAAAATGGAGTTACTCTGAAAAGCGTCAACAGAGGAGAATATTGAAAAGTTAGGAATGTAGTACTCAAACATATAGAAATATTCCTAACAGAAACAAAGATGAGTAAATTAAAAATGTTTACCTGATCTCAAATAGGTTGACTAGAACAAAATTCTAATAGTAGGATTACAATATTTTAAAACATCAAATTTTGTTTTCTATAGAATTTTATATGAAACCATGTTAAAACTACTTACTGGAGTAAATAATAAGATAGTGTGCATTCCATTAAAAATAAAATACTAAAATTTAAACAAAACTTGAATAAATTCTAGAATATATCTGATAAATCATTTCTTATTTTAGATACAGTTTCTTTCTCATTGTATAAACTATCATTTGAATACTGAAAGTGCAATAACCATGTATTTTAAGTAAACTAATTTATTCATAATTTAATAAATAAAAAATAGCCTAAAAAAACACGTTCTCCACAAATTATGTAAATGTTCATGAATATTTACAGGTATAAACAATTGTATGGCTACATAAAGCATTATTGCAAAAGTTAAATTTTGAATAACAAAGTTTTTATGTTAGATATTTGTACTTTCTTCAGTTGATCATGTATAGCTTTAAATAAAATACACCTGAGTTTCTTAGAAATAGTTTATATCTTATAATTTGAAATAGTTATTTTACATTATTTGTCCCTATATACTCACAACTGGATACAATTATTGTCATCGCCAAAGTCATATGAATTTTTTTAAGATTTTCCAGCCATTTTGTTAGAAGTTTTCTAGACAACCTATTGAGTATTCGATACAAAACTGAATTAAGTCCTCGACACACAGGTAGTAGCACAAGTCCACAGTTTAAATTTAAAACGGCTGCAGATCCTCGAGATATACATAGTCCTCTCTAGAACAAAATTAATTTTAAATAGAAAAATTGTAATACTCTTTGAGAAAATAATTTAAAAAGCACTCTGAAAAAAAATCAGTAACCTAATTTGTTAAAGTGCTACTTCATATAGGAAAGTGGTACTTCTCTTATTTCGCATGCTTATTAAATTTCATATTGAAATAAATGTCTAAACAGCTACCGAATGCCTCTAATGTGACAATATTATTTGATTCTATCTTCACTTGAGGTATTAGTTTTTCACTAAAACACTTGAACATATGTTACACTTGGCTATAGTAGCACTTACTTTTTTTATTATTAAGGTTGCCCGCTTCGTTATATGGGTCTCATTGACAACTCAGACCATACCCAATAATCAAAAAGTAAGTGCTACTATAGGCAGGAGTAAGATAACTTATGCTCAAGTGTTCTAATGTAACATAGGTAAAGCATCCTTGTTGAACCATATTTTACCTCATCATTGCTTGTTTCCTATTTTGACCGTACCACCAACTTCCAACTGTTAATTTTTAAGTCTTAATAAACACAAAATTTTAATATTTTTTTAATTCTTAGTTTTATTGTTTTTCTAACAGTTTATGATTAATAAATTAATTAAAACTATAATTATTATAAATAATAATATTGACCACATCTCTCCAAGAGGGTGATAAGATTGTACTCTAAAGATCCTAAACATAACCACTACTCCATTTTTCTTGACTACTGCACAACATGTAAGCTTTTACCTAAATTAGTTCTGGTTTTAGGTTGTAATACTTATAGAAACATTTTTTTATAAATTACAGTTTGTTAAAACGTTACCCATCTCTAAATGTGTATCATTTTTTGATGCTTACCCCAAGCATTGAGCGAACATAGTAATGTTGGGGTTTGTGTTTATAACTTGAATAGCTGCTCCAGAAGATCATAAAGTTCAGTGCCACCCATATAATCTGGAAATAAAATTATTTATTATTGCCTATATTCTACACGAAATTAACCTTTTTTGAGACAATATAATGTTTCAACATTACAACCCCACTAATCCCTTTATAGCCATCAGTTATCTTATGATAACTTTGTGACTAACATTTCTTAAGAAATGTTTAATAAATTTAAATCAAAAACTTGCTTGTAGTGTGGTAAAAATTCATTACATGTAAAGTTTGTATTTATAACAAAGGTACATTATAACAACTTATGAGGTACTAATCAAAACATCAAACATTGTTTTATAAAATTTTTTTGAGAAAATGGTTTTTAACCTTTCTGTTTAAATAGATTAACCTATTTAACTTAAACAGTCCTCAGATAAATCTTGAGGACTAACTAAATTAACCAATTTTAGAATGGGTTTTAAATTAAAATGTATATTTTCTTCAGTATTTTTAAAATTTATAAAACGTAATTAGCAACTGTCAATATTACCAGCAAAAAAAGAAAATAATGAAAGGTTAGTTTGCAGTTTTTGTTGTACATCTTAAGGTTTTTTAAAAATTATTTTTATTGATATCACTTGGCAAAAAAATATTAGTAGGTAGTGTTTTTTCCAAGTGATATCAATATAAATAATCATTAGTTATGCTCCATTTGTATGATTACAAAAACATCTTAAATATTTATTCAAAGTTTGAATACTCAGTAAAACCTACATTAATCTGCAAAATTCTTTTAAAAACTATGCACTTCTGCAAAAAGCAACACACCCATAACACAACAAAAAACAATAACACACAAACACAAAAATACATAACACTTACATACCACGACAACACATCACAAAAAATAGGTTTCTCGTTCATGATTAGCACATAATAAACAACTACTCTATGAACAATAACACACCACAGAACAGAAATACACCACAGACTCAACCAACACAATACACCTGAGCAACAGTTTTGTCAGTGATTCACAGCATTGAATAAGTGCTGACCTAGTGCGAAATGCTAGCTGAGTAAAGCTGCGGCACGAGTAAAGCTGAATAAAGCGGACGAAATCTGCTGAATAAATCAGTAAGTAGTGGGTTTTGCCAGTTGATTCAAAAAAAGTGTAATGTTTTTTGTGATAGGAACTTTTATCAATCACCAATTAAACTGAAGTAGAATTTCAGAAGTAGTACAGTACTAAGTAGTAGAGTACTAAGTAGTAGAGTACTAAATCTTCTTTTATATAAAATCAATTTTGTAGAAAATTTTAAAAGAAGTCTATTAATAACATAAACATTTCAAATAAACCAAGAAAATTATTAGTTTATATTTGATTCAATGTACTGTACTAATTAAAGGTATAAACCAAAGCAATTTTAATACAAAAGGTAATAATCCAACATCTTAAAAATGATTGTGTTGTTGTTTTCTCGCTATTATCATATTTCTAAAATAGGTTTATTGGTTTGATATCTGATAATTGATTCTTTATTTTTACTTTAAAGTAAAAAGTACACATGAATGGCGTTATAATTTTTACCCTACAGGTAAAGGAACTAAGGCTCCACTCCCTTCTTAAGTAGGGCTACATATTAAATAACCAGCAAAGACATTCAAAAGAGAAGTAATTATTTAAAGAACTAAGTGAAAACTATAAACTTGCTGTCATTTCATTGACAAAGCCTAACCTGTTATGAGTCAATGAAGCAATTGTTTTGAAACCTGTCAGCAAGTAAGTTAATAGTTTTCATTTAGCTCTTCAAATAATTGGTTATGATTGAATCAGTGAAATCAAGATGATTACAACAACCAAATTTTACAATTAAAAGATTAGAAGTCTCTTCACATAAGCGTCTGCGCTGGAAGGCCACATTAGAATTGCTTGGAACAGGTATTGACTTAAAGTCTTGACCTACAGTCCTAACTAAATAAATATTCTTGAATTTTGTAGTCCATTATGTTCGTAAATCTTAATTAATCACTTTAAAGTGGTTAAATAAATAAAGATGTTAAAAATAAACTTTTTATATTACACATAACGTTTTACTATCAACATGTGGTAACTTCTTTTTGTGATCTCTCTTAATAGAGATTCTAACCACAAAATAGTGGACTAGATGATTCTAACCACCTACTGTAATGTTATGGGAGACCAAGGAAATCGATTTTTTATGCTATGAAATATTTACTTGGTTTTTAAAAAAATTCTAAAAAACATGAAATATGTATTTTACAAGGCTCATTTTTTTAATGTCGTACAAAGTACATCCAATACTGAATTTAAAAATATTTAGTGAAGTAATGCAAAAGGTGGAACACAGGTAATACAGTCATATCTTTGGGGTATCAAATTAATCTTATTTCTTTTACGGAAAGCCATTACCCAGTCCTGCCCAGCCATTTGCTACTCTGAATTAAAATAGTTTTATTTCCATTTCTTCAGCAAGATTCTAAGCCAGAAGCATATATTCAGTCAAAGCTACCCTATAAACATATTTCAGAGATCTATTACTGGATTAGCTAATTCCTTTTCTTGTTCTTAATTGATCAGTTGTGGTCTCCCCATTACAAGGCTTACAAGTCTTCCGATTTTTAAGCCTAACCCTTAAAGTAGTTCAAAGTACTATTTTAAACTGATTTGAGACACATTTAAAAGGTTTTTCTTCTGAAGCTAATCTCATTCCTTCTTTAACTCGTCAGCTGTCCATTTGTAATATATGATAAATATATATATATATATATATATATATATATATATATATATATATATATATATACAGTATATTATAATATATTGTATTGAAAACCTTTCTTTTTGTCTAAAAGGGTCTTGTCACAGTTTTGCCTAACTTGCCTATAGTACCTGGCTAGGAGTTTTTCCAAAAAGATTACTTTTATCACTCATTTGGGCACTGTATTGTTCTTGGCTCCCCCAAGAACCGGGTGGTATTATGTGGACCACCCGTTACATTACCTAAAGGCACTTAAGTGGGCAGTTACTGTCACTGTCACATCTGTGAATTGATTCACAATATGGAATATAACAGCATTGCTTTGTTTCACCAGCATATTATGAAAACTGATAAGAAAAGGTTTTTAATCGGCCATAAACCTGTAACACAATCAATGTAATGGCTAAAGTGTGATGAAATCATGCATTTAATTATTCGCAGAGCGGAAATATTATTTACAAAAGTGATATTACAAAGGGTAGAGCCAAGAAGCATATGAGGGACATTACTGTTTTCAGTTTGGCGTGTAATTCACCCACAGAATTGCTCACCGTATTATACTTTGATTTAAAGTAGAATAGGATGGATTTTTGGTAGGTTAGGGATGCGGTGTTGTCAGATCGAACGCTGTGACAGCACAGAGAACTTTGTATGAAGTGCTCTGTGTGTGACAGTCAACCCACCACTGCCAGCTAATACCATCAAGAATAGCAAGTTGGTAAAACCATTCATTAACTTACAGTTTTTTCCCCAAAAAATCAAAATTTTCTGAATTTAATCCTCTTAATTAGGACTGCCTTCATTATTGAAAAACTGTTTTTTCGTATAATGAGGCGTGAAGTATCTCTCATAAATACCACTAAATTATTACATGGAGTTGATTCGGAAATTGAAAAAGTATGTAATTAATAATATTTAACATGCAACAATTATTTAATTACTATCTTATATAATAATATGTTCTTAATGCATATAGGTCAGAAGTTTGAAGTGATTGTACAAAGAAAAATTTAGTTTGACAGTAACACGATGAGTGCTTCACTTTCACACTCGTAAATAAATTTAATTCATTTACACGCAAAAATACGAACTAGATATATACACGTTCGCCATTAAATATCTACATAAATTTACATAAAATGTGAAATTTATTATATAAATACATAATGGTATTATATAAATAATGGGTAGATATATATAACTAACACAAGGATATACGATAAATGTCATTAAAAGCGAATGAACTGACTAATAAAAATAAGAGACAATGACCAAAATGCATGGACGTCTGAAGGAATAGCCTGTCATAATAATGTAAACAAATGTCCGCTAATCACATCTATAAACAGATTAGAATGTAACATAAACATTATCATGACACAAGAAAATAAGTCTATAGTAATATAAATTTTCTTAAATAAAGTCAATTCCTACTTAAATCAACTAAGAAAAATTTCATTTTAGTTTCTATTTATTTTATAATTACAATTAATATCCCACAGTATCAAAGCCTATCAATGCGTTTAAGGAAATGCTTGTGGTTTGGTTACTGAAGAATTCAACTAAAATAATTGGTATAGGACGAATTGTCGAAGTAGATAAAAGCGCAAGTACAATCGTAGACGTTTGACTAAAAGTCGTAGGGAAGTTGGTAGTATTGATAGGGACAGTAAAAAGTGTTTTCTGAAAATTGTGGAGAAAAGAGTTCAGATATAGGTCACATTTTATAAGCTGGTACTTAGCTCTTAGGTAGAAATTGTGTATTCGTCATCTACAAAACTTCAGGCAAGTCGTCATTTCTCATCGGGGCCTACCAGTCCCAACCCTTAGACAATACTATTAGCACTCATCCGTCACGCCCTATTTTCATTTTTTGTTATTTTTACTATACATTAAAAAGTAATAATAAGTAACTAAAAAAAATTAACTCTATGAGTCACCAGAAGTCCAAGGGGCGATGTTTTTGAAAATTACCTGCGAGCACCTTCCACCCTCCCCACGAATGTGTGAAAAAGCGGCCTAACTAGCCCTAAGGTCATTCAACCAAGGATACCGAATCCGAGATGCGGTAAACGAAGGAAGCTGAACTATAAGAAAGTGGAAAGCGGCTATTGAAAAAACAATGAAGGAAATGGTGACATAAAGGCTAGTCTCTGTACTCTCTCCTGCCTTGAAAACCTGGATTTAGTTAACGATCATTAAAAAATACATACAAAAATATAGAAATAAATATAAACCTATGTAAATAATAAAAAAAGAAATTATAAAACATAAATATAAAAAAAAAAATCAATAACGAAGCTTTCTTAAGGCTGATTTTAAAAACGCCTACATGATAGATTGATTTATTATCATTTAGCCAGTCCAAAACTTGGTTGAAGTGTGATGGAAAAAACAATATGAAAAAATCTAACAGTTTAAACTCTTCTTACGAAGAGTGTGAAATGCCCAAACCAGGTATAATTCTGTGATGGTCACTCATTTCACTGAAAATTAAGACTTTAGGGCAAGATATTTCGCTGGTCGCTTTTTTCGCGTCACCATTACTGCTAGTAATATTGGAAAATGTGGAGCGTGGGATGACGGGCATCACAATTATGTGGAGGGTTTACAATTCTCTAGGTAACAAGTATTATTGAAAAAAAAATGTTTAAAGTAAATTCCTACTGAGGTCATTATGATAATGTGTGACAACTATGGTAACAGTTTAAGGTTGTACAATTCATTTACATCTTTAAGAAATAAATTTCTAGTTATTGGAAAGTTGGCGCAGTGTCAAAGCGCGCTAGACTTCGAACACGAAAATTTCTCAATTCGAATCCGAATATACCCCCAAATCTTTATAATATAACTATTAAATAGATATTTGAAAAACTTTATTAGGCTCAATTGTCATCTGCTATAGGTTTTAAAAAAATTATTTGAACTTGATTGGATGAGCTAATACGGATTTTATTAACAATTGAAAATTTGTACGAGATATATATCAGGAGAGTGTGAGCTAATAGAGGGAATTTTAAAATGGATACCGACACAAAACTATCAATCATTCAGTTAATTTTGTTAGTACTAGTGATGGTATATGTATAAACAAACAATAGAGAGCTACTGAGCTAAAATAAAAGGTGATATGCAACGTAGAATACACCGAATGTCAGTGAACTTTTGAAACCTAATTTGTCGAATACGTAGGGAGAAATATGTTTTCGCCAAACCACGAACAGTATTAATTATTTTTATCCTCAATGAATATGTAAATAGTCAACTGAGATTAAGAGAAAAGAATAAAACGATTACAGATGAATATTATGTGAATGTATGTCTTGAATAGGCTAAGCCGCTTCCTTTATGCAGAGAAATACTCGTTCATGATTATTCAATTTGTTTCCAATTATTTATAATAATTTTGGTCTGTATAGGTCCGAGTGTAATTGGTTTACAAAAGTGCCTTTATTAAAAGAGACGGCCCCGCCAATATTTCTACGTGGGTGGAAAGATTCTAATGCAATAACAATAGGCGACCCTTCAAGGGACCGCATGGAGCTACCCTTCCCACTATTATTGTTTGTAGGCCCGTCTGGTTGACAAAACCCGTCTAAAATGTTACAAAACAGATATAATTGAACTTAAGAGATCTTCTTTTGCTAAAACACTTTACAAAAGAGTCATTTTTAATAGTAACATTGGTTGAAAGACGATATGTCTTTTCAAATAATAAACTTCTTTGTGCCACAACTGGAGACTTTTACACCATTTTTTATCACAGTACTGTATGACGGCTGGAGAAATGATGGCACATAAAGTCCCCTAGCATTAACTCGTGTCTATATTTGGCCTGCATTGGCTATAGGCATGACTCATGTATTCCACAGAATTTCAGTATTGGAAATAGAAAGTGTCTTTAACGACTTTACCAGATCCGAGTAAACACTTCAACTCCAAGCTGTTTGCCCAGTGTACTGACTATTCTTCTCCCTTGTTCTCTTAACCCTATATATTATAACCTAAGTTATTCTTGACACTTATTTAACACACATTATACCCATTTACCTTAATACTAATTAGTAACAAGATTGATTCCTTAACTAATATTACAATTACAAAAAAACAAAGGTGGACTCTTGAGGCTTTAGGTTATTACAATAAAGTTTAATAATGACAGTGTTAATTTCTCTTTCTCTGGGGTCGTTATTATGGATCTTTTTATAAATTAGAACGTGATGTAAAAAACTAGATTATTATTTTTTACTAAAGAATTTAAAATTGTTCTGAATTTACTGTTTATAAAGCTCGGTTGGCTAATTTTAATGAAAAAAAGTACTTATTGTTTGTTGATTCCTTGGATCTTGAGCGTTGATCCTGCTTCGATGCAGTTTCACATAACTAACTTATTTTTCTTAATTCTTTCTTAAATTATTTACGACGCACTTTTTTAAATTATACCAATACAAAAATGTACATTTCCCTTAATTCTATTAACAAATTTTACCCCTTATTAACATTACTAACACTTGCTCCCCCCCCCCAATATGTCTACCCTCTTCTGAAATTCTTCCAAGACTTCTCGATCACTTCCTTTATTTAAATACATACATACCCGCGCGCGTGCACTTGTGTGTTTTATATACGCATAAAATCATTATACATAATGTGTATAATGATTTTGTGTGTATGTATAATTTTATAGTATAAGGATTATATGTTTCCATAATAAAGAATATGTATTTTCCCACAACAAATATAGATAATGGTATAAAAAAACATAATTATTTGGTTTATTTTCCGGCTTTAATGAGTTTCATTACAGTTTGAGGACAAAATGTAATTTTATAAATTATTATATTTTTCATCATTTCAAATTTTTTAACCTCAAAGATCTAAATTTTCACCTTACAAAAAATCTACATTGCTGTAAAAAAAATATTACCTGAGCTCAGATTTTACTTATTTTCAAAATTTGAAATTTTGCGGATGTAATATTGATCACTGATATATTAAATTTAGAATCTTATGCCCTAAAGAACACAGCAAAATATAGGCTATATTTTTGTCTGTCTTCATAGCATTCTATGTCTGACTAATTCTTCTTCATTTGTCTGACTAATTAAATGCATGTTTTTGTTTAAAATAATTATGCATAACTCAGTTCTTATTTTCAACATATCCTAAACGAAATTTCCATTCCGGAGGGGCAAAAACATTCTACGACGTTTACCGAAATTCAAATTATACGCCTTACAAAAAGTTAATGTTAAAGTTTGTCCAGAAGGAAATAGAAACACGAGTAGTAAATGAAATTCAATTATCTACAGGAAATTACTTTAGGATTGGTGCTGACATATTGCTATAAAATACTGTTCAGAAGAGTAAATAAAAAGGAGGAGATTCATTTAGTTTTTGAATTACAATCAGAAGAACAAATACGAACTCAAACAAATCTATTGAGGAAGAAAATTGTATTTTCAAGTCACATATCAAGAACATTAGAGACTGTAACATTCAGCCACGTCTAGCGAAATGTAAAATTTCTTCTTCTGTAAATTCCAAGCGCTTAAAATCTATTTATACAAACTTGCTGTATGCTGTTACTTGCTTCAGTTCAATACATTTGGGATTTGATCAGCTGTTTAAAACATGACCACGAATAGGTGTGTCTTGTCTGACACACCTCTCATCATCTCCACAAGGTCGCTTACTAAACTCATCAGTTGCCTATATTGGGTTTAGATGAAACTGTTTGAGTTGTTTAGAAACAAAAACATACCTCTCATGATGCTTTTTTTAAATAGTTATAAAAATATATCGTTGAGGAAAGATATTTCATATCTTTTAGACATAGTATTTTTTGTCATTGTTTTGAAATAAATGGTTTTTCTCTTGAATTTTGTAGTCCATTACGTTCGGTGAATCTTAATTAATCACTCTTACATTAGTTTATGACTATCCGAACTTTAATTTTGTAAATTTCTAATAACTTACTGAGACAGAACGTTTTCGATCCCTCCTTGGCGATCTTCATCAGTGTCTTTTTTTATTTGTATGCCTGTGTTCAAGTTAATAGATTGTCTGATTATTTTGTCTATGTATTTTGCTAGTTTATGTGAAGGGGCATTTTGGTAGTTGATAATGGCTGGGATGGGGACATTGGGTTTGTGAATTCTACTGAGACAATGATGAAGATCGCCACGGAGCGATCTAAAACGTTCTGTCTCAGTAAGTGTTTACAAATTTATAAAATTCAAGTTCGGATAGTCATAAACTAATTTAGAAGTGATTAAATAGTTTTTTGTTGTCATCTGCTATTAACAAATCCCGGCCTAGCAAGAAGACATGCATTGTTTGCTGCGGGAGAGAACAGGTTTGCTTCAGCTAAGCCATTATTTCCACGCGAACAATATTTAGTGAATTGAAGATGAGAAAGTTAAAAAAATAGTAAAATATGTCTGTAACAGAAGTCTTAGACACAGAGGAGCCCGAACTAACGGGTTTTGTAGTTTAGGCCACCTGGATGACCTATAGAGTAGTAAGGGCTATTGTAAGAAAATTTCAACACTGCACAATCTCGCTGCAAAGGTACCCCTTGATTTTTTTCATCTTTACTAAATTTCCTTCTTAATAATCTTCACAATAAAAATAATGGAAAGAACCCCAATACCACAAAAATAATCGAAAATAACAAATAAAACAAGTTACTTAAGATTAAACCCTTATGCACATTTCAATGACCATGTCATCATCATCAGAGGGTCTTATTACAAAATTACAATCTAGCAAACAATAATCTCTACGTCACTAGAGTGATGATCACTCTAGTTTGTAACTCCTTGTTTATTAGATTGTAATTTTGTAATAAGACCCTCTGATGATGATACATGGTCATCGAAATGTACATAAGGGTTTAATCTTAAGTAACTTGTTTTATTTGTTATTTTCGATTATTTTTGTAGTATTGGGGTTCTTTCCATTATTTTCATTGTAATATATTGTACCACTGTGCTCTTGATATTGTGTATTAATAATCTTCAGATATTGAATGAAAATATATTTTTTTAATACAAGGGTAAAAATATTTTCTAAAAATCTTGAAGCTCATTGTTCACGCATGGTGTGGAAAGATGGTCAAACATTATATATTTATTAACAGTAACCGCAGCAAAGTCACACGTACCTATTACTCTACATATTTATATAATGTATTATACCTACTTCACATAAGTAACAGGCCAAATCTTATATGCAGAGGAAATATATTATATATATTATATTATATATTATATATGCATTATAATATAAATAATTTACAAATGTTGAAAAAATAATAAGTTAAAACATGATAATAAGGTTCAATGTTAAGATTACATGAAATACTTTTCGTTTGGATAAATAAGTTATTTTTATCATTGCCCATTTTAGATTTATGACTGCTCAAACATGTTATCACTCCCCCACATAGTACTATGCACTGACAGCAAGCCCTGGAGAGTCGGAATGAATAATCTAAGTTTACACCCCTTCTTTATTACCCCTCCCCTTATATGTTTATTAGTTAATTTTTAGTATTCATTTGAATTACAAGTTAAAAAATTTCTAAGTAACTAATATAGAAGTTTTAATAGACTATATTTCAAACTTCAAGTCCGATAATTATCATATTTTGTCATACTTTTATATTTTATTTCTATTGCATCTTTTTTATTCAATTTATCTGTTCATTTTTCATTCTTTTTCATCATTTTAATTTTTTAAATTTAAATCTTTACCATTTAATTTTAACTGGAATTACATTAGATTTTAATCATGACTTCTTAGAAAGAACTTTACATTGAGTAGGCCTACTTTTCTATTTTTTTCTTAAAATCCTTGTCTGATATTGTTTTTAACCAATTAGTATAATTACTTTCGCAAAAATTATATTTTGTTGAAAATTGTACTTTTGTATTAAAAACGTTTGTCATGAATGATTGTATCGAATTGTGTCGCCATCCTACACTAAATTTACAAAAATTACATTTGCAAATTTATGCATTAACGAAATGTACATAAAGGTTAAATAAAAGTTCTTTTAGCAGCGGATGCATCAGTTATTTGACTTTTTTTTAAATGTTTTTTGTTACTATTTCTACGTTTTTGTGCCTTTCCATCTTACTGTCATTCATTAAATATTTCTTTCATTGATATCTTAAGAAATGTAACCTTTCATTGCGTTCACAACACACAATATAAACGTTTTCTCCCGAAGCCTCTGGTTCAAAGTGCCAGAGCCATATTGCAAACTCAACGGACTGGAATAGTTGCGTCGAATTTACTGGAAGATCATCAACGTTCTCATATCGTGGATCAGCTGACCGGTCACGTTTAGGCCATTATCTTTAAATATTTAGACAGCCGTGATTTATCTCGCGGTGACGACATCTGTGTTGCAGTTTCACAGTCGATACAGAACATGCTCGCACGTTCCCCGTATTGATGAAGCATACGTACTATTCACAAGGGCATTCTGTTTACGATTAAACAACAGAAAAAAAACTGATGAATTTACATTGTAAAGTTTATTGTAAATAATATTTTTAAAACTCAAGCTTGATTAAATTTTTAATAACAAGACGTGTTTAAAAAACGACCGCTATAAGTAGTTTTATAATTGAATTTGACTGTTTTGTGAATCGCAAAATATTACGTTTCAGTAGGTATATACAATCTAAATTATGAAAATAAAAACATACTGAAAAAATTAAGGGCTCTTCTATATAACGTGACATGTAAACGGTTCTTTAAGAAGAAAACAAAAGATCTTCCAAATTCGCTATAATGGGTACAGAGGCGGCTCCAGCCCGGGCCTACCATACTTTTTTATATTTATTTGTTATAATCCTTATTAATTGTCAATAATTTTAAAAGATAAATATTATACATATGAAATTTTAAAAAAATGCTTGTAATATTATAGCGAAATTTAGAATGCACCAAGCAACGATAAAATATCAATCGCTCTCTTGTTTAGCTTATTATATCTATTTGCCCTGAAAGTAAAAATTCCCTCAAACATACCATTTAAATTTTAAACAATTTCTGGTTAAAGTGTTAGACCTCCTCACACCCGGTAGTCACGACTCCTCTATACTGACCCTATCCAAAAAATAAAACTTGAAGCCGCCCCTGATAGGCTACCTTGAAAACTATTTTCGCGAAATCTTTATTATAAAACAAGCATTGACCCGGACAACTTTTTTCGCCCAATGATTATTTATTTTATTTTGTGTTTCTGCCACGGAAAACCGATTGGCATTGGTCTCACCTTGGGAAAATTCGGGATTCTGCCTCAGTGGCTCCTAGAGTCTCCATGTTCTCCATGGAACTAAGCACGGACTCGGACAAACTTTTATTTCCCAAGAATTTTTTATTTTGTTCATTTTTCTTTGGGTTTTTGGTTGCGGGAAATTGACTGGCGCCGGTCTCAAACTTTGGAAAATTATGGATTCCACCCCAGTGGCTCATCCTTCTTCGCTCAAGGCTTTTTTTATTTTTTGGGGGGTTTTCGGCCACGGGAAATCTATTGGCACCGGCCTCACCTTGTGGCTCCTAGAGTTCCCACCTCGAACAAACCTTTTTTTTGTTCAAGGATTTTTTTATTTCTTTTTTAGGTTATTGGCCATGAAAAATCGATTGACACCGGTCTTAACCTTGGGAAAGTTAGTGATTCCGCCCCAGTGGATCTTAGAGTTACCATGTTATCCTTATGGAACTCTATTTTTCCCGCCATCCAGTCCCACACACATCCGCAACGAAGTTTGGAAAGATTTTCTGAACAATCGCTCCAATGCTCTTCCAATGCCAACAGACAACCCGAACGGTATGGAACTTGATATATTGTGTATTAAAATGGGGTTTATGTTGTGTATATAATAAAGAAATTTTTGTATATTACTTAATAACTTACTATAAATTTCCTGTCTTATCCGAGCGAAACTAGGCCTCCCGGTACTCTAAAAACAAAATTGAAATATTCTATAATTTTTAGCTACCCAGAGGTATACTATTATAAAGCATAGACAAAAGAACATTTCATGTTAATTCTGTGGATGTCGGTACAAGTGTCTAAATTGCCTTTTCTGTTAATTAAATGTTATTCAATCACTCTTGACAATAATTCTCTCCAAATTTTATCATGTAAAAATATATACTAGAAAACTTCAAGAAAAAATTAGATTTTTTTAGATACTTTTTAATGAGAAATATAAGTAATTAAATGTTTTCTTCGGTTTATTTTTGTAAGAATATTTAGAGGTTCAACACTTTTGTGAGATTTGCGAGAAAGAAATTTGAAAGAAATTATAACAACAAATCTAATTTTAAAGCATTTAAACGTTTAAACCAATATTAAGATGCCATATTAAGTCACTAGTAACTTTTCACTATGAAATTGTTTCAGTAATTTTGAACTAGAGCTCCAAGTTTATAAAATTAAGAACTAAGTTCCTTCACTGTCTACTGTTATAATTTTATTTACAGAATTATTATTGTGAGATATTTTCAATTTTCGTCGGCATCTGCCGTGACACAGGAGGCGAACTCGGGCGAAACAGGTTTTGAACGGATTCCGTGCTATTCTCGGTAGTCATGGCAACCAACAAGATTATTCTGTAATAGATTTTTAGTTTTACGTTAAACATAAGGGAAACTTTGTAAAGCATTCATGTTTATGACAGAAACCCATTTCATTGAAATGAAAAACCAGAAAAATTAATTTAAAACGAATTACACTTTTGGTATCGAATTGGCAAAAAAAACCACTACATACTGTTATTTTTCAGCAGGCGCGTAGATAAGTGTATTGTTCAAGAGTGTTTTCCATGACTCACATCACTGAACAATGCGCTGACCTAGTGCGAAACGCGTCTGCTGAAAAATATCAGTAAGTAGTAGAGTTTTTGCCACGTTGATACCAAAAGTGTAATTTATAAGAAAACACTCATATGTACAACACAAAAATTGCAAGTATTAAAATTATCTCTCCAGTTATCATTTTAAGGTTTTTACTACTTCTGGCATCCCTTCGCAAAAAATACCACTACTTACTGATATTTTTCAACAGACGCGTGTCGGCTAGTTCATTGCATTGTTCAAAGCTGTGAGTCACGGCCAAGACTTTTACTGAGATGTGTTGTATTGACGTTCTTTGGTGTGGTATTGTTCAAAGAGTAGTTGGAAGTTATGTGTTCAAATATAGTGTTTGATTGTGAATGTGTTTTATCATAGAGAATGTACCGCGGATGGTTTTTGTGGCGTTTTAGACTATATCTCGTAGTTTTTTGTGCGTTTAGTTTATTGCTTTTTTTATGTAATGCAGGGTTTTTAGATTAGTGTCTATATTTGTGTATGTGTGTAGTGTGACTAGTATGTATATGGCGAAGTTTGATTTGGGTTGTGTGTTTTAAAAGTCTTTTATGTGTTCCTTGTATCGTGCGGTAAAGTTTCTCCCTGTTTGAGCTATGTAAAAGCTGGAGCAGTCGTTGCATGTTATCTAGTATTTTCCTGCCCTGTTGTGTTTGTTGTGGTGTGTTTTTGTACTGCGCATGTATTTTTTTAGTTGTGTTTGGTGTTTTAAATGTTGTTTTGTATTTTAGTTTGCAGAATGAGGAAGCTATTTTTTTGTGATGTATTGTGTTATGTTAATGTTATGTATTTTTGTATTTGTGTTATAGTTGTTTGTTGTGTTATGTGTGCGATGTTTTTTTTGTAGTGTGGTGTGTTTTTTTGCCTATCATGTTATCTATCAGATTGTGTTTGTATCCGTTTCTATAGGCTATGAATTTTATTGTGTTGAGTTCGATTTTACATTAACCTGCCTAAAAAGTAATAAAAAGTCGACTCCATCCTTGAACTATTTCGCAGAGAGGAAGTTTTAAGTCTACTCATGATTACTCTCCATCATTTCCCTCACTGTGTTCTTTCAAGTTTTCTATGTGTAGGTCTAAGCCTACACACACGGATAATAATGAAAAGTTGACTAATCAATAATAATAGAAGTTATCATGTTAACATTGTTTAGTCTTCTTATCTCCATCTTTTATAATAGTATAGGCCTATATAAAGTTTTAATTACTGCTTTTGATTAACATAAGTCTGTGGAAAGGATAACCATAAGCCTAGAGAAGATAACGGCTCTTTGGCAAGCCTTGAATTACGTTCCAGAAACTAATTTTAGGCATGAATCAGTTGTACTTTATATGTCTATATTGCTTCTCTTATTATTTGCCTTGTTACTTCGTTAAACTTAGAGCACCATACAAATATGGCTTCATCTAGTGATGTCAAGCTTGATATTGAAACTTTACCAATAGTAAAGTTTAATGGATTTATACACACACAAATTATTGTGATAAAAATCCACATTTTCTTGTATTGCCATAGATGAGACTTATTATTTATTTCAAACAAAATAGAGTTTAATGTCACGTGATTTACTTGTCTGACGTATTTATAAAACTCCAAAGATTAGGAGACCTGACAATAAAGAATACACAATACTACGGTAAATTTGAGAGTTGACAAACATTCTAGCACAGATAAAGGTTAATTGTATAATCGATCAAGATCTACAAGAAAACAGGCGTTTTTGGCGTGGCTTTGGCATATCAGTAATACCTTTATCAAGATAACTTTTGATGATTTCTAAAGTACAAAGTATGTAGATATTATATACAATTATCATATATGTAAGTGACTTTAGAGTTAAGCTCTAGAATATACTTTAGAGTATATTCTTCTTTAAAGGGGATAGGGCAAGTCATAGATAGGGAAAACCTTTTACAGTTCCACAGGGAAATATTGAGGCTTGAATTTTATAAGAATAGGAGTTTCAGTTCAGTAAGTAAAATTAGGGCTTTAGGTTTTATAGGAAGAAATAGAGGCTTGGTTCCCTAAAGAGAATGTGGGTTTGAGTTCCATAAGGGGAAACAAGGTCTTCGGTTCCATAGGGAGAATATGGGTTTGTGTTCTATAAGAGAAATAGGGGCTAGAGTTCCATATAACTATTTGAGTTCCAAACGGACTTATAGGAGCTTGAGTTCCTTAGATATAAAATGGGTTTGCGTTCCATAGTGGTAAATAGAAATTTGAGTTCCAGATGAAGAAATAAGGACTTCAGTTCCCTAGAGATAATATAAGCTTGAGTTCCGTATGGCATGAATTAGGGACTTGAGTTCCGTGTGGAAAAATAGGGACTTGAGCTCCTTAGAGATAATAAGGGCTTCCATTGGAGAAAATACGTGCTTTCAATAGGGGAATACAGGGATTCGAGTTCCATAGGGAGCAATAAGGGGTTCTTTCGAGGGGGTAACGGGTAGGAACCATTTTTCACCCCGTTAGAGGATAGTACTCCCAGGGCTTACCTCGGCTACTGGGCGGGTCCACAGGTGACGGATAGTAGAGTGGCCCACGGATATGTAGGTTAGCTGCGAATAAGGATTCCAAATAAGCAGCCCCGGACCAGAGGTGGCAACATCAACAGGGGTGGACGTTCAATCATTGGCACGATCGTACGTATTAAATACCACATAACCCGTTGACGATGTTGTGGCATGGCGAGTAAGAGCCGCCATCAAATAAGCACTACCCTGTGCTCTCTTGCACTGTTTGGAAGCGGACCCCAAAGACTAGCAGAGTGAACTCCAAAATAAAAACAAGGGTAGCTTGGGCTCTTAGCTGCAGAGAAAGCAACCCAGCTAGGGGATGGAAACCCTGATAAAAAATGACCTGGCCCACCAGTTAGTGGTTGAGCGTATGGCTAACAACCCTACATCGTAAAAAAATCTAGTTACGAAACCAAACAATGTAATAATAAATGATGGATTAAAAGGTAAAAGAAAACGGGACTCGGACTTGGTTTTAGCAACATGGAATGTTTGAACAATGTTACGCCTGGAAGAATGACTGAAGTGGCTGAACAGCTATTTAAATTTAACATTGACGCAGTGGCCCTACAGGGACTAGATGGGGAGGGCAAGGTAGACTTGACAAGAAAGAATATACCATACTGTGCAGTGGAGCAGCAAAAAATGGACAAAGAGGAACATGATTCATGCTTACAAAGAGACTATGCCGTAGTGTATTGCTATTCAAACCGATTAATTATTGAATATGCAAGATGCGCTTGAGGGGAAAATTTAGAAATACAACTTTGATCTCTGCCTATTCACCAACTGAAGACAGTGATGAAGATGAAAAAATATTGTCTACCATCAATTAAAAAGGGCTCTTCTATATAGTCCAAAATATCACACAAAAATTATACTTGGTGATCTAAACGTCCAAGTGAGCAAGGAGAATTTCACACAAACTGTTGCTGGAACCTACTCACTTCATAATATAACGAATGACAATGGTAAACATTTGTGTGAATTTTCTGAAGCAAACAACATGATAATAAAAAGTACTTGCTTTCCGCACAGAAAAATACACATTGGAACTTGGAAAGCACCAAATGGCACATTAACCCAAATTGATCACGTACTCATTTCAAAACGCCATTCTTCCTCAGTGACTGATGTCAGAACGGCCAGAGGCCCAAATTGTGACTCAGACCACTTTTTGGTGAAAATTAAATATAAAAAACGACTGGCATGCTTGCGACAAGAGAAATTATATAAAAGAAGGCACTGGAATCTAGAAAAATTTAAAGATCCGGACATATTAGAAGGATTTAGAGAACTGGGTGATAGAAAAATGTTAGAAGTGTTACAAAAAGAGGGTATTGAAAATGAGAAAACAGAAATAGAAGTAAAGTGGTCAAAAATTAACAGATTAATTTCGAAGACAGTGAGGAATTTCGGAGACGTGGTGAGGAATGGTTCGATGACGAGTTTCGTGAGGCGCTAAGAATAAGAAATGCATATAGGTTGATAATGATACAGCGCGCTACAAGACAGAACTCCTCAAATTACCAACTAAGCCGTAGAAGAGCAAATTTTGTAACATATGTACCTCTTGGAGAAAGTCCTTAAAAGCATAACTGAGCATGAAATAAACGGCATTATTGGCACTTTAGCTGGATTTTTAAATTGCTGATACATAATTAACTTCTATTTATAATCAAATTAAATCATACCCGATGAGACTACACAGCATACAAATGTGAGGATCCGTCAAACATAGTAACATAAAGCTTTTGTTATTGTGGGGACCTGATGGTTATTTCTGAAGATTAAATACGCGTTCACTAGAGAATTAACTTGATTCAATTCCTTCTATTAACTCACACTGTCCTTATATTATATTAATCTTGCTCAAATTTTCAATTGTTAACCAAATATTTTATCCATCGACTCAAGTTTATATACATTTTTTTAAAACTTGTAGTGGATGACACTTAATGATAATATAGTTTTTAAAATATTAATTAATTAATTAAATTTAATAATGAATTCATTGTAGTTTTATATGAGATAAAAACTTATCACAAAAAAGGCAAGGTTTACAATATAGTTATTTCCTTCCATTTGGCTTAGAATAAGTAATAAACATGATTTCATACAACAGCTGATTTTAAGTTATAGGTAATGTGGTAGAACAGCTGTTTAACGCATAGGTTATGTTACTTTATAAACTAAAATACAATTTTTCATTGTTGACCTAAGTAGGAGTTGACTTTAAAAACTTATTGTTTATATTATACTACTTGTTTTATATATTGTTAGGCTAGTTCCGCTAGGCACGCACACTTGAAATTATTTCTATTTTTACCCACATACGTTTACGCCAACAGTTCACTTACTGAAGAGATGTTTACAAAAGTAACAGATGTTCGCCCCTACAACTGAACGTTACCTAGCATCTTTTATCTTCGACACGTGCGTAACTCTTTCTTCAAGTCACCTTGCAAAGACTTATCTCATACTATACTTTTACATCAACTTTCTTATGTGGTCGCCACATCATTCTACAGCCTCTTAGCAGTGTTGTAAACACCCAAGCTCTCTTCAATGTAGTTTATAGACATATATGTTGATGATTTTATTTTGTTGTTGTTTCAGTCACCCTATTTCGCCTTCGAATTGTATGAGTAATGTAGGGGCATGAACACCCTGGTAAGGAAATAGGAGGATCACATTCCTTTAGACTTAAATATACCCTCTTTCAATCGAAGGCATTAGAACGTGTCTACCCGTTACACCCGTTGTAGAAAGAAGAATGGGTAACGGTCAGATATAGTTGGATAAGTCTCCCTGTATTAGCGATAGGGGAATATTATAGCATCTCGTGGCCAAAGAAAAGCCCTTACAAGTAACTACAATTGCCTAAAGGCAATCCTACGATAGGGGAAATACTGTACTACTCAAAATAGTGACTCGTAAATAATCTACAGATTTCACACTTTTTATTCATCCTTTACGTTTTAAAGTAGGCAAAATTGAAGGATTGTTAACCAATACCTCAAAGTTTTTAAATAAATCTTTATAGGTTAGAATTTATTTAAAAGAGAACATTTCATAGTTACGAAAAAATGTTAGGTGAAGGGAAATGTAAAATAAATAACAATTAATTTTAAAAATCTTAAAAAAAATTAGTAGCACAGACTGGATTTGCTTATTTAACTAAATTTGCGTAGCCTACATAAATCTGGACAAGTTCACGAGTTGATACGGTTATTGTCATCGAATAAGTCACGGTCAAGGACAAGATCATGAATATGGAGCAAGTTAAGGTCGTGGTCATGGACTCGGTCGTTATCATAGGCACAAATCTGGACATGGTCACGGAGTCAATACTGTCTGGGAGTCGTTCGCGACCATGAACACAATTCTGGATAAAGTCACGAAGTCGATAAGGTCATGTACTCGGTCATGCCAAGGACTAAGTCACGGACAAGCTCATGGACTCCGTCGTGGTCTTAGTCACAATTCTGGGCGAGGTCACGGAGTCGATACCGTCATGGACTCGTTCACGACCATTAACACAATTCTGGATAAGGTCACGAAGTCGATAGGGTCATGGAGTCCATCGTGCACTTAAACACGATTCTGGACGAGGCCACGGAGTCAATACGGTCATGGATTCGTTCTCAACCATTAACACAACTCTAACCATTAACACAACGGACAAGCTCAAATAGTCGATGCGTTCATGGACTAAGTCACGGTCAAGAACAAGGTCATGGACTCGGTCGTGGTCACACACAAACCTGGACAAGGTCACGGAGTCAATACGGTCACGGACTCGTTCACGACCATTAATACAACTGGACAAGCTCATGGAGTCTATACGGCCATGGTCATGGAGTAAGCCCCGGTCAAGGATTAGGTCATGGTCTTAGACACGATTCTGGACGAGGTCACGGAGTCAATACGGTCATGGATTCGTTCGCGACCATTAATACAACTGGACAAGGTCATGGAGACGATACGGCTATGGTCATGGAGTAAGCCCCGGTCACCCAGATAGCTTGCCTTAGCAACTGGGCGTGTCCACGGGTGGCGGATAGTGGAACGGCCTACAGATATGTAGGTTACTAGTGAATAAGGATTCCGGAAGGTTTCTGAATAAGCAGGCCCGGACCAAGGCAATGGTTCAAAGATGAGGAATTATCCCTCCTCGTCAGTCAACCGTTTGGGTGTGGTAGAAATAACTGCTCTGACTGGGGACTGGGGTAGTTGGGAATTAAGTCCTCACAATGCTACTCTCACCTCCCAGGTGAACCAAGGGCAATGCGGCTGTGAAGTATGGGCGGGAAACTACCCTAACGACACAGTTGTAACAAAAGAGAGTAAAGCAGGCTGTTCGCTCCATGAACAACAATTAATAATGTCCTGAACTTGGGGTGTGCTTCAAGGTCAGTGACTGAATACCCAATCCAAGGTGGAAGGCATCGTGCCGATGGATGAATGGCTGCAGGGTATAAAATGCAGTCGCGCAGTCGCACTCGATCCCCTTAAGGAACCAGACAAAACCTCATTTTATGTTGTCTTGCCAGGGCAGTGGGGGCTCTGCTCTGGTTGACCGTTCTTTCCCCCGTGGGAAGCTAATGGACCAGGTAAGTACACAAATTGATGTTGAGTCTGCAAAGACAGCGGGAGCCAATGAGACGGCAAACCGTGAGTCTGTAGCAGATGTGTCAACTGCAACCACCACTGCCGACTGCAGAAACCAGTGAAATGGTTGTAGAGTTGAGCACGCTTTCTCTACGGAGAAAGCGTATGAGTGGAGCGGCCAGAAGGCGGCTCCGAAGAGATCAGGCGAGAGCAGCGGGAGGGCCAATTATCCTGAGCACACAACGCAGGGGAAGCCAAAACCGAGCATGTTAACGTCCAGGGCTTGGATGTTGTGAGGTGCAACAGGTGGGAAGCACGAGCACCAAACCCCAGCACGTCCAAAAGGCCTAGGAGTTCGACTTCCAATCCCTCTCCAGTGGAGGGAGGAAAGAAGAAAGCTAAGCTGGGACAAGAGGGGGATGCTGCAGGGTCTTCGGGCGCATACGGCGATACCCTTCGGCAAAAGCTAGCCTTTGTCCCAGTCAGCTACCCAGAGAGTCAACTCTCTGAAGAGATGGCGTTGGAGCTGGAGGAGCTGTTCTTCTCTGAACTGCTGTCCTTGAGCTTGTCCTTAGGAGAGAGGCGAGGCTGGCGGCATGGAGATTGCATAACTCGAACAACTGGGCTAATCTCCCAGATGTTTCGGGACATATGAGTATCGAGTGCGTGGTCAAAGAACCTGTCTTGGAGATGGGCAGTGACCACCTTACTCGGACGTTTGCACCTGACCAGGCTCACCAAACTATGATGGAATGGTCAGGGTCAGTAACATCGGGAGCTCAGACCTGGTACACAGATGGCTCCAAGATGGACTTCGGCACTGGAGCGGGGGTGTATTGTAAAAACTCAAGGGTAAAACTAGTTTTTTCCTTGGGAAGGCATACCTCTGTCTTTCAGGCCGAAATATATGCTATAAATGCCTGTCTGGGAGAGATAGCGAAAAAGGGAATACACAGGACCCGGATTGCTATTTACTCTGACAGTCAGGCAGCAATTAAGGCACTAAACGGACATGTGGTCACCTCGGCCATAGTCAGGGAGTGCCTAAATAACCTAGAAGCCCTGGCAAGGCACAATCAAATCAAGATAGGTTGGGTGCCAGGGCATAGGGGAATATTTGGAAATGAAGAAGCCGCAGATGCACTGGCCAGAGAGGGGTCTTCAACTCCCCTAATTGGACCGGAGCCGGCAGTAGGTATTTCCAAATCCATGGTCAAGATTGCAGTGCGAAGGTGGATGGCTGAAAGACACTGTGAGCACTGGGTCAGGGCTGAAGGAATGAGACACAGTAAGCTAACCCTTAGGAAACCTTCCTTGGGGCTGCAGGAGAGTCTCATCTATCTGTCTAGGCAGGAATTGAGGATAGCCACAGGTCTACTCACGGGACACTGTGGACTAAGGAATCATCTGCATAATACGGGGATTCAAAGATGAACCAGTGTGCAGATTATGCGGGCAAGAACTTGAGACCGCCACACAAATTATTTATAGATGCGAAGCACTTGCCGAGAGGCGCTTCAACCTCTTTGGTGGTAGCACAGCTCTGGAAGAGGATGCTGAAGGTAAAACAATAGTCAGGAAACTTCTAAACCTGGTAAGAGGGAAGGGGCTCCTTGACTAGATCAGGGAGGTAAGTACAATATACCTAAGGTAGCGGTGCTTCGGGCAGTTTAAACCCGCTCCCAAGTTAATAAAAAAAGAAAAAGCCCCGGTCAAGGATTAGGTCATGGTCTTAGACACAGTTCTGGACGAGGCCACGGAGTCAATACGCTCATGGATTCGTTCGCGACCATTAACACAACTCTGAACAAGCTCAAATAGTCGATGCGTTCATGGACTCGGTTATGGTCATGGACTAAGTCAAGGTGAAGAACAAGGTCACGGACTTGGCCGTGGTCACACACAAAGCTGTGCAAGGTCACGGAGTCGATGCGGTCATGGTCATGGACTAAGTCACGGTGAAGAAGGTCACGTACTCGGTTTTGGTCACACACAAAGCTGTGCAAGGTCACGGAGTCGATGCGGTCATGGACTAAGTCACGGTGAAGAACAAGGTCACGTACTCGGTTTTGGTCACACACAAAGCTGGACAAGGTCACGGAGTCGATGCGGTCATGGTCATGGAATAAGTCACGGTCAAGAACAAGGTCACGGACTCGGCCGTGGTCACACACAAAGCTGTGCAAGGTCACGGAGTCGATGCGGTCATGGTCATGGACTAAGTCACGGTGAAGAACAAGGTCACGTACTCGGTTTTGGTCACACACAAAGCTGGACAAGGTCACGGAGTCGATGCGGTCATGGTCATGGAATAAGTCACGGTCAAGAACAAGGTCACGGACTCTGCCGTGGTCACACATAAAGCCGGACAACGTCACGGAGTCGTTGCGGTCATGGTCATGAACTGAGTCACGGTCAAGGACAATGCGATGAACTGAGTCGTGGCCATAGAGACAAATCTATACAAGATTACAGAATCAATAGGTCATAGCCTCGGTCGCGGCCTTGGACAAAAATTATCACTTTTTTAGTTATGACACGGTTTTGTAATTTTTAAATGCTTTTTTGAATAGTTTACTAATGCCCTTACTAAATCATAACTTGTTATAAAGTAATTTTGTGTGTTTGCTTTGACACAAAAAAAGAGGACTATGTAAAGACAGAAACACTGGGATTCTAAATGCAGAAACATGCCCATACAATGACTCAAATCCAGAGGTTCTATACAAAGGGGAAAAAATCTATACAATGCAGAAACACTGAGCATCTAAATTAAGACATAAACCGATCCACAAATGACTGAAATCCAAAGGTTTTACATTAAGACAGGAACAGATCCACGCTATAACTCAAATCCAGAGGTATTATATATAAAAGTAAAAATAGATCGATACAAATACAGAAAGACTGAGGTAACACATGAAAAGGCCCACGCATTTAGGTAGCGTAGAAAGGCGAAAACACGGTTGACATTTTTAGTGAGCTAAGACTAACCGACAGATTGAAAATATTAGCTTTGCTCACCATTGAGTGAAGGCTAACCCAAGAGATGACATGGGATGACATTCAGCCCCGACAGATTGACATTATTAGGTCTGCTCACCATTAAGTGAAGGGTAACCCAAGAGATGCCATGCGATGACATTCAGCCCCGACATATCGACATTAATAGCTCTGCTCACCATTGAGTGCAGGCTAACCCAAGAAATGCCATAGGACGACATTCAGCCCCTACAGATTGACATTATTAGCTCTGCTCACCACTAAGCGAGGCTTACCCAAGAGATGCCATACGATGACACTCAGCCCGACATACTGACATTATTAGCCCTGCTCACCACTAAACGAAGGCTTACCTAAGAGATGCCATACGATGACACTCAGCCCCGACATACTGACATTATTAGCCCTGCTCACCACTAAACGAAGGCTTACCTAAGAGATGTCATACTATGAGCCCCTACATACTGATATTATTAGCTCTACTCACCGTCGAGCTAATGCTAACCCAATAAATCCTATACGATGGCATAATATTCATATTTTCTCCAGTTAAAATCTCTAACTTCTTGTCATTGCAAAGGAACGCTACAATTCCTGGACCTAGGAGCTCTTTAGACCCTGAATTCGACCTGGTCGCATTACATTCATTATTCCCAGAAAATTATAAAATATCTTTATAGTGAAAAGAATCTTATTCCGCAGGTTGGCATTCTGAGTGTGACACTCTTTGCCGTTGGCATTAACAGCGTCCCTTCAAACGTACAATCTGTGGTTCATTGTTCTCTGTCTGTTGATGGTTTTTGTATTTATGTAGCTGCTAGAAAGTATAGTGTCAGCGGAAAGGTCCCTTCAAATAGTGATTAATACGAGTAGATTGCAAGAATGGACAACATCTAAGGGCTTCGGAGACCCAGTGTATAGCATTTAGTCGTCGCAGGCAACACCAGGAGCCTATTCTTTAACTCAATGTGAGATTTTTAGGACTTTTATTGGATAAAAGACCTTCATGGATCCCACATGTACGTGATTTCAGGACTGGAACAAGATATTGGAGAGAGTCCTTAGTGACACTAATTGCGGAACAGATAGAACCTGTATGCTCAGTTTCTATCGCGCCGTTGTAGGATCGCGCATAGATTACGGCTGTATAGGCTATTCATCTGCTCGACCTACGATTCTGAAACTCCTTGATTCAATACATCTCTCTGGTCTTAGACTTGTTACTGGTGCTTTTAGATCAAGCCCAATTTCCAGCCTGCTCTTTGAGGCTGGGGAACCATCTATTTCGTTGCGACGTCAAGTGCTTCAAACTTCATATTAGACTTGTCTTCGAAGTAAACCAAACCATCCGATATTCAAAGTAGTTTTTCATAACTTCCTCCAGGATTGTTACGATGGGCGTCAACGTTCGATTGTACGTTCTTATGCCAAAGGAGGTAGTTGAAGATTCACGTCCTTAACAACCTGCAACTGCTTCCTATATTCGAACGAACACTTTGGTACATACTTCTATAAGTAATAAAAATGCAAAATTTTAAATTCTCACTGTCCAAGTATATAAAACACAATACTCCTGACGGTGTCTATTGCCAGGAGTTAATGGATATCTACAGAACTTACAAACACAGTGTCATATACACTGATAGCTTGAAACTAGACAATGAGGTAGGATGTGGATTTTATGTAACAGGACGCACCTACACCTACGGATTGCATTCAGCTTGCAGTGTTTTTACAGCTGAGCTTCTTTCCAAGCTGTAACATCTCTACATCCGCGTCATCCCATTATCTTGCCCAAGTCCTTTCTAGGCGATCCAAAAATCCCTTTGGTTGGAGATATTCTGTGTTCAATACCCAGGCTCCAGTTACGGGGTGTCAGAGTATCATTTTGCCGGGTGCCTGGTTACTGCGGAATAATCGGAAACACAAAAGCAGATGAGGGGGTAAACTAGCTACACGTATGATGTTTCGTTGGTGAGCCCAACGTGTCACGTCATCGGATTTTGTAGTGCAAAAAATTCACTATTCCTTGCTGGAATGAAGAATGGCAAAACGTGAATGGTAACAAGCTGAGGGAAATCAAGAACTCTGTCCAATCATGGAGATCTTTAGTTCGTCATAGGGAGGAAGTGATGATTACTCGTCTTTGCATCAGCCACCTTTGTTAATGCATGGATAGTTGATGCAACGCGATGATCCTCCGCTATGTCAGTTTTGAGGAGATTGCATCACAGTCAAACATGTTCTGCTCGAATGTGATGGGTTAACCGTTTTACGTGCCCATTAGTATATTCGAAGGAGTTTAAAGGTGGTATTAAGGGACGGTGTCACGGCTATTGCCCTTGTCGTTGGCCTCTTATGTCACTTCAATTTATTTAATAAAATTAATTTTCAGTTAGGTTAGTTATTTTTGTTTAGTGTAAGCCAGGTTAGTTAGAAGTAGCTTAATTTAATTATTTTTAATCTTATTGTTAATATTTTTATTTTATTTGTTTTAACTATCTAGTTTTAGTGTTGTTTATAGATATATTCCGTATAGGTGATAAAAACTACTTTTAGTTTTTCGTCTGGAAAAATAAATAAACATTATAAATAAATTATGTTTAGAGATATACGATGGTTCTGTTCTTTCATGACACTAATCTCTACTGGCACGATCTAAGAATTTCTGTGAACCAACAACGAGCTGACAAGAGTGTTCGCAGTAAACTAAGCCAAAGAGTGCAATTGTAATCGCTTTTAATTTCGCTGGAAGTCCTTGGACTAGAAATAACGATGATCCAGTAGTGAGTTCGAATTCTTGGAATTCGTAAACTGTCTGTAAAATCAGGACAGTATATTTTTTTTAATGCAGAAAATTTTCATTTCACTTCACACAATTCCGCTCTGCCCATACTAAAACCATGGCCTCACTTGTCCAAGGGGTCAAAAAGATTTTTATTGGTTACACCTGCTTCTAAGAAGAAGCATACCGTAATGAAAAATATGCGGCATTAAGTAAATAACTCATGGTCCCGGGGAAATTATAGGATCGCGTTATCAGGGTCGGATTCCATTGTCAGAGGAGCTTCTTACCCCTTCCTTCCTCTTACCTATATTCCGCTTAGCTTATGCTTACAGGCAAAGGCGACTCCAGGGGAGAGGTAGTAGGAGCAATCTCCCCCTCCCTCGAGAATTTGGGTACTTCTTTTTAGAAATATATTTTTTTTATATTCGGGACACATTTAAATTTATCCCAGTATACTTATAAAAATGTATTTTTCATTTGATTTTTTTTTTTTAAATCGATGTATATTGTTTTTACATTTATGTAATGTTAGGTGTATAAATTCATCTGATATCATTGATAGGTCCATCCAGCATAAACAACACTGGCATGTTATAAGTCGCGCACTAGCTCCGTGCCGGCCCGGCTGTACTAACAGTCTGTGTACTACGACTCCGCGTCGTCTTCGTCAGACCGAGCCGCTTGAAGAAACGATGAAAGTTAAACAATATTTTGTATTATGTACAATAGCTTTGTTATCTAAATCAGGTAAAACTTGTAAAATGAGGTAAAATGCATGTTTTGATGCTGTTTTTTTTAAGTAAAAGAATAGCTTAAAATTTAATTTCCAGGCCTTTACTTTTGAAAGTTTTCCGCCCCAGCCACACCACATTTCCCTGCCATTATGCGCGCCCCCCGAAAGTCTATCCTGGAGCCGCCCTTGCTTACAGGGGATAGTCATCTCCTTATGACTCTCCGATAAAGTCTGGGCTTACCAAGGGCTGCAACCCTGTACATTTGAACTCCGATGTTTTCCCACTTCACATATTAAACGAAGTTTTTTACAAAGGAACCTACCTCCTATAAGAAATTAGTTCGGCTAAATAATTAAAAGATAAATACAGTTTACATATTAACAAGAAAAACCACAAAGTAAGTATAAAGGGATAGACGAACAAAATTGTAATTATATAATTACAAATAAACTAAATAGATGAATAACTAATACTAATAATAACTCAATTATTATTAATTAAAACTATTAATGATATTAAGAATAGCTCAATTTACTTAATTAGAAAAAAGAAAACTTTTTGTGATATTTATTAAAAAGAAAAACATATAAAAACATAAGGAAATAATTATAAACTTATGTGAAAAATCGTTAACAAAGCATTCTTAAGGCTGATTTTTAAACAAGCCTAAATGATATATTATCATTTAGCCACTCCAAAGCCTGGATTACATGTGGTGGAAATAAAAATACACAAGTATACAAAAATCTGACAGTTTAAGCTCCCACAAGAATAGTGTGGAATACCCAGGGGAGGTATAATTCTGTGATGGTCGCTTATTTCACTGAAGATTAAGATTCAAAGGGCGGTAGAAAACCTTTAATAGTCGCTTATTTCAGTTTTCGTTTTTTTTCGCGACATGCCGTTAACAACTGCCAACCAAGTCAGAAGGAGACGTGACGTCACATCGGACTACCGGAAATCTACACTTCACGCCACATATTACGAATTTTCTGATTGGTAGAATTTCCATCACCCGAGACGAGGGTTAGGAAGGTAGAAGGCATGAAAGAGTCCCTTGTACTCAACGTGGTTCGAATCGTGGATTCGGCACTAAGAGGCAAGATATACCAACTTCTCCCAATAATACAAATGAAAGGTTAAATTTAATTCTTTTTTTGATAAAATTTCTTTCAAGTACAACTTCATGAATAATTAGGCTTTGTCGTGCGTATTGGCTTTACTAAGTTAGCGATATGCAACATATGTAAAACAAGACTTCATAGTTGTTAACTTTTTGTAGTCAAGATGGCGAAAATGTCAGGTGGTTAAGATGTAAATAAATGGTCATGAAATAAGGCTATGTTTATTAAACTGACATTTCAAAATATGTGATAAAGTTTTTGATTAATTACAAAATTTTAGAAAGGGATAACAATGTTTTAAATGAGTTGAAATAAAAAAAAAATATATTTTTCAAATTAAGATGAAAAATTTTTAAACAAATAGTTTTAAAGGATAACAGTAAATTAAAAGAATATCAACCATATAAGAACGCATACAAAGAGAAACATAAATACAATTTGAGTTATTTATAGTAATTTTCATAAAAATATATATAAATAAATTGCGTGTGTTATTGACAGAATGTAGCTGTAAGATTTTAAATTGCAAATGAGCTTTTGAAAGTTTAAGAATTGTTTTTAACCATTCATATATGTAGTAAGTTAGGATTTATAATAAACAGTCATAAATTAATTTCCAGAAAATAAAGTTAGTAAAGAAAACAATTTTGAGGTTATATAAACAAGTAGCCTACGGCAACAAGAATAAAATGTTTAAAGCTACTTTTCATATTAAGTATCTTTGAAATTAGAAAATTTACGCATAAACCTAATATAAATCAAACGTTGTCTAAACTCTCTGATTGGAGTGGAGATAGGCATTTGTTTACTTTGAAGCTCAATTAATTATTACTTATGTTATACTTTTAGGCAAAAATAAATTTTTCATGTTTAGCAATTTAGAATAGAATTCATTAGTAGATGGATTTGACCTATAGAAGGAAACAATTTTGTTTATCTACATTTATAAATAAAAGTAAGTAAAAATTATTTTTTCACAGTTTTGTTTGGAATTAAGAGAACTTAGAGAAGATTTTAAAAAAATAGTATGTGATATTTCACATTTTTAGAAAAATGTTTATATACGTAATAAATGTTTAAAATTGTAAATTATGAATGTCTTGTCATGGTATAATATGACATGTCTTGTCTTCGTATAAATATGGATGCTTTTCAGAGTAAGAATTTTTTTTTTTAATCCTAAATTTTTAATTTTTATGATATAAATATGTATGTTTTCAGGATATATTTTTTACAAAATGTTTCAAGGATTTTAATTACAAACTATATTATTTTTAAATGGGTATGTAAAAATTTTAGAAATGAATTAGGTCCAAATAGACCAAAAGGGACTTAAATTTAATTCATTGCAACTGTATTAAATAATTTTCACAAAATATTTATTAATTTTGAATTACAATTGTTTATTTTATCTTTCAAAAGAAGAATGTAATACTAGGGTAAAATCTAAATTCTAGAATAAATAAAAACTTTGTTTTTACTAACTTGCAACTCGAGTACAATTTTTCTTTTATAAATCAATTTTTTTCAAAGAATCCATTTCCCTGGGAAATACAACTCGAAGGGTTAAATCTCAGACGGTTAGGTTTTTATTAATAACGTCAAGCGACATGTTCTCTGGTAAAATTTGACAAGCTTTGCACAGGTTCGACTTGAATCAGAAATGCTGGTTTCAAATTTTTACCGGTGTCGTCGGGCTTCGATTGGTTTAAGGTAAGTTGACGTTCGTACAGTTGTCAGCCGCCGACTGAATACGACTTGACGGTGGAGCCATAGACTGTCGCATTGTGATTGTGTGTGTGTGTGTGCGTGCGAGCGTGCGTGTGGTGTGTGTGTGTGTATATGTGTGTGTGTGTGTGTGTGTGTGTGTGTGTGCGTGCGAGCGTGCGTGTGGTGTGTGTGTGTATGTGTGTGTGTGTGTGTGTGTGTGTGTGTGTGTGTGTGTGTGCGCGCGCGTGTGTGCGTGCGAGCGTGCGTGTGGTGTGTGTGTGTGTGTGTATGTGTGTGTGTGTGTGTGTGCGTGCGAGCGTGCGTGTGGGGTGTGTGTGTGTGTGTGTGTGTGAGAGAGAGAGAGAGAGAGAGAAACAGACAGATATAGAAGGGCAATTTATAGAATAAATCGATATATATCAAATTAATATTTAGCAGAATATTATAACTCAATTACTTTATATTTCTGTTTATTTCATTTTACTAATAATGTTTTAAAACAGCTACAATTACGAAACGGTTTTCCTTTGTTAATATAAATTAAGTACATGTATATTGAATTCTTTGAAAAAAGTCTCTGTTCAGATTAGAAAATCAATTTAAGAAAAGAAGTACAAAGAAAGTTTAAATAAAAATACATTTATTGAACTTCAAAATTTGATAAATCGTATAAAATGAGTTTTCAAGACTGATTAAGAAATAGAATTTCTTCGTTAGTCAACCTGTATGATCTTTTTTAGAACTAATATTATTTAACTTATAATAGAAAACTGACTTAGTTAAAATTATGTGTGTTACAGTTTCTATTTAACACACTTACTAAATACAGTTGCCTAAGGGCTAAACGAGCCCCAGTACACGCCATTGTCCTTCCATGAGTACAATTTCAACAGACGTCAACCACAGACTGCAGACTGGTTTACATTTAGATTTAGAGTGTGTATTGTCTACACTGCTGCCAACCTTTGCCAAGATTATTACAGATCTATCTCTACCTAATATTAGTTTACATAGCCACCTGTTTTTTTAGGGTTAGTGTAACGATATTTTTTCCAAATACAGGGTCAGGTTTTGTTATCTGAATAAAATTCTATTTCTCATAGTTTGATTTCGAATGGTAGATGGATTATTCTTTGATAAGTTTGTGCTTCAAACTCTGCAATAATTCATGCAGCAAAAGATTGCAACCTAAATAATTAAATTTAATGCGTTATTAAATATTCCAATATATTAAACTAATTACAAATTGTCAAAGTAATTATCTTTCTAAATGTTAAAATTTCTAAAATCTGTGATTGTGTAAAAAAACTCATTGGCCATAGGTCAAAGTTTGCCATTTTCTCAACACCTCCAAGTTTTGCCTTTTTACATATATATTATTAAACAATACAATTTACCTCCTCTAGACTGGAATAAAAATGAAGGATCATACATATTATGTTGTAGACCTATTCTCCATTCAAGTTGTAGGATAATATCTATTAGTAATATAATTGTGCAGAGGGACTCAGAGATAATGATGAATTAATTACCCCCAGGTGATATGGGAAGGTTGCTCAACTAAAGTAGACCAGCTCTCTACTAGACTTTAAAGAAACGGATACCTACTATGTGGACGAAACATAAAAATGTGATCAAAAATCTAAAAGTGTGTATTACGTATAGGATAATAAATACACAAAAACCTCTTAACCACAAACCTTCTTTATTTTACCCTTATGTACATTTCAGTTATCAAGTTACCATCCTCAGAGGGATAACATACAAAGACTGCAAAGAGTCTTTGTATGTTATCCCTCTGAGGATGGTTACTTGGTAACTGAAATGTACATAAGAGTAAAATAAAGAAAGTTTGTGGTTAAGAGGTTTTTGTGTATTTATTATTAAATTCAACCACAGTATATTCCTAATAAATACTAATATGTATATGTGTGAAAATAAATTACAATTTTTTACTAAAACACTTGTAAATATATTATAAACTTGCCTATAGTATCACTTATATTTGTTGAGGACGGCCGTTTTGGGAGATGTGTCCCATTGTCAACTCAGATGTAACTGATCTCAAGGTTTTCGTTGGTTAGGGTGCTAAGGCGGGGGGGGGGGGATATTATGGTGGGAGTATGGGTGTACCAACAAATATAAGTAAGTCCTACTATAGGCAAGTTTGAATATTTTTACAAGTGTTTTAGTGAAAACTAGTAACTCACGAGAAGATGGATGTATTAGTAGCTCGACAAATATACAATTTTTTGTGTTGTCAGTAAGTGATGGGTTAATTGGAATGATAACATAGGTTTTACTTCAGTCATTGGACGTTTAGAAATCCAGTATAATTCTGCATTTTATAAGAATAGTTTTTGTTCTGTAATGCTGGAAAGTGACTAGATGTGATGATGTAAATTTTTTCAATACTAAACCATGAGTGTTATTCAGTTTCAATAAACAGAATTAAAGACTTAATTGTATTATATAATAATAATAATAATTATTATTATTATTATTATTATTATTAAAGTTATTATTATAAGTATTAATTATAATACTTGTAGTTTTTTTATTGTACATCTAGAGGTTTTTTATATAGCTACTAGTATCACTTGGCAAAAGAAAACCCACTGCTTCTTGTCTTTGACTCACAGCATTGAACAATGCACTGATCTAGAAAAATATCAGTAAGTAGAGGTTTTTTGCCAAGTGAAAATATTAATATCTGAGACTTGCCTTTAGCAGTATTTACTTTCTGTTTATGCTCCAAGTTGAAAATAGGAAACATCTCCTAAAATGGATGATGTCATTAAACAAAAAGAAAGTGCTACTATTGGCAAATGTCACAATTTAATATATTGTAACAGGGAAGGTCTCACCTGTGATTTGTCGCACACTGCTTCACAAGTTTACATGTCCAGCGATGCAACAGCCACACCTTTCTCATAAAGTCTAGCAGGTGAAGCAACACCTTTCTGAGATTTGAAGCAGTTAGAAGTTGAAAGAAATTGCTAGAAGTGGAAAGTCAATATATAAAGGTTTGTTAAACATGGGGGAGTGAGTGTTTGTAATGTAATGGCAACTTTAGGGAAAGACATTGACAATACTTTCTAAAGACATTGACAATGCTGCTAAGTGTAAATAAACTATTAGGGTGGTTTATTAGAAGTTATTATTAGACCTAACTAAAACAGTGTTTGGGCTCTTTTATAAATGTCAAGTGTGTTAATAATGGAAGCTATAAAAGTGTGTGAATTAATAGTTATTTAATCTAAAGTTGCCCTATAATTTATTGAACCCTTGTAAGAATACAACAGTATGTTAAAGTATATAAGTGTAAATTAGTAGCTCAAGTTGAGGATGGGATCAAATAATATCTTCACAAACTTATCACTAGTTGACAGTATTTCCAGCGACAGAAATTTTTAGGGCCATGCCACCCCTGCCAAGCAGGGGACTTCCAACCAACTGGCATGAAATATGCCATTGGCACTTTGCAATTGAAGAATATCATATACACTTAGTTACTGTACTTATTTTACAGCTATATATTGTGTCTATTTCGAGAACTGAACAAAATCAATATCATGCAGAACTCAAAGGTAGTTGTGAAAATGAAATGTTAGACAATCATATTACTTAATGTGAACATGATCCACCAAGTAATGACTTTAATGAAAGTGAGACAATTTCAAACTCACACTGTTCCAATAAAAAAATTTCAGTACTGTAAATTGGGAATACTAGAACCTACCTTTTTAAAACATTTTTTAACAAAACTGGTCAATTTGATAGTTCTAGGTCTGAAATATAGATGGCGATTTTGTATTAGTAACAGGATTCTTGCTTGAGTCATAGGTTTTACTTACAGATGCTTCTGAGAAACTCAATAACTCTCTTCTGAATCTTGTAAGTATTCTTGACTCCAGATGTAGTATTGCAAGATGTATCAAGGTTTTTTATGATGTTTTTACATAGCTCTTCAAAAATAGTTTGATTCAATTGTGTCTTGGGAGGTTGTTTTTGAAACATATCACTGACTGAACAGGCATTGTAAAGTAAGACTTACCAACATTTTGAAAATCCATTTCGCTTTCAGGAAAACTAAAGTCATATATTATATCTACACACATAATATTATGGGCAAAACAACAATACATAATCCAAAAACGAAGTTAGAAGCTCCTTGGAACCATTCCCGGGCCTAACCCACTTTTAACTTATGACCACACTATTCAATAGAATTTTAATAACTAAAGAAATTAAATAAGTAAATAAGTAACTTGCAGTTTTTGTGTTGTTCATCTTGAGGTTTTTTTGTCCATGTCTCACAGCATTGAACAATCCACTGACCTAGTACAAAACTCATCTGCTGAAAAATATCAGTAAGTTAGTGGTTTTATTCCAAGTGATACCAATAGTAGTATTTAAATAAGTACCTAAATCTACTGTGGAATATTTTGTAAAACACCTTATACTGACAATATCATTAATTTTGATTCAAATCACATAATGAAAAGTATGTTGGCAGCTTTCCATTTCATTTATGAGAGTTTTTATAAGATAACTTTGTCAAAGGAGGAATATAAGAAAGAATTGGATATCATTAATGAATAGCAAAAAAAAAAAAAATACTTATGATAAAAACTTAATAAGAACATTAAGAAAAAGAACTAAAAGAAATAGTAATTTAAACAAGAACAAAAATAAAAATGATAAACAAGATTATTGGTAACAGTTATGTGTTAAATGGGAGTATACAGGAAGAAAGATGTACAAAATTAAAAATCCATGAATAAATACAAAATGGCTATGGTTACTTTCACAAACTTGAATATTCACAAATAATATGAATCAGAATAACTGTTGTGAATTGGAATATACCAAATGAAATTCTAATGCAATACAGTTTATACAGGTCAAATAGACAGAAAACGTAGGACTAGACTGAAAGAACACATTAGGTCATAGAACCATGAAAAAACTAACTCAAATTTCACAACCCATCTCATAAAAGGTCCAAACCTCAATGGAAATGGAGAGAATTATGAAGCCGATATTCTATTGAAATACAGAAAACCTATTAAATGTGTTTGAAAATTTACAAATATATGAAACTTGGCCAAAAAGTGCTAAAACTATTAACGAACAAACATAGAACCAATCCACTCTTTTATTCAGAACTTTTAAATTAGTACAAAGCAAAATAGAGGAAGTAGGTTAAGTGAGCAGAGCAAATCTAATTAGTTAGTTATATAAGGTTGTGTTTTAGACAAAATAAATCAGTGTGTTTGAAGGTCTGACCAATGGAGAATTTCCAAAGCATGTTAATTAATGGTAATTTGACAAAGCTAGGTATGACAGATAACAACATACTCAATATCAACTGAATTTACAGTTAATTTCTCAATGACATTGTATGAGATAGAAAATTACTTATATCTTGATTGTAACTTGGTCAAATAACTAAAGGTGGTAGTTTACATGCCCTAAAAATATGTGTTTTTTCCACCAGGAATCTATATAATCTCATGACATTTTTCCACCTGCCTGTTGGATTTTTGCTTTCTAATTTCTATTTTTTAAAGCCCTTTACCTTCACTTCTCTCCTTTCTCCATCACCATCAGTATATACTTCTTTGCCACGATCTTATCTTTGGAGAATTATTTATTTTCAGAACTCTTTCTATAACTTTGATCACTGTTGTTTAGTACGTTTCCAGTTTATCCCTAATTCCTGTTACCTCATTTGTTTGATAAATTTTAAAGTTTAATTCTTGTCTAAATAATCTATTGTATCATCCACATTTAGATCTTTTCTTGGTACATACAATTTTCTTGAATTTTAATCTAAACCCTCGAATAAATGGGTTTCAGTCAGATCCAATATCTGCACATGATATGTTTTCACTATGGTACAGCTGTTTCAAAAGGATTTGTTAATTGGACTACAATCTACCTGATTGCATATTATGTTGTTTCTACTGTTATGCTGGTGTTTTCCCCATATAAAGCATTTTTTGATGAAATTTAAGGATGGTGTTCAGGATCACTATCTGATGTTTCTTAGCAAATGTTTTCAGGCACTCGCCACATTCTTTTCTTTCTCCCAAAACATATGGCTCTATAAGTTCACTAAATTTTTCTCTGTCTATTTTGGATTTTACAATTATTTCTTGCCTATCTAATCTACAGAGTGTAATACGGAATACTAAAATGGTGAATCTACTCCTCACTTTTGTCAGCAGTTGGAACATATATATGTATTCTTTGTTCTTTATTTGGTTTAGTTTTCATCTGTATCTGTAATATTCTAACCATGGTACAAGGTTCATTACATACCTTGCTATATGTTCATTCTAATCAACTCTATTAAAGAGTAGTACAGACTAAGCAGCACTACAGACTAAGCAGCACTACAGACTAAGCAGCACTACAGACTGCTGCTGGTGATTTCATTTTCCAAAGTTATATATCTTACTCAGTTGTGCATTCCCCTTGACTTGGTCACAACATTTCACTAATTCCTGTCCTTAATCTTTCTATTTTCTGGATTGTGTTGTGTGTATTTTCAACTTTGTACATGGATTGAAATTTTCATGGGCAAATGGTAATTTTTGATCTGTTGTTATGTTTTTACTGGGAAATTCTTTTTCATCGCTGTCTTATTTAAGGCGTACCAATGCTTGGACCTTTATGTTATGACTATTCTAGTCATCTGCCATAATTTGATTTCTCAGGAATTGTGATGATAAGGTAGATTCTCATTTCCTTCCTTATTCCCAAGCTGTTGATTGTTATTAATTCTTCTGCCTGTATAGTTTGTTTCTCAACCCAAGGGAAATGAAGTGTCCTTTATTACTATCAGTCGCCTTAAATGCTTAACCAAGGGAGTATTCACAAGCATCTACGTTAACCACCTAAAGTTAGTTGGCTCTCTTGTAACATAAGGAAACAAAGGTTAAAAAATTTCCTTTTATTGAGGTTGAGACATTTGAAGGCATTTCTCTAAACACTCAGGTACTTTTTTTAGTATACAAAAAAGCATATCTTGATATGTGAAGTACAATGACCAAATGTACTAAAATGGTAAAGTTAGTTTACAGGTGTTATGAGATAATATAAGTGGATTAGAAACCCGTATAAAGACTCCACGTAAAGAATATGTTTAATAACTTTTTTTAACTTTCAGGAGCACTCTTTGTAGGTTTAAAGAGTTTTAAAAAAGCGTTAAAAGATTTTAGATTGAAATAATCATGTATTAAAAAAGTCAGAGAATATGTTTTTTATATTTAAAGTTTTTAATTTGTAAATCCAACTGCATACAACTAAAATAGTTTTTTTTTTTTAATTACAATGATTTACCTGATTTATTGTCATCTTATTTTTGCATACAAAAGATGTGTTTACGTTCTATAAAAGAGTAGGTCCAAAGCAACCCCGAGAACATTTTACAAGCAAGCTGTGACGTCTATCAACAATTAAAGATTTATGGGAATTGAACTTATTGAACAAAATAAATAACTCCCCATTGATCACCTTGTTTTTTATGAGGAACTATTAGAAGCAATTAAAAAGAGAATGTTGAGTGGTGTAGTCGTAGCCCATGTAGTTGACCCAAGGACTTGGCTCAATGATATTAAAGACATCACTTTTGGCGAAAAAGATATTATGAATCACTAGCCGTTCGTTTTTAATTGAACAAATGAGAGGCACTTACAGCATTCCGTGGCAATTATGAACACTTAGGTGGAAACTGTAAAATTAAAACAAAGTATCCCAAGAATTTGCTTCTGTTGACAACTGCCATCAATACAATTCTAGTATCTTGAAGCCAATGTGAAAAGAGGCTTTTCTCAAGTGAACTCATCATAGTTGATTCCAGAGCGTCTTTGATAACACAAACTGTCTCCTCACTACTTTTCCTGAAGCTGAATGACCCACCACTCACTCTTTTTGACCCTTCAAAGTATGTGGAATCATGGCTGCTTCGGGGACGCCACTCCGCTCTGGATACATCAAAGTTCACCGAACTCAAAACTATTATTAATGACTCTGACGCAGACATCTTCATTATTGTCGAAGCTGGAGCTTCAACTGAAGCACAAAGCTCTTACAATATGACAAACTACTCTATCCACATTCTTAAAAGTTCAAGACAAGTAGCGTCTGGAATGGTTGTCGGAGTGTACGACAGGCTTGCTAGCAAAGTGACCAATCTACACGAAATGACCGAAACAGATAAACTAGAGGCTGTGCTCATAGAAGCTTGGCCGAATGGAACGCACTTTAAGATAATTGGCCTCTATAATCCGCTGAACAATATACCAAACCTAGACCGAATCACTAACTTATGTAAACACAAAAATAGCATTGTTATAGGAGACTTTAATGCTTACGCCACCCTTTGGGGATACATAATCCGCAACCGCACTGGCCAAACCATAGAAGAACTTCTCGATTAGTCTAGTCTGATGCAGATACCTTCCGGACCAACATTTTTGTCATTCGCTGGATCCAACAGTACCCCAGACCTTGCCTTGACGCATCCAACGTTCCTCACAAGAAGCGAGTTGTGTCTGCTGGACGCCGTTGAGAGCTGCGTACACCGAGTTTTAGCTCTAATAATCGCTTGCAGGAAACAGAACAAACCACAGCGACTGCCCAGAAGGAACTTCCGAAAGACCGATTAGAAGAGATTTGCAACAGACACAAACTAGCGTTTGCCGGCGAGCACATTTGACAGCACCATAGATAAGTCAACAGCACGATTTACGAAAGCAATACTTGAGGCAGCCAAAAAGTGCATACCAATAGCGCAGTTAAAAAGCATATACCTTTCTGGAATGCCACGCTCACTATACTTAAACGAGGCAGAAACTGCGCAAGGAAAAGAGCAGAAAGAACGAAAAACATGGCAGATTGCGCAGCTCTGAGAAAATCACAAGCTACTCTCAAGCGGGAGATAATCCAATCCAAAAGAACAACATACAGACCATTCGTTGCAAAACTGGACTTTAGGATAGATGGGCTGAAAGCGCATAGATATATTGGAAGCCTCAAATAACAATAAAGCACAACAGCGGTTTGAGCCAATCATAAAACATGGAAAACCCTTAACCAAGCCAAAAGACATAGCTAACGCCCTGTGCAAGCACTACACGGCTGTAGGTAGAACGCATCTCACACGAGCTGAAAGAAGAAATCTCAAAGACCAACCTATAGCCACATGCCCAATGTTTTCCCAGTTCATTGCTATGTACAAACCATTCATTTATGGCGAACTAGAAACGGTGATCTTAACCCTGAAGAAAGGCAAATCTGGAGGGCCCGATGAAATATTCCCTGAATTCGTCCGCAACCTAGGCACAAATGCTAAGAAAACCTTTTTTGACCTCATAAATGCTACATGAGAAGGAACCCTGCCGCACGAACGGAAAAAAGCAACAATTACACCGCTTTTCAAAAAGGGTAAACAGACGATAGAATTAGGAAGTTATAGGCCTATCTCCCACACATGTGTATGCAGCAAAGTAGCTGAAAAGATGGTCGAGAAAAGACTAAGAGAACACCTTGAGAGGAATGAGCTTCTTAGCGCCTACCAAGCCGGATTCCGTAAAAACCGCTCGACGACAGACCAAGAGGTCAAATTCACACAGGCAGTGAAGGATGCATTTCACAAGAAGCAGTCCACCTTGGCAGTTCTCATCGACTTTAAAGCGGCCTATGATAAAGTTCTACGCCCACTGCTTATTAAGAAAATGAAGGATCTTGGAATCAAGGGGGAAATGCTTCGCTGGATAAAAATTTTTCCGGCTCATCAAATGTAATTTTAAGAACGCTGCTTCTTTTTATAGTCAACAGAGCCAAGGTCTGCCTCAAGGAGCCGTCATCAGTTGTTTGTTATTTAATATAATGATCAACGACATCACAGAAGCAATCGAAAAAACCCCAGGAGTATCGTGCTTATTTATCGCAGACAACATCGTGGTTTTACAGAGTAGCCACATCCCAGGTCTCGACCCTACGCTCAACACAACCCTCAGGAACATTAAAGAGTGGGCGGTTCTGAATAAAAAGACCATCAACACGGTAAAAACTATCACCCAGCTATTTACAATGAGTACAAGGAGGCATGTAATCCAACTTCAGTGTATGGGAACCTTACTCGAACAAGTTACCACATCGAAGTACCTAGGCATGATACGGGATACAAAATTGTCATGGAAAGATAATATCCAGCAGACTGCGGAGAAAGTCCAAAAGCGAAACAACCTACTCAAGAGCCTAACTGCGACTTAATGGAGAGCGACACAGGATGTCCTGGCAACCGTCTACAAAACCTACGTCAGACCAGCGATGGAGTACGGAACAGAAGTAATAGCGCTTGCCTCCGACACGAACCTCTCAAAACTAGATACCGTTCAGAATAATACGCTACAAACTATAACCGGAGGAGCAAAGTCAACACCCATTGCAGTAATGCAGCTGCAGACAGAGATTGAACCACTTGAGTCAAGACGAGACAAACTTAATCTTAAATACTGGGAGAGAGCCAAGCGAGTGAACTCGATGCACTGGAACACATATGCCCAAATAAGTCTTCGTCTAAGAACGCAAAATACACCTCTTGTACACGCTTATATCTAATCGATAAGTACAACCTACCGCTTGTAAACCCGCTCTGCTTGCTTCCTACACGACCATAGTTGCTGCCCACAACAGTTTAACCTCGACCAAAGCAACGAAAAGCCCGCTGGAACTACAAAGGTGTGTTATGGAAACAATGAATCTCAACTACCCCTTGCACGAGTGGGTCCATATCTATACAGACGGATCATATTTACCAGAAACCAGCTCAACAGGAGCAGGAGTCTATTCAAGTCTGTTTGAAAAGTGCATGGCTGTCGGGAAATATACTAGCAACTTCGACGGGGAAATATGCGCCATCCACGAAGCAGTCTCTTGTCTTCAGAGCCCAAGCACCACACTACGATGAGTCGTATTTTTCGTTGACTCCCAATCTGCCATCCAAGCTCTCAGCAAGAACACGCCTACAGACTGTCAGAGAACCATGAACTGCTGCGCTGCACTCGCTAGCTTGGTGTCCTCTGGCTGGACCGTATGGCTCCAATGGATCCCGAGCCACATTGGCATAGTGTGAGAAGGCTGACGAGCTGGCAAAGCGGGGAGCCATGATGCCGAAACCCACGAAGGCTCAATTCCTGCGATCCGCCTGTAGCCACATTTATATCACCGTTTCGCGCCAAACTACCAGGAAGTTAAAAAACGAAAGCGAAGGAAGGAAGTGGGCGAGCCTGGCAACTGACAGAATACCACGTAACATTGAAAGACACGTATCCGTGGCCTTTTTCCGCACTTTGGCGGGGCACGTCTACCTTCAAGCCCATCTACATAGAATCGGCCTTGCAGATGAAGACACTTGCCCCCTGTGCCAAGTAGGTTAATGGACGGCGAACATCTTTTCCTATGTCCCCAACTACAGTCAACACCGCAGAATATAGTCAGTCTGTATTGGGAGGCTCGACGTCGAGTGGCAAAACAGCCACGGATGGGGTTTGGATAAAGTAAAGTAAAATAAGATATTGACACCTCAGCATATTTTTCTGTGTTCTGACATTCAATTTCTGTAACTTTTCAAATGGTTTAAATTAAGTTATTAAGTACTAAACATTTTCAAGACTTCATTACGTTATTATTTAATAATTTTAAATTAAAAATAAATTAATGTAAGAATTATTAACAAAATAAACTAGAAATAAAAAATATATTTTAGTTGATAATTTATAGACCAATAATAAACCACTTTTACGTTACACTTCACACATACTTGTTGATACTATCGAAAACCTGCCTTTAAAACCGTCACCACTTAACCTAACAACTCCAAGCAAAAGAAACTGATGAAGATAGCCACGGAGCGTTCGAAAACTTTCTGTCTCAGTAAGATTTTACAAATTTACAAAATTCAAAGTTTGGATAGTTATAAATTAATGTAAAAGTAATTAATTGTGTTTCACCGAACGTAATGGACTATAAAATTCAAGATCAATAAAAATATTGAAATAGTACTTTATACTTTCTATAAGTAATTATTGCGTAGCTAAGTGAATAATTTTGAATTTACTTGCTGACGTGTTACAAAACTATCGTTTCATTTACGAAGCAGACACTCTTTAAGTGAATACTTTTGAGCTTACTTGCTGACGCGTTTAGAAAAATCGTTTCATTTACGAAACTGACATTCTCAAGTGAGTGTCACCTTCGTAAATAAAACGATTGTTTTCTAAATGAAACAGCAAGTAAGTTGAAAACTATTCACTTAGTTTTGTAATAATTAGTCTAATTACAGTTTAATCTCTTATGAGCTGGGATATACAGGAATTTGTATAGTGTTATTTTTTGTTGAATCAAAAGAATCGGCTTTCGAAGAACTACTAGTGTAGAGTCGGCCATGTACTATAGGACTCTCGAAGATCGTGTTGGCATTGTTACGTAGTTCCGCCATTTTATTGTAGAGGTGAAAACTAGCTTATAAGTAGTGATATATAGTTACTGATACTTAGTTATTTAAAGGATTTTAATAAGTGTAAAAAGGTGAATCATTTATTAAAATGTGTAATCTATTAGTAGTGTAAATGATTATAATGTTAGACTAATTGTAAAAATGTATAAAACCAGGGAGGTGTAAGATTGTAATTAAAATTAGCGTCAGGAGTTGGTTTCAGGAATAGATTTATCGGCAGCTTACTATTATACTCAGCTTATAAATGTATTTTGTTATCACATGGATACACTAAAATAAATTTTAAAAATTAGCGGAATCAGCTCAGATTATGAAATAAAAAGAAATTGTAAACGAAATATCAGGGCACATGTAACAAATAATGGTCTTAACTATGTCTATTACAACACAACTAAACTAAAATCAATATAGCGACACCAACAGACTTAAGTTCGTGCAAGTCGTTTTACAATAGTTTCGTTTTGAGGAATATAATCAATGAGTATATTTTTGGTGCATAAACATAGATTTCAGTAAATAATTTTACTGGTAATACTTAACCCGTTCAGTGCCCCCGCCATTTCTGTGGCATGCATAAATTGCTGGCCTATTTATCTTAATGTTTGCGATTGGGAAAAATCATTATTAGAAAAAGTTAGTTATTTTTTTTGGTAATTGTTTAGTTTGCTAAACCGGGCCTATATTTTCATGTAACATTCAGAAACATGTAAAAAGACTATTTTCATTGAAATTATTTTTTTCTTTGCCTAGAGACATTATTTTTTCTTAGATTAAAGTTGGGTAAAAGTTTCAGCGCGGATGTAGAAGTTGTGAATAGGCTGGGAGTGATAATATCGTATGCTTATGCATTTTAACCTAACTTTTCATATTTTCCGCGGAATTGTTGTTTTGAACAATATTCAATATATTCCGCAGGTGGCCACTAAAACTCACAATTATATATATATATATATATATATATATATATACAATTATATTATACACAATTATATATATATATATATATATATATATATATATATATATATATATATATATATATTGAATATATACCAAAGCCAAATATATACATTGAATATTGGGTAAAAATGCAGAAGCCCGGCGCTATACGATATTTTGGGAAATGGTTTAACATCATTAAATAGGACGATATCTACAAGAATTTTTTTAAAATTGACCTCGGAAAGTTACTTTTTTTTTCAATTTAAAGTAGCGAAAAAAATTCAGCGCGGATGTAGAAGTTGTGAATAGGCGCGGAGTGATACAAATGCTTCGTGATACAACTGTATTTCGATGTATAAAATTAAAACCAAATCTAACCTGACTTGACACTTTTTAGGTATATTTTAATATAGGTATACAGTATTGTATAAATTTAAAACCAAATCTATCCTAACTGGAGACTTTATAAGTATATTTGGTTGAAATGCAGTACTCCGGCACTATACGATATTTTGGGAAATTGTTCAAAACCATCAAATTAGACGATATCCACAAGAATTTTTTTAAAATTGAAGTAGGAAAGTTACTTTTTTTCAATTTAAAGTAGGGTACTAAATTCAGCGCGGATGTAGAAGTTGTGAATAGGCGCGGAGTGATACTTACGTCACAGTGCTGCGCATAAGGTTGTACGCATTGTCCGCGGTACGTCACGCAACCTTACGTGTGTAGATATTTGAGAAACAACTTTTACAGTTAGGATAGATTGGTTTTAAATTTATAAAATACTGTATACCTATATTAAAATATACCGAAAAAGTGTAAAGTCAGGTTAGGTTTGGTTTTAATTTTATGCATTGAAATTCAGTTGTAAAATCACGAAGCATTTGCATAACTCTGCGCCTATTCACAACTTTGCGAAATTTTTATACATATATTTAAATATACTTATAAAGTCTCCAGTTAGGATAGATTTGGTTTTAAATTTATACAATACTGTATACCTATATTAAAATATACCCAAAAAGTGTCAAGTCAGGTTAGATTTGGTTTTAATTTTATACATTGAAATACAGTTGTATCACGAAGCATTTGTATCACTCCGCGCCTATTCACAACTTCTACATCCGCGCTGAATTTTTTTCGCTACTTTAAATTGAAAAAAAAGTAACTTTCCGAGGTCAATTTAAAAAAAATTCTTGTAGATATCGTCCTATTTAATGATGTTAAACCATTTCCCAAAATATCGTATAGCGCCGGGCTTCTGCATTTTTACCGTATATTTAAATATATGTATAAAAATTACGCGAAGATGTGAATAGGCGCAGAGTTATGCAAATGCTTCGTGATTTTACAACTGAATTTCAGTGTATAAAATTAAAACCAAACCTAACCTGACTTTACACTTTTTCGGTATATTTTAATATAGGTATACAGTATTTTATAAATTTAAAACCAATCTATCCTAACTGTAGAAGTTGTTTCTCAAATATCTACACACGTAAGGTTGCGTGACGTACCGCGGACAATGCGTTCAACCTTATCGCAGCACTGTGACGTAAGTATCACTCCGCGCCTATTCACAACTTCTACATCCGCGCTGAATTTAGTACCCTACTTTAAATTGAAAAAAAGTAACTTTCCTACTTCAATTTTAAAAAAATTCTTGTGGATATCGTCCAATTTGATGGTTTTGAACAATTTCCCAAAATATCGTATAGTGCCGGAGTACTGCATTTCAACCGAATATTGTTCAAAACCACAAAATAGGACGATATGCACAAGAAATGTTTCAGGTAAAAACATCGTCTTAATGATGCTGGCTTAAAAAAATTTTTTTGTATCAATTGTTTTAGTATGTAGAACACGAATATCAACTTTTTCCTGCGGACAATATGAAAAGTTACTTTCTTCACATTTTAAATGTTAGTCTGTAATAGCATGTAGGCCTATAGCGTTTACCAGACGCGCAGTACCTACAGCGCACTGTACTACGTCTAAATTTGGTTGTGATTTTATACATTACTATATACATACGAAGTATCGAGTCAGGATAGATTTGGTTATAATTTTATTCAACATTACTACCTACTACCACTACTACCTATATTAAAATGTACCTACGAAGTATTCAGTCAGGATAAATTAGGTTATAATTTATACAGCATTATAATATACCTACATTAAAATATACCTATGAAGTATCCAGTCAGGATTGATTTAGTTATAATTTTATTCAACTTTACTATCTACCTATATTAAACTATACCTACGAAGCATCCAGTCAGGATAAATTTGGTTGTAATTTTGGTAAATATTTAGACTTATTGCCGATACAGAAAATTACAACGAAATCTATCCTGACTGGATTCTTCATAGGTATATTTTAATATAGGTATATAGTAATGTTGAATAAAATTATAACCAAACCTATCATGACTGTATACTTCATAGATATATTGTAATGGGTAAAAATATAGTCTTAATGACTTTGGTTAGAAATTTTTTTTTATTTGTAATTACTCATTTTAATGTGTAGAACACTAATATAAACTTTTTTTCGCGGAAAATACAAAAAGTTAATTTTTCTGCACATTTTTAATGTTAGTCTGTAATAGCATGTATAGCGTGAACCGGCAGCGCAGTAGCTACAGCGCACTGCACTACGACAGTCACTTTATTTTAATACTTAACTTAAAATCTAAATATTCAACTTTTGGTTATAATTTTATACAACATGACTATATACCTACATTAAAATATACCTACAAAGTATCCAGTCAGGATAGATTTTGGTTGTGATTTTCTGCATTGGCAATAAGTCTAAATATTTACCAAAATTACAACCAAATCTATCTTGACTGAATACTTCGTAGGTATACTTTAATACCGGTAAATAGTAATGTTGAGTAAAATTATCAGCAAATCCATCCTGTCTGGATACTTTCGTATGTATATTTTAATATAGGCAGATAGCAATATTTAATTAAATTATAACCAAATCAATCCTGACTGGATACTTCGTAGGTATATTTTAATATAGGTATATTACTATATATCTGTAACATTACTATGTTGTATAAAATTACAAATCTAGATAGTACGTCTACGTAGTGCAGTGTGCGGAGCTACTGCGCGCCTGGTTAACGCTATAGGCCTACAAGCCTTTACAACCTAACATTTAAAATGTGAAAAAGTAACTTTCCGTATTTTCTGCAGAAAAAAAGTCGATATTCATGTTCTACACATTGAAACGAGTAATTTAAAAACAAAAAAGAATTTTTTAAACTAACGCCATTAAGACTATATTTTTACCTTTTAATGCAGGCATATAGTAATATTGTATAAAATTATTACCAAAAGTTAAATATTCTGATTTTAAGTTTAATATTAAAATAAATTTACTTTGACATACAGTAGTGTTGTGCGCTGCAGCTACTGCACGGCTGGTTCACGCTATACATGCTATTACAGACTAACATTAAAAATGTGCTAAAAATTTAATTTTTTGTATTTTCCGCAGAAAAAAGTTAATATTTGTGTTCTACACATTAAAACGAGTAAAAAAAAATTTTTTTTTAAACCAATGTCATTTCGAATATATTTTTACCTTTTTTTAATATTCTACTCAGAAAGTTATTTTTTTATCAATTAAATATTGAGTAAAAAATTCAGTGCGGAGCATTAATTTGTGCATCGGCCGTGGAGTGATACAGTGACGTCACAACTGTAATTGGGGTTTTAGCAATCTAACCTCAATGAATCAAAAACATGTCCTGAAGCTATATTGATAAATATTAGTTTTGTTATTGCCAGGGAAGGTGAATTTTATATCTATTGAAATATACCTATGAAGTATCCAGTCAGGATGGATTGGTTCTAATTTTATATATTCAAGTTATTTTTAGTAATAGTGGATTTTAGTGGTCACCTACAATATTTTGGAAAGTTCAAAACCAAAATTTTATTTTTATTGACCGAAGAAAGTTACTATTTTAAAATTTAAAATAGAGTAAAAAATTCAGTGAGGAGGCATAAGTTGTGAATGGGCATGGAGTGATAGAAATGTTTCATGACGTCACGCCAACTCTATATACATACCTTACTTGTAGCTTCGAGAAAAAACTTTTTCACTCATTGTTATGCTTTTGGCATAATTATTATGAATTAGTAACCCGCAAAATGACCGCACTTGCTGTTTACTTCCAAAAATTATGAATTTTACAAACGAAAAACATCAACATTAACTAGCCCTTTGTAGGATCACATACCCATGAAGTATCCAGTCAGGATAGATTTGGTTCTAATTTTATACATTTAATCAGGTAATATAAAATTAAAACCAAACCTATCCTGACTGGACACTTTTTAGGTATATTTTAATAGTAATGTATAAATTTAAAACCAAATCTATCCTAACTGGAGACTTTATAAGTATATTTAAATATATATATATATATATATATATATATATATATATATATATATATATATATATATATATATATATATATAAGAACAAAAGTCAAAATACAAATACAAGAATTATAAATACATTTGACATATGTTAATTTTAATTGTTTAATATTCCTGATGATGTTAGTACTGTTAGCCAACGAAAAGCTTTGAATTGTAAATTCAAATATAATTCTTGTATTTGTATTTTGACTTTTGTTCTTTATTAATACACAAGAAAACATATTGCGATATTTATATATATATATATATATATATATATAAACTATAAAAGTTGAGCCAAATGTTTGTTTCTCAAATACCTACACACGTAAGGTAGCATGACGCCACTGTATCACTCCGCAGGTGATGCACAACTTGATGCTCCGCACTGAATATTTTCCCCCTACTTTAAATTGATAAAAAATAACTTTCCAAGTAAAATATTAAAAAAACTCTTGTGCATATCATCCTATTTTGTGGTTTTGAACAATTTACAATATATATATCGTCTGGCCGCTAAAACTCACCATTGCCATGCCTTCAAACAATATTAAAGTTGCTGTTGACTCCCAAAAAATTACTTGAACATTTTACTTGCACTTTAATTTCACACTGCTTTAGGCAGTAAGTTTAATTGTTTTAGTCCAAGTTAACTTTAAAAGATTGGTAGTATCTCCATCATGAGGCATCACTGACTGGCGGTTGTAGTAGACTACGAGTTGTGTGGAATTTGCGTTGTGGTAGAACAAGATGTGGTGTACAGTTATTGTTCTATTTTTGTATTCACTCCACTGTGGGAGTCTGTTAAGTTTGTCTTGGGGTTAATTTTGTCTATTTGGTTGAATAATTCATCGGTTTTTGATTTTATTTGTATTTGTTCGTTGATATTATTTTTATGTTTATAAATTTGTAGTTGTTCCCAGATTGTCATTCTGAGGCCTTTTTGTACTTTTTTTTATTAGGTGTACGTTTTCTAATGTGGGGAGTGTGTGTTTGTTCTTGATCCCGTGTGTAGCTAGGTTTGAGTTATACAGTATACCTTAGTAGCTTATATTAAAGTATACCTACGAAGTATCCAGTTGTAATTTTGGTAAATATTTAGACATATTGCTGATGTAATATTGAAACCAAATCTACCCTGACTGCACTACTTCACAGGTATATTTTAATGTAGGTATATGGTAATGTTGTATAAAGTTATAACTAAAAGTCGAATATTTAGATTTTAAGTTTAGTATTAAAATAAACTGACTTTGACGTAGTGCAGTGTGGTGTAGCTACTGCGTGTCCGGTTTACGCTATACATGCTATTACAGACTAACATTAAAAATATGCAAAAAAATTAACTTTTCATATTTTCCGCGGAAAAAAGATAATATTCGTGCTCTACACATTAAAACAAGTAAAAAAAAAATTAAACCAACATCATTAAGACTATATTTTTACCCCTAACTTAACCTGACCTGTCCTAGTTTTCTTAGGTTAATATGTGTTTGTCATTAAAAATAACTTCATTTAATAAGCAATGTCAAATCAATCAAGAAAAAAAATTTGCCGATCGGAGAGTTAGTAAGCACCAAAATCAACCCAGGTCAGGTTAGGAGCTCAATATTTCTTCCTAAAACTTGGTCAGATAGAAGTCATCTTAAATTTTTACACCAAAACATATTCTGAACAAGAAACAAGCAATTTTTAGCACTGTAAAACACAAATTACCCCTTCAAATGTGCTAAATGTGAATCATTCTTAACATAACAACACACACACACACACACAAAACTAAGATACATACCAATTATGATAAAGCGGTAGATTTGATTAACAAAATTAAGTAATTGTATTGGTGATACAAGTGATTGGTAACAAGTGATATTAAAATAAAGAATCATTCAAAAACAGGTCCAAGGACGATATGCACAAGAATTTTTTTTTCATTTTACATGGAAAGTTATTTTTTTATCAATTGAAAGTTGAGTAAAAAATTCAGTGCGGAGTAGGAAGTTGTGCATCGTCTCCGGAGTGATACAGTGACGTCACGACTGTAGTTGGTGTTTTAAGAATGTAAACTTTAATGAATACGCAGAATGCCCGTTCCCAATGGAATGCGTTTAAAATGATTTAAAAACATGTCCTCAAGCTATATTCATAACTATTATTTTTGTTATTACCAAGGAAGGTTAATTTTATATACCTATATTGAAATATATCTATGAGGTAGCCAGTCGGAATGAATTTGGTTGTAATTTTATACATTTAACCATTTTTAGGAAATGTATAAAATTAGAATCAAATCTATCATGACTGGACACTTTATAGGTATATTTTAATATAGGTTAAAAAACAACATAGGTTATTCAAATACAAGAATATTTATTAATTTATATTCAAAGCTTTTTGTTGGTAAACAGTCCCAACATCATCAGGAATGAAAATTACAATAATGTAATTATTACAAAATTACATTATTGTAATTTTCATTCCTGTTGATGTTGGCACTGTTTACCAACAAAAAGGTTTGAATATAAATTAATAAATATTCTTGTATTTGAATAACCTATGTTGTTTTAAATTATTAAACAAGAAAACATATTTTATATTTATATTTAATATAGGTATATAGTAATATATAAAATTACAACCAAACCTATCATAACTGAAGACTTTATAGGTATATTTAAATATACGTATGCAAAAACCATAAAAATTAAGCCAAAGCGATGTTTCTCAAATATCTACACACATAAGGTATGAATACAAATAGCTTGCATCACTGTGTCACTCCATGAATGTTGCACAACTTACTACTCCACACTGAATTTTTTACCCAACTTAAAATTGATTAAAAATAACTTTCTATGGAAAATTAAAAAAATCCTTGTGCACATCCTCCTAGTGTTTTTGAAAAAAATTCTTTTTTAATCTCAGGGAGTGCAAAATACTCACAGTAACCAGAAATAAGAACTCAAATAACCATAACACTGGAACTTTAAGATGATTGAAAACATATTCAGTGTTATAAGTTGACTCATAATTTCAGACAAAACATCAATCTCTCTTTCACTTTTACATTTATGTAAAAAAATTTCTATTGCATTAAAAAAGTAATTATTTTCTTAAAAGTAGATACTTTGTACTTATTTTATACAGTTATAGTGGTATACTTGTAGGATAACATAGTACACGAAGAACTCGATCTTAAGTATTGTTTATAAGTAAAGTCATGTTTTAAAAGACAGAGTTTATGTAACTTTTAAGGAAGTGTTTTGCAGTTCTTAAAATCTTGTTTCTTGTCTATAATGTATTCGGAATAACATGTTTGAATAAAAAAATCAAAGTTAAAAAATATTTTTTTAAATATATAACACTATATTACTGTACAGTTATATTACAATATTAGCTACTTACCTAGTTAAAATAAATTATTATAAAACTATGATGTTTACTACTCAGTGAAGTATAAATTAGTTTGAGCATTAAAATGAACATTTTCCATACAGTAATCCAAAAAGTATTGCAAAAGTAAGCTTATTTCAGTTGCAAACAAGATGGCTGATCTTAGCAAACTTTGTTTTTTGTTTAATAACAGAATCTTTTCTATCCAGATAATTAAATCTGACATAACATAGTGCTCTGTTATAAAAAACAAACATGATTTTATAATGATTTTTGCGTGTTGTAAATGGAAATTATTTGTTTTTCACAGTAAAGTTGGTATTTATTCCCTGTAACTCGCAAAATGCCTCAAAATGTAGTTAAACTTCTTGTTGACTCCCAACAAATTACAAATAAAAAAAGTCAATTTAACACTTCAATGACAATGCTTTGCTTTAGTTTCCTGTCTAGAGTAACCCCCAGATATTTTAGTTCATCTTTCCACTGGATTTGTTAATAACCTATTTGTAACACTGGCGTCAGAAATACTCGTCTATCCATTACTAACATAGCTTCTGCTTTTTCTATAGCTATATTTAAGCCACGACTTTCAAGCCATTTGTGTACCAGATTTAGGGATAATTTTCCACCTCTTCTAGTGCAGCTGCTGTAGGTGCCGTGCAAACAATTATGGCGTCATCTGCATAAACCACTATGACTGTCTTCTGGAAGATCCATTAGTAGAAGCCCGTCATACAAACGAGGACTGATTTTTGAACCTTCAGCTGCTCCTTCCATATTGAAGACAACTGTATTACTTCCACAGTTGAATACATCTGTTCTTTCGCTAAGGTAGTCATCAAACATTTTCACCAGATATTCTGGTTTATTTTTCTTCTGTAGTGCGTCAAGAATATCACTCCATCTAGCCGAATTAAAGGCATTCTTTACATCTATGGCGATTAAAGCGCAAAATCCTTTTCCCCTCTTGTCTTAATATTGCGTTTACTGGCTAATTCAATAACCAGTTTTACTGCATCAGTTGTGGACTTTCCTTTCCGGAAACCAAACTGCCTGTGTGATGGGCCATCTGATCCTTCCTCTTTTTCTAATCTTTTTAAAATGAGTCCTTCATTTGCTTGTCAAGGGGTTTATTCCCTTTCCTTAGCAGAACCAACTTTTGTTTTTTCCAACATTTTGTTAAAATTTTCCTTTGCTTAAACAAGCATTAAAAACAGTTAATAATATCTCCGTATATACTCGTACTTCTGACACCTTTTTCAGTATTTTATTTGGTATACCACCTAGTCCGGTTACGATCTTCGAGGTAGTTTAAAGGTGGTTTTAAGGGACGATGTCACGGCTATCGACCGTGTCCTCGCTTTCTTACGCCACCTTAATATATTTAATAATATTTAAATTTTGTATAATTTTAGGTTCTTTGTATTACTATTTGTATGTACACACACACACACACACACACACACACACACACACACACACACACACACACACACACACACACACACACACACACACACACACACACACACACACACACACACACACACACACACACACACACACACACACACACACACACACACACACACACACACACACACACACACACACACACACACACACACACACACACACACACACACACACACACACACACACACACACACACACACACACACACACACACACACACACACACACACACACACACACACACACACACACACACACACACACACACACACACACACACACACACACACACACACACACACACACACACACACACACACACACACACACACACACACACACACACACACACACACACACACACACACACACACACACACACACACACACACACACACACACACACACACACACACACACACACACACACACACACACACACACACACACACACACACACACACACACACACACACACACACACACACACACACACACACACACACACACACACACACACACACACACACACACACACGCGCGCGCGCGCGCGCGCGCGTCTAGGAGGCTATAGGTGTACGTCTAGGAGGCATATATTCTGATCGTTGCGTACTAGAGAATGGTGTACCACAGGGTGGCGATTTGAGTGTGATGCTGTTTGCTGTTGCCATTAACAGCGTCACTTCAAACGTACAGTCACCGGTCCACTGTTCCCTGTTATACGCGGCTTCAAACCGCGGATAATGTGAGATTTTTGGGTCTTTTATTTGATAAAAGACTTTCATGGAATCCGCATGTGCGTGATTTGAGGACCCGGTGCAGCAAGATATTGGATATGTTGAGAGTTCTAAGTGGTACAAATTGGGGAGCAGACAGAACCTGTATGCTCCGTTTCTATCTTGCCGTTGTAAGATCGAGCATAGATTACGGCTGTATAGCCTATTCATCTGCTCGACCTACGGTTCTGAAACTCCTGGATTCAATACATCACGCTGGCCTTAGACTTTCTACTGGTGCTTTTAGATCAAGCCCAATCTCCAGCCTTCTAGTTGAAGCTGGAGAACCATCTCTCTCAATGCGACGTCAAATGCTACAAATTTCTTATTACACTACCTCGAGGATCGTTACAATGTAACCTCTATCAAAAATGACCTCCTTCTTTGACCAGGTCATGGTATCTGTGGCTCCCCACAGATCCTTGAATTACTCAAAGGGGGTCATCACATGTAGGGATTTAATGCACCTTCCAATCGATAAAATTAAGTCCGAACTGTCTTCTCAGTTAGTTACGGAGGTTATCCCTATAATGAAAATGGACAAAGGAGAAAAAGTAGCAACAGCGTCTTTTATCGTAACCTTTGGAAAGCCGGAAATACCCGAATACTTGCATGCAGGTTACCAAAGGATCTCAGTGAGACCATACGTAACTAACCCTAGGCGCTGCTTCAAGTGCCAGCGATTTGGGCTTATCAGCTCTACGTGTTCGAAGCAGAACGTATGCGGTATATGTAGCGTTGAAGGCCATGATGACAAGGAATGTGTTAATTCTCCGAAATGTGCCAATTGTGGTGGTGACCACCCAGCGCGATCCTACAATTGTCCTACTTTCAAGGAAGAGAAAGCTATCTTAGGCATCATGGCGAAAGACAAGCTGTCGTTTCCAGAGGCCAAAAAACTATAGATCCACTCAGCCAAAGCCAGACAGTAAGACTTATGCCGCTACCCTGACCGCTTCGAAATCGTCTTGTACCAACTGTGCTGAGCTGTCCAAGAAGATTGAAGCTCTAACTGAACAACCCCGCAGGGGGGTGCGGACTAGCCGCACCTACGAGGGATTTGGCGTCCCTCGCGGTACCCTAGCCTAACACTACACCACTCACAAAAACCTACACACACACATACACACACCAACACAATCTATACACATTTCAACACTTACATCTTCGCTTAGGGAATTTTGACTGAAAAGTCCAGAGCGTGGCAAACTCTGGTCTGGGACGCTGATGTGAGCTTGCTCTGCCGAAGACGTAAGCGCGGTTTCTGGTCTACCAGCCGCTTCGGTCCTTGGTCAGGGAGTGTCCGCGGTGCATGGGTGTCGGAGCCTGTGCACAGTATTACGAGTCCTCGACTGATGTCCATCCAGTCGAGCTAAGGAGAAAAGCTATAGGCCTCAGAGTTCTGAGGGTTGGAAATGATCTTAATGTGATCCAAGGGTGTACCCGTTCCTATAGTCTCGCCCGTAACGCTTGACACGATGGCTGGCAAAAAATATTTATGGATTCCAAAACCACGTCAAATATGACTAGTCTGAAGAGGACACGCCAGGATTCTCCTGACGATAGTCAAGATCTGAGTAAAAAGTTGATGGTGGCAACGTAGCAGACATTGCCATCAGCAAAGTATTTAGTTGTTTCTAGTGCCGAAGAAGGGAAAGATCTTTCCAAAGTTTCTCCCTTCCTTATTAACAAGGCTATTACTGCTTGTGCTGGAGGCCCAGTAGCCTCTATTAAGAAACTCAGAAACGGAACACTGTTAGTTGCGACTTCCACCGAGAGACAAACCCGTGCTCTATCTAAAATGACCTCTTTCTTTGACCAGGTCAAGGTATCTGTGGCTCCCCACAGATCCTTGAATTACTCAAAGGGGGTCATCACATGTAGGGATTTAATGCACCTTCCAATCGAAGAAATTAAGTCCGAACTGTCTTCTCAGTTAGTTACGGAGGTTATCCCTATAATGAAAATGGACAAAGGAGAAAAAGTAGCAACAGCTTCTTTTATAGTCACATTTGGAAAACCGGAAATACCCGAATACTTGCATGCAGGTTACCAAAGGATCTCAGTGAGACCATACGTGGCTAACCCTAGGCGCTGCTTCAAGTGCCAGCGATTTGGGCATATCAGCTCTACGTGTTCGAAGCAGAACGTATGCGGTATATGTAGCGTTGAAGGCCATGATGATAAGGATTGTGTTAATTCTCCGAAATGCGCCAACTGTGGTGGTGACCACCCAGCGCGATCCTACAATTGTCCTACCTTTAAGGAAGAGAAAGCTATCCTAGGCATCATGGCGAAAGACAAGCTGTCGTTTCCAGAGGCCAAAAAACTCTATCGATCAACTCAGCCAAAGACAGACAGTAAGACTTATGCCGCTACCCTGACCGCTTCAAAATCGTCTTGTTCCAACCGTGCTGAGCTGTCCAAGAAGATTGAAGCTCTAACTGAACAAGTGTCTCGCCTTTTGTGCTTAGTCACAAATGGTCCGTCTTTGAATTTGGAACAACCTGCAGCAACTGATAGTGTTTTGCCTCGTGTACCTATCCCTTCCACTGGGGGGATTGGAGCACGAAATAAATCACTGAGCGAGCCTTGTGTTTCTGTGCAGAAGATATTATAGGTAATAAACCTTCTGTGCAGAAGACGTTGGAAAAATCAAAACCACGTAAACCAGTGTTACGTCAGACCACATCGCCACCGTCGTTACCGGGTATTAAGAAAAATGCTAATAAAGGAGGGAATGTAAAAACTACCCCTCCTAAAACCAAAATCCCTAGTCTTCTTGTCGAGGCTGGGGAACCCGCTCTTTCAAGATGACGTCAGATGCTACAAATATCTTACGTTTCTGTTCTTCGAAGCAAACCCAACCACCCGGCATTTGAAAGAGTTTTATAATACGCTAAATCAAGTGTACAATACACGTCAACGTTCGACCGCTCCCTTTGGCATACGAACGTTAAGAATATTGGATGACCTTGAGTTGCAACTTCCAACTATGTTTGAACGACAAATGTGCTATCTACCTCCATGGGGGGGGGGTTTGGCGACCCTCGCGGTACCCTAGCCTAACACTACACCACTCACAAAGCATACCCACACACACACGCACGCACAAGCACATACACTAACATCTTCACTTAGGGAATTTGACTGGTCAGAACCGTTGCGCGTTGGGAGTGCTGAAAGGTCCAGAGCTTGACTAACTCTGGTCTGGGACGCTGCTGTGAGCTTGCTCTGCCGAAGACGTATGCGCGGCTGCTGGTCCGCTAGCCACTTCGGTCCTTGGTCAGGGAGTGTCCGCGGTGCACAGGTGTCGGAGCCTGTGCACAGTATTACGAGTTCTCGACTGATGCCCATCTAGTCGAGCTAAGGAGGAAACTATGGGCCCCAGAGTTCCGGGGGTTGGAAATGATCGACAGTGATCCATGGGTGTACCCGTTCTCATAGTCTCGCCCGTAACGCCTGACACGATGGTTAGCTTAAAAACAAATTATGGAAAACCAACAAATGTCCAACCAGTTGAATGTAAAAAGGCGTCGTGAGGTTTCTCCGAAAATGCCTAGGGAAGTAATTACGATGAGAAAAGAAATCGATATAGCGTCACCTAAGTTCTTAATTGTGTCTTGCGCAGAAGCTGGCAAAGATGGGATGTTAAGGAACGGAACACTGCTGATAGAAACAAGCAATGCGAAGCAGTCACAGTTATTATTAAAAATGACCTCCTTCTTTGATCAGGTCAAGGTTTCGGTGGCTCCCCACAAAACCTTGAACTCATCAAAGGGAGTAATATCATGCAGGGATCTGTTGTATGTCCGTGAGGACGAACTCAAATCAGAACTGGTATCAGGTGTAACAGATGTCGTAGGAATTATGAGGATGGAAAACGGTCAGAGAGTTCCAACAACATCAATTATCCTGACATTCGGGAAACCATCTATCCCGGAATATTTATATGCTGGCTATCAACGGCTTTCTGTTAGGCCCTACGTTCCCAATCCACGCCGGTGCTTTAAATGCCAACGTTTTGGACACGTAAGTTCTTCTTGCTCCAAGCCAGAGGTATGCGGACAGTGTGCATCTGAAGGCCATAATGATAAGGTTTGCACAAGTGCTCCGAAATGCCCAAACTGTGCTGGTGATCACCCTGCCCGCTCCTTTAACTGCCCAAAGTTCAAGGAGGAGAAAGCGATCCTCAGCATAATGGCAAAGGACAAAACATCATTCTACGAAGCTAAAAAGAAGTTCAAGTCAACTCAACCTAGACTTGAAACGAAATCTTATGCCTCAGCTATCACCCCTGAGAAGTCGTGTTCCAACTGCGTTGAGCTAAATAAGAAAATTGAAGTTCTCACGGAACAAGTTAGCCAGTTATTAGCTTTGGTGACTAAAAATTTGGTTTCCAACTCAAACGCTAATGTTGAATGTGCGGAAAAATCTCCATTGCCAGTTATCTCTGCGAAAAATAGAAGAAGTAAATCACTATTGGATACAAGTGTGAAAAACGTTAAAACTACTCCTAATACGAGTATCTCTGCGAAAAATAGAAGAAGTAAGACACTATTGGATACAAGTGTGAAAAACGTTAAAACTACTCCTAATACGAGTAACAAAAATAATAACAAAGCTGCACCTGTGAAAGTAGGTACAAAATCACAAACGACTCAAAAGAGGACCATTTCAAACTCCTCTTCTGAGTCAAAAAACTGTTCAGATTCCACCACTACAATAGTGGTGATGGAATCTGATGACTCCCTGCCTGGAACGTCCAACATTCCAGGCCAGCAAATTTGCAATGACACCAGTGAGAGCCAGGTGAATCCATTTCACTAAAACACGATGTCCACACCTAAACAATCCGTGATTCAGTGGAACATTAACGGTGTTAAAAGTCACATTGAGGATCTCAAATTAATTGTAAGGGATGTGTCCCCTATGTACATTTGTATTCAGGAGACACATCTTCATGAATCGCACAATTTCCATCTAAGGGAGTATTCAGTTTACAGATGAGACTTCGTTACAGAAAATCGAGCTAGAGGTGGCGTAGCCATTCTAGCCCGTGACTGTGTCGACGCCGTTTCTCTGAACTTAATAACTCCCTTACAAGCAGTAGCAATTCAAACAGCTGTTCCATACAAACTCACTCTCTGTTGTGTCTACCTCCCACCAAGTGACAACCTGCAACAGAGAGATCTTGTAGACCTTATAAATCAGTTGCCGACTCCGTTTTTATTAGTGGGCGATTTCAATGCCCACCATGTTTCATGGGGTTCCCCAGAATGCAACCCGCGAGGTAATCTGATCGAAAGCATCAGATCGGAACTGGATTTATACCTGCTAAATGACGGTTCTCCGACACATTTAGCAGCGTCAACAGGTGGATGGACAGCTGTAGACTTGTCATTATGCAGTCCTGTCTTGGCTACAAGGCTAAAATGGTCAGCATTGCCTGATCTTTACAGTAGCGACCATATTCCTATTGAGATCTCTTTGTGTGACTCCTCACCCTGTTGTGTTCGACATCCCCGTTGGATCCTGAAAAAAGCCAACTGGAAACAATTTTCACAAGATCTAGAATCACTGGACGTGGATTACTTGGCTCCCATTGATGACATTGTCAATTCATTTACAAAAACCGTTTTGAATGCCGCCGGAAAGGCAATTCCGAAAACCTCATCCAAACCACGACGACCACCTGTTCCGTGGTGGAATGATGAGTGCACTGTGATCCTTCGTCAACGGAGAAAAGCTTTGAACCAGTTCAAGAGACATCCAACGAGTGAAAACCTGGAAAAATATAAAATCTTCCGTGCGAAAGCACGGAGAATATTTAGGCAAAGTAAACGAGAATCATGGTCGCAGTACATTGGCACAATTACAAGAACTACAGCTCCATCTACAGTATGGAAGAAATTACGATCAGTCTGTGGCATTTCCGTTCCGATGCCATTAATTTCATTAAGGCATCCGGATGGAGTTATGACCACGGACTGTGAGGAAATTGCCAATGTGCTAGCGTTATCGTTTTCAAAACATTCTTCATCTTCTGCATACAAGGACGCTTTCCAGGTGTATAAACGTAAACAGGAAGCCTTACCTTTCACCGTTGGAGTGTCTGGAGATTCTTGTTTAAATAACCATTTCTCTATCGACGAACTAGAGTTAGCTCTCTCGTCAACGAATGATTCTGCTCCAGGCCCGGATGATATTGTATACTCCATGATTAAAAATCTACCACCGTCGACTAAGGTAGTACTCCTTCGGATATACAACCGTATATTCGAGGAGCACGGTTTTCCCGATGCATGGTTAGAAGCGACAATAATTCCTCTTCTAAAACAAGGAAAGGACAAAACTAATCCCAGTAGTTACAGACCCATCTCGCTGACCAGCTGCCTATGCAAACTACTGGAGAAGATGGTCAACCGTCGTCTTGTCTGGTATCTAGAAACAAACTTCTTTCTAACGTTCAGTGTTCCAGACAAGGACGTTCATCAGTTGACCAATTGGTTTTGTTGGAGTCAGCTATACAGAATGCCTTCATCTTACGACAAACACTGGTAGCTGTTTTCTTTGACCTTGAGAAGGCATATGACATGGCATGGAGAAGAGGAATTTTGAACATATTGAAATCATGGGGTATACAAGGTAACATTCTTGCTTTTATACAAAATTATTTGAATAACAGGACTTTCCGTGTACGTCTAGGAGGCATATATTCTGATCGTTGCGAACTAGAGAATGGTGTACCACAGGGTGGCGTTTTGAGTGTGACGCTGTTTGCTGTTGCCATTAACAGCGTCACCTCAAACGTACAGTCACCGGTCCACTGTTCCCTGTTTGTAGACGATTTTTGTATATATACGGCTGCTAGAAGTATGGCAACAGCGGAAAGATCCTTACAATTAGTAATTAATAAATTGCAAGGGTGGACCAAATCTACGGGCTTCAAGTTTTCGGCTTCGAAGACCCAGTGTATAGCATTTAGTCGTCGCAGGCAACACCAGGAACCTATTCTTTATCTTGATGGTACGCGGCTTCAAACCGCGGATAATGTGAGATTTTTGGGTCTTTTATTGGATAAAAGACTTTCATGGAATCCGAATGTGCGTGATTTGAGGACCCGGTGCAGCAAGATATTGGATATGTTGAGAGTTCTAAGTGGTGCAAATTGGGGAGCAGACAGAACCTGTATGCTCCGTTTCTATCGCGCCGTTGTAAGATCGCGCATAGATTACGGCTGTATAGCCTATTCATCTGCTCGACCTACGGTTCTGAAACTCCTGGATTCAATACATCACGCTGGTCTTAGACTTTCTACTGGTGCTTTTAGATCAAGCCCAATCTCCAGCCTTCTAGTTGAAGCTGGAGAACCATCTCTCTCTATGCGACGTCAAATGCTACAAATTTCTTATTACACTGGTCTTCGAAGTAAACCCAAACATCCGGCATTCATAGCAGTTTTTGATAACCACCTCGAGGATCGTTACAATGTGCGTCAACGTTCAACTGCTCCCTTCGGAATAAGAACGTTGCGCATTTTTAGGAATCTAAATTTAGATCTCTCGTCAACGAAGGATTCAGCTCCAGGCCCGGATGATATTGTATACTCCATGATCAAAAATCTACCACCGTCGGCAAAACTAGTTCTCCTTCGGATATACAACCGTATATTCGAGGAGCACGGTTTTCCCGATGCATGGTTAGAAGCGACAATAATTCCTCTTCTAAAACAAGGAAAGGACAAAACTAATCCCAGTAGTTACAGACCCATCTCTCTGACCAGCTGCTTATGCAAACTACTGGAGAAGATGGTCAACCGTCGTCTTGTCTGGTATCTAGAAACAAACAAACTTCTTACTAACGTTCAGTGTGGTTCCAGGCAAGGACGTTCATCAGTTGACCAATTGGTTTTGTTGGAGTCAGCTATACAGAATGCCTTCATCTTACGACAAACACTGGTAGCTGTTTTCTTCGACCTCGAGAAGGCATATGACATGGCATGGAGAAGAGGAATTTTGAACATACTGAAATCATGGGGTATACAAGGTAACATTCTTGCTTTTATAAAAAATTATTTGAATAACAGGACTTTCCGTGTACGTCTAGGAGGCATATATTCTGATCGTTGCGAACTAGAGAATGGTGTACCACAGGGTGGCGTTTTGAGTGTGACGCTGTTTGCTGTTGCCATTAACAGCGTCACTTCAAACGTACAGTCACCGGTCCACTGTTCCCTGTTTGTAGACGATTTTTGTATATATATGGCTGCTAGAAGTATGGCAACAGCGGAAAGATCCTTACAATTAGTAATTAATAAATTGCAAGGGTGGACCAAATCTACGGGCTTCAAGTTTTCGGCTTCGAAGACCCAGTGTATAGCATTTAGTCGTCGCAGGCAACACCAGGAACCTATTCTTTATCTTGATGGTACGCGGCTTCAAACCGCGGATAATGTGAGATTTTTGGGTCTTTTATTGGATAAAAGACTTTCATGGAATCCGAATGTGCGTGATTTGAGGACCCGGTGCAGCAAGATATTGGATATGTTGAGAGTTCTAAGTGGTGCAAATTGGGGAGCAGACAGAACCTGTATGCTCCGTTTCTATCGCGCCGTTGTAAGATCGCGCATAGATTACGGCTGTATAGCCTATTCATCTGCTCGACCTACGGTTCTGAAACTCCTGGATTCAATACATCACGCTGGTCTTAGACTTTCTACTGGTGCTTTTAGATCAAGCCCAATCTCCAGCCTTCTAGTTGAAGCTGGAGAACCATCTCTCTCTATGCGACGTCAAATGCTACAAATTTCGTATTACACTGGTCTTCGAAGTAAACCCAAACATCCGGCATTCATAGCAGTTTTTGATAACCACCTCGAGGATCGTTACAATGTGCGTCAACGTTCAACTGCTCCCTTCGGAATAAGAACGTTGCGCATTTTTAGGAATCTAAATTTAGATCTCTCGTCAACGAAGGATTCAGCTCCAGGCCCGGATGATATTGTATACTCCATGATCAAAAATCTACCACCGTCGGCAAAACTAGTTCTCCTTCGGATATACAACCGTATATTCGAGGAGCACGGTTTTCCCGATGCATGGTTAGAAGCGACAATAATTCCTCTTCTAAAACAAGGAAAGGACAAAACTAATCCCAGTAGTTACAGACCCATCTCTCTGACCAGCTGCTTATGCAAACTACTGGAGAAGATGGTCAACCGTCGTCTTGTCTGGTATCTAGAAACAAACAAACTTCTTACTAACGTTCAGTGTGGTTCCAGGCAAGGACGTTCATCAGTTGACCAATTGGTTTTGTTGGAGTCAGCTATACAGAATGCCTTCATCTTACGACAAACACTGGTAGCTGTTTTCTTCGACCTCGAGAAGGCATATGACATGGCATGGAGAAGAGGAATTTTGAACATACTGAAATCATGGGGTATACAAGGTAACATTCTTGCTTTTATAAAAAATTATTTGAATAACAGGACTTTCCGTGTACGTCTAGGAGGCATATATTCTGATCGTTGCGAACTAGAGAATGGTGTACCACAGGGTGGCGTTTTGAGTGTGACGCTGTTTGCTGTTGCCATTAACAGCGTCACTTCAAACGTACAGTCACCGGTCCACTGTTCCCTGTTTGTAGACGATTTTTGTATATATATGGCTGCTAGAAGTATGGCAACAGCGGAAAGATCCTTACAATTAGTAATTAATAGATTGCAAGAATGGACCAAATCTACGGGCTTCAAGTTTTCGGCTTCGAAGACCCAATGTATAGCATTTAGTCGTCGCAGGCAACATCAGGAACCTATTCTTTATCTTGATGGTACGCGGCTTCAAACCGCGGATAATGTGAGATGTTTGGGTCTTTTATTGGATAAAAGACTTTCATGGAGTCCGCATGTGCGTGATTTGAGGACCCGGTGCAGCAAGATATTGGATATGTTGAGAGTTCTAAGTGGTACAAATTGGGGAGCAGACAGAACCTGTATGCTCCGTTTCTATCGCGCCGTTGTAAGATCACGCATAGATTACGGCTGTATAGCCTATTCATCTGCTCGACCTACGATTCTGAAACTCCTTGATTCAATACATCATGCTGGCCTTAGACTTTCTACTGGTGCTTTTAGATCAAGCCCAATCTCCAGCCTTCTAGTTGAAGCTGGAGAACCATCTCTCTCAATGCGACGTCAAATGCTACAAATTTCATATTACACTGGTCTTCGAAGTAAACCTAATCATCCTGCATTCAAAGCGGTTTTTGATAACTACCTCGTGGATCGTTACAATGTGCGTCAACGTTCAACTGCTCCTTTCGGAATAAGAACGTTGCGCATTTATAGCAATCTAAATTTAGAACATCCACCTATATTCGAACGAACATTATGCTACATCCCTCCATGGATAATACAAAAGCCAAAACCCGCAGGGGGGTGCGGACTAGCCGCACCTACGAGGGATTTGGCGTCCCTCGCGGTACCCTAGCCTAACACTACACCACTCACAAAAACATACACACACACATACACACACCAACACAATCTATACACATTTCAACACTTACATCTTCGCTTAGGGAATTTTGACTGGTCAGAACCGTTGCGCGTTGGGAGTGCTGAAAAGTCCAGAGCGTGACAAACTCTGGTCTGGGACGCTGATGTGAGCTTGCTCTGCCGAAGACGTAAGCGCGGTTTCTGGTCTACCAGCCGCTTCGGTCCTTGGTCAGGGAGTGTCCGCGGTGCATGGGTGTCGGAGCCTGTGCACAGTATTACGAGTTCTCGACTGATGCCCATCCAGTCGAGCTAAGGAGAAAAGCTATAGGCCTCAGAGTTCTGAGGATTGGAAATGATCTTAATGTGATCCAAGGGTGTACCCGTTCCTATAGTCTCGCCCGTAACGCTTGACACGATGGCTGGCAAAAAATATTTATGGATTCAAAAACCACGTCAAATATGACTAGTCTGAAGAGGACACGCCAGGATTCTCCTGACGATCTAACTTGTAAAGATTTGAGTAAAAAGTTGATGGTGGCAACGTCGCAGACATTGCCATCAGCAAAGTATTTAGTGGTTTCTAGTGCCGAAGAAGGGAAAGATCTTTCTAAAGTTTCTCCTTTCCTTATTAACAAGGCTATTACTGCCTGTGCTGGAGGTCCAGTAGCCTCTATTAAGAAACTTAGAAACGGAACCCTGTTAGTTACGACTTCCACCGAGAGACAAACATGTGCTCTATCTAAAATGACCTCTTTCTTTGATCAGGTCAAGGTATCTGTGGCTCCCCATAGATCCTTGAATTATTCAAAGGGGGTTATCACATGTAGGGATTTAATGTACCTTCCGGTTGATGAAATTAAATCCGAACTCTCGTCTCAGTCAGTTACGGACGTTGTCAATATAATGAAAATGGACAAAGGAGAAAAAGTAGCAACAGCTTCTTTTATCGTCACTTTTGGAAAGCCGGAAATACCCGAATACTTACATGCAGGTTACCAAAGGCTCTCAGTGAGACCATACGTGGCTAACCCTAGGCGCTGCTTCAAGTGCCAGCGATTTGGGCATATCAGCTCTACCTGTTCGAAGCAGAAAGTATGCGGTATATGTAGCGTTGAAGGCCATGATGATAAGGAATGTGTCAATTCTCCGAAATGCGCCAACTGTGGTGGTGACCACCCAGCGCGATCCTACAACTGCCCTACTTTTAAGGAAGAGAAAGCTATCCTAGGCATCATGGCGAAGGACAAGCTGTCGTTTCCAGAGGCCAAAAAACTCTATAGATCTACTCAGCCGAAGGCAGACAGTAAGACTTATGCCGCTACTCTGACCGCTTCCAAATCGTCCTGTAACAACTGTGCCGAGCTGTCGAAAAAAATTGAAGTTCTAACTGAACAAGTTTCTCGCCTTTTGTCCATAGTCACGAATGGTCCGTCCTTGAATTTGGTACAACCTGCAGCAACGGATAATGTTTTACCTCGTGTACCTGTCCCTTCCACTGGGGGGATTGGAGCACGAAATAAATCACTAAGCGAGCCTTGTGTTTCTGTGCAGAAGATATTATCAACGGGTAATAAACCTTCTGTGCAGAAGACGGAAAAATCCAAACCACGTAGACCAGTGTTACGACAGACCACATCGCCACCGTCATTACCAGGCATTAAGAAAAAAGCTAACAAAGGAGGGAATGTGAAAACTACCCCTCCTAAACCCAAAACTTCCTCAGATTCCATCCCTGAACGGGTGGATATGGAATCTGAGAAATGTAAGCCTGAGACGTCTAAAAATGTCCCAGGCAAGAAAGGAGAAAGCACCAATGGGTGTCAGATCAATCCATTGCTGAGTTAATAAATGTCAACAATTAACAAGTCAGTGATACAATGGAACGTCAACGGTGTTAGGAGTCACATAGAAGAACTTAAAGTACTCGTGCGAGATGTGTACCCAATGTTTGTATGTCTACAGGAGACACATCTCCACGAATCGCATAATTTCCATTTAAGGGAGTATTCAGTTTTTAGATCGGACTCCGTTACAGAAGATCGAGCTAGAGGTGGCGTAGCCATCCTAGCCCGTGACTGTATCGATGCTGTTTCTCTAAACTTAATAACTCCTTTACAAGCAGTAGCCGTTCAAACAGCTGTCCCGTATAAAATCACTGTGTGTTGTGTCTACTTGCCACCACAAGAAAACCTGCATCACAATGATTTAGTAAATTTGATAAGCCAGTTACCAACTCCGTTCTTATTGGTAGGGGATTTTAATGCCCACCATTCGTCTTGGGGATCTCCGACTAGGAACTCTCGAGGTGATATTGTTGAAAGTGTAAGAACGGAACTAGACTTATGTCTGCTAAATGACGGTTCTCCTACTCATTTAGCAGCATCTACTGGTGGATGGACAGCTGTTGATCTATCGATTTGCAGCCCTCAATTAGCTACTAGATGCACATGGTCGGTACTCAATGATTTGTATGGAAGCGACCATGTGCCTATTAAGATCAGTTTATGTGACTCCCAAACCTGTTATGTTCGAAATTCCAGTTGGATTTTGCGAAAAGCCAACTGGGACTCCTACTCGAATTACCTTGTATCACTTGACATGGATTATCTGACACCCATTGATGAAAATATAGAAAATTTTACAAAAGCAATTTTAAATGCCGCTGAAAAGACCATTCCGAAAACCTCTGCGCATCCACGCCGACCGCCTGTGCCGTGGTGGAACGATGAATGCACAGAAATCCTCCGTTTACGACGAAGAGCTCTTAGGAGATTTAAACGACACCCAACGAATGGAAACCTTCAGGAATATAAAATACTCCGTGCGAAAGCACGGAGGATATTTAGGCTGAGTAGAAAGAACTCTTGGGAACAGTACATTAGCACAATTAGACGAACAACTCCGTCCTCCACAGTGTGGAGGAAGCTAAGATCAGTTTGTGGTACTTCCACTCCGTTGCCAGCCATTGCGCTGAAGCAACCAGATGGGAGATTAATCACAAACGGTGATGACATTGCTAATGTACTTGGAACATCTTTTTCTAACTTCTCTGCTACTACAGCCTATAATAGATTATTCCAGATGTATAAACTGAAGGAAGAAGCAATACCGTTTACTGTTGGGTCGTCTGAGGACTCTCCTTTAAACACTCCTTTCTCTATAGGGGAATTGGAGTCAGCTCTTGCGTCAACGAAGGATTCTGCACCAGGTCCTGATTCCATTGTGTACTCCATGCTAAAACATCTACCATCATCGGCGAAACTTGTCCTCCTTCGAGTATACAATCGTTTATTCGAGGAGCGCTCTTTCCCCGATGCATGGTTAGAATCGACTGTAATTCCTCTTTTGAAGCCAGGTAAGGACAAAACCAACCCCAGTAGTTACAGGCCTATATCACTTACAAGCGTCTTGTGCAAACTACTGGAGAAGATGGTCAACCGCCGTCTTGTCTGGTACCTAGAAACCAACAACCTTCTTAGCAACGAACAATGTGGTTTCAGACTAGGACGCTCATCAGTTGACCAATTGGTTTTGTTAGAATCCGCTATTCAAGATGCCTTTCTCTTGCGTCAAACGCTCGTTGCGGTTTTCTTTGACCTTGAAAAGGCATATGATATGGCATGGAAAAGAGGAATTCTGAACACTCTGAAATCATGGAGTATACAAGGGAATATCCTAGCATTCATCGCTAACTTTCTTTCAAACAGATCTTTCCGCGTTCGACTTGGAGGCACGTATTCAAACAGCTATACACAAGAGAATGGTGTACCGCAGGGCAGCGTGCTGAGCGTCACGCTGTTTGCCGTTGCAATAAATAGTATCACCAGTAATATACGATCTCCGGTACACTGTTCCCTTTTTGTGGATGACTTTTGTATATATGTGCCTGCTCGTAGTATGGCAACTGCGGAAAGATCTTTGCAGTTAGCAATATACAGATTGGAGGAATGGTCAAAATCGACAGGTTTCAAATTCTCTGTTTCGAAGACCCAATGTGTAGCATTTAGTCGTCGTAGGCAACACCAGGAGCCGATCCTTTTTCTTGACGGGGTTCAGCTTCAAACCACGGATAGTGTTCGATTTCTAGGTCTTTTATTTGATAAAAGACTCTCATGGATCCCACATGTTCGTGATTTGAAGGTGAGATGCAATAAGAAATTGGATATGTTAAGAGTCCTTAGTGGTACGAATTGGGGAGCAGACAGAACTATTATGCTTCGATTTTATCGCGCGGTCGTTAGATCGCGCATTGATTATGGCTGTCAAGCCTATTCATCCGCACGACCTACAGTTCTGAAAACTCTTGATACCATCCACCACTCTGGACTTAGACTGGCTACTGGTGCATTTAGAACTAGCCCAATCCCTAGTCTTCTTGTCGAAGCTGGGGAACCTACCCTTTCTAGACGACGTCAGATGCTACAAATATCTTACGTTTCTGTTCTTCGAAGCAAACCCAACCACCCGGCATTTGATATAGTCTTTCATAATACGTTAAATCAAGTGTACAATACACGTCAACGTTCGACCGCTCCATTTGGCATACGAACGATAAGAATATTGGATGACCTTGAGTTGCAACTTCCAACTATGTTTGAACGACAAATGTGCTATCTACCTCCATGGATAATAAAAACGCCGCACTTCGATTTCTCATTGTCCAGTTATATAAAACACGATACTCCTGTTGTGGTCTACCACCAGGAATTTTCATCCATTTATAAATCTCATCAACACAGTGAAATTATTTTCACTGATGGATCTAAACTGGACAATGGCGTTGGGTGTGCGTTTTATGCATCTGGTTGTACCTACACGTACGGATTGCCCTCAGCTTGCAGTGTTTTCACGGCAGAACTATTTGCTATTTTTAAAGCTTTGACCGTCATTCCATCTCGATCTTCGCATTATCTTTTGTGTTCGGATTCCAAAAGTGCTCTTTAGGCTCTTCAGGATGTTTTCTCTAACAACCCTTTAGTTGGGGACATTTTGTGTGCTGTACACAGGCTTCAATTGAGGGGTGTGGGGGTAACTTTCTGTTGGGTTCCTGGACATTGCGGAATACTTGGAAACACAAAAGCGGATGAAGCGGCGAAGAAAGCTACAAGTTTGGTGCCTATTACTCAACTAGTTATGGCATCCGATTATGTGTGTTTCGCGAAACATTTATTGCTCGCTGCTTGGAATGACGAGTGGCATACCGTGATTGAGAATAAGCTGAGGGAAATTAAAGATACCGTCCGTCCATGGAGGTCTTCAATTCGTTCAAAACGTAGGGAGGAAGTGGTGGTTACACGCCTTCGCGTTGGCCACTCGTTTGCAACTCATGGATATTTGATGAGGCGTGAAGATCCACCAATATGCCAATATTGCGGTGATATCTTCACAATAAAACATATTTTAGTAAACTGTGTTAATGTAAGCGATATTCGTGACCTTTTTAATTTAAAAGGGAGTTTAAAGGTGGTGCTAAGGGACGATGCCTCGGCCATTGACCGAGTCATCGCTTTCTTGCACCACTTGAAAATATTTTTTAAAATTTAATACATAAATATATATATATTTTTTTATACATATAATTCTCTGTTTCTTTTATTTATTTTAATTTAATTTATTTTGTGTTCTTGTTATTGTTATTGAGATTTATTTATTGATAAATTGTTACCTATTATTGTTTTACATATTGTTATTATTTATTTACTGTTATATTGTTTTTTGTTGTAATTTTGTTATTTAATATTGTTATAGATTTATTGTTTGTTATTTATTGTTGTTGTTTTTTGTTTTGGAATTTTTGTTGTATTTAAATTTATTCTGTTTTATTTAAAATATTCGTTGTCCGTGTTAGATTTAGTTTGGCGATGATAACCACAAATGGTTTTTCGCCAGGAAAAAAGAAAAAAAAAAAAAAATAAAAAAAAAATAAAATCACTGTGTGTTGTGTCTACTTGCCACCACAAGAAAACCTGCATCACAGTGATTTAGTAAATTTGATAAGCCAGTTACCAACTCCGTTCTTATTGGTAGGGGATTTTAATGCCCACCATTCGTCTTGGGGATCTCCGACTAGGAACTCTCGAGGTGATGTTGTTGAAAGTGTAAGAACGGAACTAGACTTATGTCTGCTAAATGACGGTTCTCCTACTCATTTAGCAGCATCTACTGGTGGATGGACAGCTGTTGATCTATCGATTTGCAGCCCTCAATTAGCTACTAGATGCACATGGTCGGTACTCAATGATTTGTATGGAAGCGACCATGTGCCTATTAAAATCAGTTTATGTGACTCCCAAACCTGTTATGTTCGAAATTCCAGTTGGATTTTGCGAAAAGCCAACTGGGACTCCTACTCGAATTACCTTGTATCACTTGACATGGATTATCTGACACCCATTGATGAAAATATAGAAAATTTTACAAAAGCAATTTTAAATGCCGCTGAAAAGACCATTCCGAAAACCTCTGCGCATCCACGCCGACCGCCTGTGCCGTGGTGGAACGATGAATGCACAGAAATCCTCCGTTTACGACGAAGAGCTCTTAGGAGATTTAAACGACACCCAACGAATGGAAACCTTCAGGAATATAAAATACTCCGTGCGAAAGCACGGAGGATATTTAGGCTGAGTAGAAAGAACTCTTGGGAACAGTACATTAGCACAATTAGACGAACAACTCCGTCCTCCACAGTGTGGAGGAAACTAAGATCAGTTTGTGGTACTTCCATTCCGTTGCCAGCCATTGCGCTGAAGCAACCAGATGGGAGATTAATCACAAACAGTGATGACATTGCTAATGTACTTGGAACATCTTTTTCTAATTTTTCTGCTACTACAGCCTATAATAGATTATTCCAGATGTATAAACTGAAGGAAGAAGCAATACCGTTTACTGTTGGGTCGTCTGAGGACTCTCCTTTAAACACTCCTTTCTCTATAGGGGAATTGGAGTCAGCTCTTGCGTCAACGAAGGATTCTGCACCAGGTCCTGATTCCATTGTGTACTCCATGCTAAAACATCTACCATCATCGGCGAAACTTGTCCTCCTTCGAGTATACAATCGTTTATTCGAGGAGCGCTCTTTCCCCGATGCATGGTTAGAATCGACTGTAATTCCTCTTTTGAAGCCAGGTAAGGACAAAACCAACCCCAGTAGTTACAGGCCTATATCACTTACAAGCGTCTTGTGCAAACTACTGGAGAAGATGGTCAACCGCCGTCTTGTCTGGTACCTAGAAACCAACAACCTTCTTAGCAACGAACAATGTGGTTTCAGACTAGGACGCTCATCAGTTGACCAATTGGTTTTGTTAGAATCCGCTATTCAAGATGCCTTTCTCTTGCGTCAAACGCTCGTTGCGGTTTTCTTTGACCTTGAAAAGGCATATGATATGGCATGGAAAAGAGGAATTCTGAACACTCTGAAATCATGGAGTATACAAGGGAATATCCTAGCATTCATCGCTAACTTTCTTTCAAACAGATCTTTCCGCGTTCGACTTGGAGGCACGTATTCAAACAGCTATACACAAGAGAATGGTGTACCGCAGGGCAGCGTGCTGAGCGTCACGCTGTTTGCCGTTGCAATAAATAGTATCACCAGTAATATACGATCTCCGGTACACTGTTCCCTTTTTGTGGATGACTTTTGTATATATGTGCCTGCTCGTAGTATGGCAACTGCGGAAAGATCTTTGCAGTTAGCAATATACAGATTGGAGGAATGGTCAAAATCGACAGGTTTCAAATTCTCTGTTTCGAAGACCCAATGTGTAGCATTTAGTCGTCGTAGGCAACACCAGGAGCCGATCCTTTTTCTTGACGGGGTTCAGCTTCAAACCACGGATAGTGTTCGATTTCTAGGTCTTTTATTTGATAAAAGACTCTCATGGATCCCACATGTTCGTGATTTGAAGGTGAGATGCAATAAGAAATTGGATATGTTAAGAGTCCTTAGTGGTACGAATTGGGGAGCAGACAGAACTATTATGCTTCGATTTTATCGCGCGGTCGTTAGATCGCGCATTGATTATGGCTGTCAAGCCTATTCATCCGCACGACCTACAGTTCTGAAAACTCTTGATACCATCCACCACTCTGGACTTAGACTGGCTACTGGTGCATTTAGAACTAGCCCAATCCCTAGTCTTCTTGTCGAAGCTGGGGAACCTACCCTTTCTAGACGACGTCAGATGCTACAAATATCTTACGTTTCTGTTCTTCGAAGCAAACCCAACCACCCGGCATTTGATATAGTCTTTCATAATACGTTAAATCAAGTGTACAATACACGTCAACGTTCGACCGCTCCATTTGGCATACGAACGATAAGAATATTGGATGACCTTGAGTTGCAACTTCCAACTATGTTTGAACGACAAATGTGCTATCTACCTCCATGGATAATAAAAACGCCGCACTTCGATTTCTCATTGTCCAGTTATATAAAACACGATACTCCTGTTGTGGTCTACCACCAGGAATTTTCATCCATTTATAAATCTCATCAACACAGTGAAATTATTTTCACTGATGGATCTAAACTGGACAATGGCGTTGGGTGTGCGTTTTATGCATCTGGTTGTACCTACACGTACGGATTGCCCTCAGCTTGCAGTGTTTTCACGGCAGAACTATTTGCTATTTTTAAAGCTTTGACCGTCATTCCATCTCGATCTTCGCATTATCTTTTGTGTTCGGATTCCAAAAGTGCTCTTCAGGCTCTTCAGGATGTTTTCTCTAACAACCCTTTAGTTGGGGACATTTTGTGTGCTGTACACAGGCTTCAATTGAGGGGTGTGGGGGTAACTTTCTGTTGGGTTCCTGGACATTGCGGAATACTTGGAAACACAAAAGCGGATGAAGCGGCGAAGAAAGCTACAAGTTTGGTGCCTATTACTCAACTAGTTATGGCATCCGATTATGTGTGTTTCGCGAAACATTTATTGCTCGCTGCTTGGAATGACGAGTGGCATACCGTGATTGAGAATAAGCTGAGGGAAATTAAAGATACCGTCCGTCCATGGAGGTCTTCAATTCGTTCAAAACGTAGGGAGGAAGTGGTGGTTACACGCCTTCGCGTTGGCCACTCGTTTGCAACTCATGGATATTTGATGAGGCGTGAAGATCCACCAATATGCCAATATTGCGGTGATATCTTCACAATAAAACATATTTTAGTAAACTGTGTTAATGTAAGCGATATTCGTGACCTTTTTAATTTAAAAGGGAGTTTAAAGGTGGTGCTAAGGGACGATGCCTCGGCCATTGACCGAGTCATCGCTTTCTTGCACCACTTGAAAATATTTTTTAAAATTTAATACATAAATATATATATATTTTTTTATACATATAATTCTCTGTTTCTTTTATTTATTTTAATTTAATTTATTTTGTGTTCTTGTTATTGTTATTGAGATTTATTTATTGATAAATTGTTACCTATTATTGTTTTACATATTGTTATTATTTATTTACTGTTATATTGTTTTTTGTTGTAATTTTGTTATTTAATATTGTTATAGATTTATTGTTTGTTATTTATTGTTGTTGTTTTTTGTTTTGGAATTTTTGTTGTATTTAAATTTATTCTGTTTTATTTAAAATATTCGTTGTCCGTGTTAGATTTAGTTTGGCGATGATAACCACAAATGGTTTTTCGCCAGGAAAAAAGAAAAAAAAAAAAAAAAAAAAAAAAAAATAAAATCACTGTGTGTTGTGTCTACTTGCCACCACAAGAAAACCTGCATCACAGTGATTTAGTAAATTTGATAAGCCAGTTACCAACTCCGTTCTTATTGGTAGGGGATTTTAATGCCCACCATTCGTCTTGGGGATCTCCGACTAGGAACTCTCGAGGTGATGTTGTTGAAAGTGTAAGAACGGAACTAGACTTATGTCTGCTAAATGACGGTTCTCCTACTCATTTAGCAGCATCTACTGGTGGATGGACAGCTGTTGATCTATCGATTTGCAGCCCTCAATTAGCTACTAGATGCACATGGTCGGTACTCAATGATTTGTATGGAAGCGACCATGTGCCTATTAAAATCAGTTTATGTGACTCCCAAACCTGTTATGTTCGAAATTCCAGTTGGATTTTGCGAAAAGCCAACTGGGACTCCTACTCGAATTACCTTGTATCACTTGACATGGATTATCTGACACCCATTGATGAAAATATAGAAAATTTTACAAAAGCAATTTTAAATGCCGCTGAAAAGACCATTCCGAAAACCTCTGCGCATCCACGCCGACCGCCTGTGCCGTGGTGGAACGATGAATGCACAGAAATCCTCCGTTTACGACGAAGAGCTCTTAGGAGATTTAAACGACACCCAACGAATGGAAACCTTCAGGAATATAAAATACTCCGTGCGAAAGCACGGAGGATATTTAGGCTGAGTAGAAAGAACTCTTGGGAACAGTACATTAGCACAATTAGACGAACAACTCCGTCCTCCACAGTGTGGAGGAAACTAAGATCAGTTTGTGGTACTTCCATTCCGTTGCCAGCCATTGCGCTGAAGCAAAAAGATGGGAGATTAATCACAAACAGTGATGACATTGCTAATGTACTTGGAACATCTTTTTCTAACTTTTCTGCTACTACAGCCTATAATAGATTATTCCAGATGTATAAACTGAAGGAAGAAGCAATACCGTTTACTGTTGGGTCGTCTGAGGACTCTCCTTTAAACACTCCTTTCTCTATAGGGGAATTGGAGTCAGCTCTTGCGTCAACGAAGGATTCTGCACCAGGTCCTGATTCCATTGTGTACTCCATGCTAAAACATCTACCATCATCGGCGAAACTTGTCCTCCTTCGAGTATACAATCGTTTATTCGAGGAGCGCTCTTTCCCCGATGCATGGTTAGAATCGACTGTAATTCCTCTTTTGAAGCCAGGTAAGGACAAAACCAACCCCAGTAGTTACAGGCCTATATCACTTACAAGCGTCTTGTGCAAACTACTGGAGAAGATGGTCAACCGCCGTCTTGTCTGGTACCTAGAAACCAACAACCTTCTTAGCAACGAACAATGTGGTTTCAGACTAGGACGCTCATCAGTTGACCAATTGGTTTTGTTAGAATCCGCTATTCAAGATGCCTTTCTCTTGCGTCAAACGCTCGTTGCGGTTTTCTTTGACCTTGAAAAGGCATATGATATGGCATGGAAAAGAGGAATTCTGAACACTCTGAAATCATGGAGTATACAAGGGAATATCCTAGCATTCATCGCTAACTTTCTTTCAAACAGATCTTTCCGCGTTCGACTTGGAGGCACGTATTCAAACAGCTATACACAAGAGAATGGTGTACCGCAGGGCAGCGTGCTGAGCGTCACGCTGTTTGCCGTTGCAATAAATAGTATCACCAGTAATATACGATCTCCGGTACACTGTTCCCTTTTTGTGGATGACTTTTGTATATATGTGCCTGCTCGTAGTATGGCAACTGCGGAAAGATCTTTGCAGTTAGCAATATACAGATTGGAGGAATGGTCAAAATCGACAGGTTTCAAATTCTCTGTTTCGAAGACCCAATGTGTAGCATTTAGTCGTCGTAGGCAACACCAGGAGCCGATCCTTTTTCTTGACGGGGTTCAGCTTCAAACCACGGATAGTGTTCGATTTCTAGGTCTTTTATTTGATAAAAGACTCTCATGGATCCCACATGTTCGTGATTTGAAGGTGAGATGCAATAAGAAATTGGATATGTTAAGAGTCCTTAGTGGTACGAATTGGGGAGCAGACAGAACTATTATGCTTCGATTTTATCGCGCGGTCGTTAGATCGCGCATTGATTATGGCTGTCAAGCCTATTCATCCGCACGACCTACAGTTCTGAAAACTCTTGATACCATCCACCACTCTGGACTTAGACTGGCTACTGGTGCATTTAGAACTAGCCCAATCCCTAGTCTTCTTGTCGAAGCTGGGGAACCTACCCTTTCTAGACGACGTCAGATGCTACAAATATCTTACGTTTCTGTTCTTCGAAGCAAACCCAACCACCCGGCATTTGATATAGTCTTTCATAATACGTTAAATCAAGTGTACAATACACGTCAACGTTCGACCGCTCCATTTGGCATACGAACGATAAGAATATTGGATGACCTTGAGTTGCAACTTCCAACTATGTTTGAACGACAAATGTGCTATCTACCTCCATGGATAATAAAAACGCCGCACTTCGATTTCTCATTGTCCAGTTATATAAAACACGATACTCCTGTTGTGGTCTACCACCAGGAATTTTCATCCATTTATAAATCTCATCAACACAGTGAAATTATTTTCACTGATGGATCTAAACTGGACAATGGCGTTGGGTGTGCGTTTTATGCATCTGGTTGTACCTACACGTACGGATTGCCCTCAGCTTGCAGTGTTTTCACGGCAGAACTATTTGCTATTTTTAAAGCTTTGACCGTCATTCCATCTCGATCTTCGCATTATCTTTTGTGTTCGGATTCCAAAAGTGCTCTTCAGGCTCTTCAGGATGTTTTCTCTAACAACCCTTTAGTTGGGGACATTTTGTGTGCTGTACACAGGCTTCAATTGAGGGGTGTGGGGGTAACTTTCTGTTGGGTTCCTGGACATTGCGGAATACTTGGAAACACAAAAGCGGATGAAGCGGCGAAGAAAGCTACAAGTTTGGTGCCTATTACTCAACTAGTTATGGCATCCGATTATGTGTGTTTCGCGAAACATTTATTGCTCGCTGCTTGGAATGACGAGTGGCATACCGTGATTGAGAATAAGCTGAGGGAAATTAAAGATACCGTCCGTCCATGGAGGTCTTCAATTCGTTCAAAACGTAGGGAGGAAGTGGTGGTTACACGCCTTCGCGTTGGCCACTCGTTTGCAACTCATGGATATTTGATGAGGCGTGAAGATCCACCAATATGCCAATATTGCGGTGATATCTTCACAATAAAACATATTTTAGTAAACTGTGTTAATGTAAGCGATATTCGTGACCTTTTTAATTTAAAAGGGAGTTTAAAGGTGGTGCTAAGGGACGATGCCTCGGCCATTGACCGAGTCATCGCTTTCTTGCACCACTTGAAAATATTTTTTAAAATTTAATACATAAATATATATATATTTTTTTATACATATAATTCTCTGTTTCTTTTATTTATTTTAATTTAATTTATTTTGTGTTCTTGTTATTGTTATTGAGATTTATTTATTGATAAATTGTTACCTATTATTGTTTTACATATTGTTATTATTTATTTACTGTTATATTGTTTTTTGTTGTAATTTTGTTATTTAATATTGTTATAGATTTATTGTTTGTTATTTATTGTTGTTGTTTTTTGTTTTGGAATTTTTGTTGTATTTAAATTTATTCTGTTTTATTTAAAATATTCGTTGTCCGTGTTAGATTTAGTTTGGCGATGATAACCACAAATGGTTTTTCGCCAGGAAAAAAGAAAAAAAAAAAAAAATAAAAAAAAAATAAAATCACTGTGTGTTGTGTCTACTTGCCACCACAAGAAAACCTGCATCACAGTGATTTAGTAAATTTGATAAGCCAGTTACCAACTCCGTTCTTATTGGTAGGGGATTTTAATGCCCACCATTCGTCTTGGGGATCTCCGACTAGGAACTCTCGAGGTGATGTTGTTGAAAGTGTAAGAACGGAACTAGACTTATGTCTGCTAAATGACGGTTCTCCTACTCATTTAGCAGCATCTACTGGTGGATGGACAGCTGTTGATCTATCGATTTGCAGCCCTCAATTAGCTACTAGATGCACATGGTCGGTACTCAATGATTTGTATGGAAGCGACCATGTGCCTATTAAAATCAGTTTATGTGACTCCCAAACCTGTTATGTTCGAAATTCCAGTTGGATTTTGCGAAAAGCCAACTGGGACTCCTACTCGAATTACCTTGTATCACTTGACATGGATTATCTGACACCCATTGATGAAAATATAGAAAATTTTACAAAAGCAATTTTAAATGCCGCTGAAAAGACCATTCCGAAAACCTCTGCGCATCCACGCCGACCGCCTGTGCCGTGGTGGAACGATGAATGCACAGAAATCCTCCGTTTACGACGAAGAGCTCTTAGGAGATTTAAACGACACCCAACGAATGGAAACCTTCAGGAATATAAAATACTCCGTGCGAAAGCACGGAGGATATTTAGGCTGAGTAGAAAGAACTCTTGGGAACAGTACATTAGCACAATTAGACGAACAACTCCGTCCTCCACAGTGTGGAGGAAACTAAGATCAGTTTGTGGTACTTCCATTCCGTTGCCAGCCATTGCGCTGAAGCAACCAGATGGGAGATTAATCACAAACAGTGATGACATTGCTAATGTACTTGGAACATCTTTTTCTAATTTTTCTGCTACTACAGCCTATAATAGATTATTCCAGATGTATAAACTGAAGGAAGAAGCAATACCGTTTACTGTTGGGTCGTCTGAGGACTCTCCTTTAAACACTCCTTTCTCTATAGGGGAATTGGAGTCAGCTCTTGCGTCAACGAAGGATTCTGCACCAGGTCCTGATTCCATTGTGTACTCCATGCTAAAACATCTACCATCATCGGCGAAACTTGTCCTCCTTCGAGTATACAATCGTTTATTCGAGGAGCGCTCTTTCCCCGATGCATGGTTAGAATCGACTGTAATTCCTCTTTTGAAGCCAGGTAAGGACAAAACCAACCCCAGTAGTTACAGGCCTATATCACTTACAAGCGTCTTGTGCAAACTACTGGAGAAGATGGTCAACCGCCGTCTTGTCTGGTACCTAGAAACCAACAACCTTCTTAGCAACGAACAATGTGGTTTCAGACTAGGACGCTCATCAGTTGACCAATTGGTTTTGTTAGAATCCGCTATTCAAGATGCCTTTCTCTTGCGTCAAACGCTCGTTGCGGTTTTCTTTGACCTTGAAAAGGCATATGATATGGCATGGAAAAGAGGAATTCTGAACACTCTGAAATCATGGAGTATACAAGGGAATATCCTAGCATTCATCGCTAACTTTCTTTCAAACAGATCTTTCCGCGTTCGACTTGGAGGCACGTATTCAAACAGCTATACACAAGAGAATGGTGTACCGCAGGGCAGCGTGCTGAGCGTCACGCTGTTTGCCGTTGCAATAAATAGTATCACCAGTAATATACGATCTCCGGTACACTGTTCCCTTTTTGTGGATGACTTTTGTATATATGTGCCTGCTCGTAGTATGGCAACTGCGGAAAGATCTTTGCAGTTAGCAATATACAGATTGGAGGAATGGTCAAAATCGACAGGTTTCAAATTCTCTGTTTCGAAGACCCAATGTGTAGCATTTAGTCGTCGTAGGCAACACCAGGAGCCGATCCTTTTTCTTGACGGGGTTCAGCTTCAAACCACGGATAGTGTTCGATTTCTAGGTCTTTTATTTGATAAAAGACTCTCATGGATCCCACATGTTCGTGATTTGAAGGTGAGATGCAATAAGAAATTGGATATGTTAAGAGTCCTTAGTGGTACGAATTGGGGAGCAGACAGAACTATTATGCTTCGATTTTATCGCGCGGTCGTTAGATCGCGCATTGATTATGGCTGTCAAGCCTATTCATCCGCACGACCTACAGTTCTGAAAACTCTTGATACCATCCACCACTCTGGACTTAGACTGGCTACTGGTGCATTTAGAACTAGCCCAATCCCTAGTCTTCTTGTCGAAGCTGGGGAACCTACCCTTTCTAGACGACGTCAGATGCTACAAATATCTTACGTTTCTGTTCTTCGAAGCAAACCCAACCACCCGGCATTTGATATAGTCTTTCATAATACGTTAAATCAAGTGTACAATACACGTCAACGTTCGACCGCTCCATTTGGCATACGAACGATAAGAATATTGGATGACCTTGAGTTGCAACTTCCAACTATGTTTGAACGACAAATGTGCTATCTACCTCCATGGATAATAAAAACGCCGCACTTCGATTTCTCATTGTCCAGTTATATAAAACACGATACTCCTGTTGTGGTCTACCACCAGGAATTTTCATCCATTTATAAATCTCATCAACACAGTGAAATTATTTTCACTGATGGATCTAAACTGGACAATGGCGTTGGGTGTGCGTTTTATGCATCTGGTTGTACCTACACGTACGGATTGCCCTCAGCTTGCAGTGTTTTCACGGCAGAACTATTTGCTATTTTTAAAGCTTTGACCGTCATTCCATCTCGATCTTCGCATTATCTTTTGTGTTCGGATTCCAAAAGTGCTCTTCAGGCTCTTCAGGATGTTTTCTCTAACAACCCTTTAGTTGGGGACATTTTGTGTGCTGTACACAGGCTTCAATTGAGGGGTGTGGGGGTAACTTTCTGTTGGGTTCCTGGACATTGCGGAATACTTGGAAACACAAAAGCGGATGAAGCGGCGAAGAAAGCTACAAGTTTGGTGCCTATTACTCAACTAGTTATGGCATCCGATTATGTGTGTTTCGCGAAACATTTATTGCTCGCTGCTTGGAATGACGAGTGGCATACCGTGATTGAGAATAAGCTGAGGGAAATTAAAGATACCGTCCGTCCATGGAGGTCTTCAATTCGTTCAAAACGTAGGGAGGAAGTGGTGGTTACACGCCTTCGCGTTGGCCACTCGTTTGCAACTCATGGATATTTGATGAGGCGTGAAGATCCACCAATATGCCAATATTGCGGTGATATCTTCACAATAAAACATATTTTAGTAAACTGTGTTAATGTAAGCGATATTCGTGACCTTTTTAATTTAAAAGGGAGTTTAAAGGTGGTGCTAAGGGACGATGCCTCGGCCATTGACCGAGTCATCGCTTTCTTGCACCACTTGAAAATATTTTTTAAAATTTAATACATAAATATATATATATTTTTTTATACATATAATTCTCTGTTTCTTTTATTTATTTTAATTTAATTTATTTTGTGTTCTTGTTATTGTTATTGAGATTTATTTATTGATAAATTGTTACCTATTATTGTTTTACATATTGTTATTATTTATTTACTGTTATATTGTTTTTTGTTGTAATTTTGTTATTTAATATTGTTATAGATTTATTGTTTGTTATTTATTGTTGTTGTTTTTTGTTTTGGAATTTTTGTTGTATTTAAATTTATTCTGTTTTATTTAAAATATTCGTTGTCCGTGTTAGATTTAGTTTGGCGATGATAACCACAAATGGTTTTTCGCCAGGAAAAAAGAAAAAAAAAAAAATAAAAAAAAAAAAATAAAATCACTGTGTGTTGTGTCTACTTGCCACCACAAGAAAACCTGCATCACAGTGATTTAGTAAATTTGATAAGCCAGTTACCAACTCCGTTCTTATTGGTAGGGGATTTTAATGCCCACCATTCGTCTTGGGGATCTCCGACTAGGAACTCTCGAGGTGATGTTGTTGAAAGTGTAAGAACGGAACTAGACTTATGTCTGCTAAATGACGGTTCTCCTACTCATTTAGCAGCATCTACTGGTGGATGGACAGCTGTTGATCTATCGATTTGCAGCCCTCAATTAGCTACTAGATGCACATGGTCGGTACTCAATGATTTGTATGGAAGCGACCATGTGCCTATTAAAATCAGTTTATGTGACTCCCAAACCTGTTATGTTCGAAATTCCAGTTGGATTTTGCGAAAAGCCAACTGGGACTCCTACTCGAATTACCTTGTATCACTTGACATGGATTATCTGACACCCATTGATGAAAATATAGAAAATTTTACAAAAGCAATTTTAAATGCCGCTGAAAAGACCATTCCGAAAACCTCTGCGCATCCACGCCGACCGCCTGTGCCGTGGTGGAACGATGAATGCACAGAAATCCTCCGTTTACGACGAAGAGCTCTTAGGAGATTTAAACGACACCCAACGAATGGAAACCTTCAGGAATATAAAATACTCCGTGCGAAAGCACGGAGGATATTTAGGCTGAGTAGAAAGAACTCTTGGGAACAGTACATTAGCACAATTAGACGAACAACTCCGTCCTCCACAGTGTGGAGGAAACTAAGATCAGTTTGTGGTACTTCCATTCCGTTGCCAGCCATTGCGCTGAAGCAAAAAGATGGGAGATTAATCACAAACAGTGATGACATTGCTAATGTACTTGGAACATCTTTTTCTAACTTTTCTGCTACTACAGCCTATAATAGATTATTCCAGATGTATAAACTGAAGGAAGAAGCAATACCGTTTACTGTTGGGTCGTCTGAGGACTCTCCTTTAAACACTCCTTTCTCTATAGGGGAATTGGAGTCAGCTCTTGCGTCAACGAAGGATTCTGCACCAGGTCCTGATTCCATTGTGTACTCCATGCTAAAACATCTACCATCATCGGCGAAACTTGTCCTCCTTCGAGTATACAATCGTTTATTCGAGGAGCGCTCTTTCCCCGATGCATGGTTAGAATCGACTGTAATTCCTCTTTTGAAGCCAGGTAAGGACAAAACCAACCCCAGTAGTTACAGGCCTATATCACTTACAAGCGTCTTGTGCAAACTACTGGAGAAGATGGTCAACCGCCGTCTTGTCTGGTACCTAGAAACCAACAACCTTCTTAGCAACGAACAATGTGGTTTCAGACTAGGACGCTCATCAGTTGACCAATTGGTTTTGTTAGAATCCGCTATTCAAGATGCCTTTCTCTTGCGTCAAACGCTCGTTGCGGTTTTCTTTGACCTTGAAAAGGCATATGATATGGCATGGAAAAGAGGAATTCTGAACACTCTGAAATCATGGAGTATACAAGGGAATATCCTAGCATTCATCGCTAACTTTCTTTCAAACAGATCTTTCCGCGTTCGACTTGGAGGCACGTATTCAAACAGCTATACACAAGAGAATGGTGTACCGCAGGGCAGCGTGCTGAGCGTCACGCTGTTTGCCGTTGCAATAAATAGTATCACCAGTAATATACGATCTCCGGTACACTGTTCCCTTTTTGTGGATGACTTTTGTATATATGTGCCTGCTCGTAGTATGGCAACTGCGGAAAGATCTTTGCAGTTAGCAATATACAGATTGGAGGAATGGTCAAAATCGACAGGTTTCAAATTCTCTGTTTCGAAGACCCAATGTGTAGCATTTAGTCGTCGTAGGCAACACCAGGAGCCGATCCTTTTTCTTGACGGGGTTCAGCTTCAAACCACGGATAGTGTTCGATTTCTAGGTCTTTTATTTGATAAAAGACTCTCATGGATCCCACATGTTCGTGATTTGAAGGTGAGATGCAATAAGAAATTGGATATGTTAAGAGTCCTTAGTGGTACGAATTGGGGAGCAGACAGAACTAGTATGCTTCGATTTTATCGCGCGGTCGTTAGATCGCGCATTGATTATGGCTGTCAAGCCTATTCATCCGCACGACCTACAGTTCTGAAAACTCTTGATACCATCCACCACTCTGGACTTAGACTGGCTACTGGTGCATTTAGAACTAGCCCAATCCCTAGTCTTCTTGTCGAAGCTGGGGAACCTACCCTTTCTAGACGACGTCAGATGCTACAAATATCTTACGTTTCTGTTCTTCGAAGCAAACCCAACCACCCGGCATTTGATATAGTCTTTCATAATACGTTAAATCAAGTGTACAATACACGTCAACGTTCGACCGCTCCATTTGGCATACGAACGATAAGAATATTGGATGACCTTGAGTTGCAACTTCCAACTATGTTTGAACGACAAATGTGCTATCTACCTCCATGGATAATAAAAACGCCGCACTTCGATTTCTCATTGTCCAGTTATATAAAACACGATACTCCTGTTGTGGTCTACCACCAGGAATTTTCATCCATTTATAAATCTCATCAACACAGTGAAATTATTTTCACTGATGGATCTAAACTGGACAATGGCGTTGGGTGTGCGTTTTATGCATCTGGTTGTACCTACACGTACGGATTGCCCTCAGCTTGCAGTGTTTTCACGGCAGAACTATTTGCTATTTTTAAAGCTTTGACCGTCATTCCATCTCGATCTTCGCATTATCTTTTGTGTTCGGATTCCAAAAGTGCTCTTCAGGCTCTTCAGGATGTTTTCTCTAACAACCCTTTAGTTGGGGACATTTTGTGTGCTGTACACAGGCTTCAATTGAGGGGTGTGGGGGTAACTTTCTGTTGGGTTCCTGGACATTGCGGAATACTTGGAAACACAAAAGCGGATGAAGCGGCGAAGAAAGCTACAAGTTTGGTGCCTATTACTCAACTAGTTATGGCATCCGATTATGTGTGTTTCGCGAAACATTTATTGCTCGCTGCTTGGAATGACGAGTGGCATACCGTGATTGAGAATAAGCTGAGGGAAATTAAAGATACCGTCCGTCCATGGAGGTCTTCAATTCGTTCAAAACGTAGGGAGGAAGTGGTGGTTACACGCCTTCGCGTTGGCCACTCGTTTGCAACTCATGGATATTTGATGAGGCGTGAAGATCCACCAATATGCCAATATTGCGGTGATATCTTCACAATAAAACATATTTTAGTAAACTGTGTTAATGTAAGCGATATTCGTGACCTTTTTAATTTAAAAGGGAGTTTAAAGGTGGTGCTAAGGGACGATGCCTCGGCCATTGACCGAGTCATCGCTTTCTTGCACCACTTGAAAATATTTTTTAAAATTTAATACATAAATATATATATATTTTTTTATACATATAATTCTCTGTTTCTTTTATTTATTTTAATTTAATTTATTTTGTGTTCTTGTTATTGTTATTGAGATTTATTTATTGATAAATTGTTACCTATTATTGTTTTACATATTGTTATTATTTATTTACTGTTATATTGTTTTTTGTTGTAATTTTGTTATTTAATATTGTTATAGATTTATTGTTTGTTATTTATTGTTGTTGTTTTTTGTTTTGGAATTTTTGTTGTATTTAAATTTATTCTGTTTTATTTAAAATATTCGTTGTCCGTGTTAGATTTAGTTTGGCGATGATAACCACAAATGGTTTTTCGCCAGGAAAAAAGAAAAAAAAAAAAAAAAAAAAAAAAATAAAATCACTGTGTGTTGTGTCTACTTGCCACCACAAGAAAACCTGCATCACAATGATTTAGTAAATTTGATAAGCCAGTTACCAACTCCGTTCTTATTGGTAGGGGATTTTAATGCCCACCATTCGTCTTGGGGATCTCCGACTAGGAACTCTCGAGGTGATATTGTTGAAAGTGTAAGAACGGAACTAGACTTATGTCTGCTAAATGACGGTTCTCCTACTCATTTAGCAGCATCTACTGGTGGATGGACAGCTGTTGATCTATCGATTTGCAGCCCTCAATTAGCTACTAGATGCACATGGTCGGTACTCAATGATTTGTATGGAAGCGACCATGTGCCTATTAAGATCAGTTTATGTGACTCCCAAACCTGTTATGTTCGAAATTCCAGTTGGATTTTGCGAAAAGCCAACTGGGACTCCTACTCGAATTACCTTGTATCACTTGACATGGATTATCTGACACCCATTGATGAAAATATAGAAAATTTTACAAAAGCAATTTTAAATGCCGCTGAAAAGACCATTCCGAAAACCTCTGCGCATCCACGCCGACCGCCTGTGCCGTGGTGGAACGATGAATGCACAGAAATCCTCCGTTTACGACGAAGAGCTCTTAGGAGATTTAAACGACACCCAACGAATGGAAACCTTCAGGAATATAAAATACTCCGTGCGAAAGCACGGAGGATATTTAGGCTGAGTAGAAAGAACTCTTGGGAACAGTACATTAGCACAATTAGACGAACAACTCCGTCCTCCACAGTGTGGAGGAAACTAAGATCAGTTTGTGGTACTTCCATTCCGTTGCCAGCCATTGCGCTGAAGCAAAAAGATGGGAGATTAATCACAAACAGTGATGACATTGCTAATGTACTTGGAACATCTTTTTCTAACTTTTCTGCTACTACAGCCTATAATAGATTATTCCAGATGTATAAACTGAAGGAAGAAGCAATACCGTTTACTGTTGGGTCGTCTGAGGACTCTCCTTTAAACACTCCTTTCTCTATAGGGGAATTGGAGTCAGCTCTTGCGTCAACGAAGGATTCTGCACCAGGTCCTGATTCCATTGTGTACTCCATGCTAAAACATCTACCATCATCGGCGAAACTTGTCCTCCTTCGAGTATACAATCGTTTATTCGAGGAGCGCTCTTTCCCCGATGCATGGTTAGAATCGACTGTAATTCCTCTTTTGAAGCCAGGTAAGGACAAAACCAACCCCAGTAGTTACAGGCCTATATCACTTACAAGCGTCTTGTGCAAACTACTGGAGAAGATGGTCAACCGCCGTCTTGTCTGGTACCTAGAAACCAACAACCTTCTTAGCAACGAACAATGTGGTTTCAGACTAGGACGCTCATCAGTTGACCAATTGGTTTTGTTAGAATCCGCTATTCAAGATGCCTTTCTCTTGCGTCAAACGCTCGTTGCGGTTTTCTTTGACCTTGAAAAGGCATATGATATGGCATGGAAAAGAGGAATTCTGAACACTCTGAAATCATGGAGTATACAAGGGAATATCCTAGCATTCATCGCTAACTTTCTTTCAAACAGATCTTTCCGCGTTCGACTTGGAGGCACGTATTCAAACAGCTATACACAAGAGAATGGTGTACCGCAGGGCAGCGTGCTGAGCGTCACGCTGTTTGCCGTTGCAATAAATAGTATCACCAGTAATATACGATCTCCGGTACACTGTTCCCTTTTTGTGGATGACTTTTGTATATATGTGCCTGCTCGTAGTATGGCAACTGCGGAAAGATCTTTGCAGTTAGCAATATACAGATTGGAGGAATGGTCAAAATCGACAGGTTTCAAATTCTCTGTTTCGAAGACCCAATGTGTAGCATTTAGTCGTCGTAGGCAACACCAGGAGCCGATCCTTTTTCTTGACGGGGTTCAGCTTCAAACCACGGATAGTGTTCGATTTCTAGGTCTTTTATTTGATAAAAGACTCTCATGGATCCCACATGTTCGTGATTTGAAGGTGAGATGCAATAAGAAATTGGATATGTTAAGAGTCCTTAGTGGTACGAATTGGGGAGCAGACAGAACTAGTATGCTTCGATTTTATCGCGCGGTCGTTAGATCGCGCATTGATTATGGCTGTCAAGCCTATTCATCCGCACGACCTACAGTTCTGAAAACTCTTGATACCATCCACCACTCTGGACTTAGACTGGCTACTGGTGCATTTAGAACTAGCCCAATCCCTAGTCTTCTTGTCGAAGCTGGGGAACCTACCCTTTCTAGACGACGTCAGATGCTACAAATATCTTACGTTTCTGTTCTTCGAAGCAAACCCAACCACCCGGCATTTGATATAGTCTTTCATAATACGTTAAATCAAGTGTACAATACACGTCAACGTTCGACCGCTCCATTTGGCATACGAACGATAAGAATATTGGATGACCTTGAGTTGCAACTTCCAACTATGTTTGAACGACAAATGTGCTATCTACCTCCATGGATAATAAAAACGCCGCACTTCGATTTCTCATTGTCCAGTTATATAAAACACGATACTCCTGTTGTGGTCTACCACCAGGAATTTTCATCCATTTATAAATCTCATCAACACAGTGAAATTATTTTCACTGATGGATCTAAACTGGACAATGGCGTTGGGTGTGCGTTTTATGCATCTGGTTGTACCTACACGTACGGATTGCCCTCAGCTTGCAGTGTTTTCACGGCAGAACTATTTGCTATTTTTAAAGCTTTGACCGTCATTCCATCTCGATCTTCGCATTATCTTTTGTGTTCGGATTCCAAAAGTGCTCTTCAGGCTCTTCAGGATGTTTTCTCTAACAACCCTTTAGTTGGGGACATTTTGTGTGCTGTACACAGGCTTCAATTGAGGGGTGTGGGGGTAACTTTCTGTTGGGTTCCTGGACATTGCGGAATACTTGGAAACACAAAAGCGGATGAAGCGGCGAAGAAAGCTACAAGTTTGGTGCCTATTACTCAACTAGTTATGGCATCCGATTATGTGTGTTTCGCGAAACATTTATTGCTCGCTGCTTGGAATGACGAGTGGCATACCGTGATTGAGAATAAGCTGAGGGAAATTAAAGATACCGTCCGTCCATGGAGGTCTTCAATTCGTTCAAAACGTAGGGAGGAAGTGGTGGTTACACGCCTTCGCGTTGGCCACTCGTTTGCAACTCATGGATATTTGATGAGGCGTGAAGATCCACCAATATGCCAATATTGCGGTGATATCTTCACAATAAAACATATTTTAGTAAACTGTGTTAATGTAAGCAATATTCGTGACCTTTTTAATTTAAAAGGGAGTTTAAAGGTGGTGCTAAGGGACGATGCCTCGGCCATTGACCGAGTCATCGCTTTCTTGCACCACTTGAAAATATTTTTTAAAATTTAAAACATAAATATATATATACTTTTTTTATACATATAATTCTCTGTTTCTTTTATTTATTTTAATTTAATTTATTTTGTGTTCTTGTTATTGTTATTGAGATTTATTTATTGATAAATTGTTACCTATTATTGTTTTACATATTGTTATTATTTATTTACTGTTATATTGTTTTTTGTTGTAATTTTGTTATTTAATATTGTTATAGATTTATTGTTTGTTATTTATTGTTGTTGTTTTTTGTTTTGGAATTTTTGTTGTATTTAAATTTATTTTGTTTTATTTAAAATATTCGTTGTCCGTGTTAGATTTAGTTTGGCGATGATAACCACAAATGGTTTTTCGCCAGGAAAAAAAAAAAAAAAAAGAGAGACAAAAGCCAAAATGTGACTTCTCATTGTCCATGTACCTAAAACACAATACTCCTGACGTTATTTATCGTCAGGAGTTTTTGCAGATTCAACAAACTCACCAACATACTGTGACTATATTCACAGACGGTTCAAAACTGGACAATGGGATAGGTTGTGCATTTTATATGGAAGGACAAACTTTCACTTACGGATTGCCCTCAGCCTGTAGCGTTTTTACTGCAGAACTTTATGCAATTTTCCAAGCTTTAAGATCAATTCCGTCTGCAAAATCTAAATATCTTGTGTGTTGTGATTCCAAAAGTGCTCTCCAGGCTATTCAGGAAATGTACACTAAGAACCCTTTGGTTGGAGACATCTTGTGCTCTATGCACAGGCTCCAATTACGAGGTGTCGAGGTGTCATTTCTCTGGGTGCCTGGTCACTGCGGAATATTTGGAAACACTAAAGCAGATGAAGGTGCAAAATTAGCTACAAGTATGGTACCATCGACACAACGTGTGATGGCATCAGATTTTGTATGCAATGTTAAAACTATACTATTCTCTGTTTGGAATGAAGAATGGCAAAATGTTAATGGAAACAAGCTGAGGGACATTAAAAATACCGTCCGACCATGGAGGACATCTGTTCGTTCGAATCGTAGGGAGGAAGTGGTGGTTACTCGACTTCGCATCGGCCACTCTTTGTTAACGCATGGATGGTTGATGCGACATGAGGATCCACCATTATGTCCGTTTTGTAGAAGCAATATTACAATCAAGCATATCCTGCTTGATTGTGATGAGTTGAGCGATTTGTATGTACGTTACGATCTTCGAGGTAGTTTAAAGGTGGTTTTAGGGGACGATGTCACGGCTATCGACCGTGTCATCGCTTTCTCACGCCACCTGAATCTATTTAACACGTTCACTGCCACAATGTAATAGAAAAAACTTTCCCCCCAGGCCATGGCAGTTGAATATCAATTATGATTATTTGAGCATAGTTGAGGGTATTTTCAAACATAAAATACAATATAAATTTAAAATAATGGAACAAATGGTGAGTGTACCGGCGCTACTCATGGCCCATGAACAAAGCTTTGATGATTCCGGTGCCATGAGTATCACCGGCAACTCTCATTTTAAAACATATTTTACCATTCATTTTCACTATATCAGCGGAGATTTTATCTCTGAAAAGGAATTGGAATATTGTAAATAAAGAAAAGAATAACATTGTCAATGAGAAAATCAACTTACCTTTATTTAAACATTCAAACAAAATTATTTTTGAAACAATTTTTGCCTATATTATTTTAGTGATTTTTTGTGAAACATGGCAAGCACATGAATTTGTCACATTCATCACATTTTGTTCTGACAAATTTTACTGTTTTTTGAGCTATTGCTCTTCCTTCCCTTTTCACGGTCTCTGCATAACAAAAAACACAACGACGCCTGATCTTCCGGTTCCTTTGATTTCTCTCAGTTGTGGATTCCAAGCTGTGTCTCTTGGTCAAATCTTCATCTGGTGTGTCTGGTATCATTGGATTACCATGCTTGTCAGTGTCGAGCATCTGCATCACAAGTTGTTCTCGGAATTCTGTTATTGAAATTTTCTTTTCAACAAAATGGTTGAAGATTAGCCAGGAATTAACAACTGATGTATTCAGAAGTAGCTCAAACGCAACCTTATGGTACCATCTAATGGTGCGTCGCAAAGGTGTGAAATAGCTAGCCATTTGGTCAGAGACATCAATACCTTGTTTCCCCTTATTGTAGTACAATATTGCAGCTGGTTTATGAATGATCTCTCCCTTCCTATTTCTCTTGCCAGTAGTGATATTTTCCAATGTATGTTTTGTACTGAGGAAGCAGACATCTCTTTTATCCCTCCATTTTCCTACAACGATGCCCTCATTGTTTTGCTTTCCAATAACTTCACCCTTACTTATTTTTCTTTCCATTACATCACGTGGTAGATTTCTTCTGTTTCGCCTAATTGTCCCAAGTAGGTGGGTGTTCCTCTCTAATAGAGATCTAGCAAGGGATACAGATGTGTAGAAATTGTCAGTCACTACAACTCTTCCACTATCTAAAAATTTGTCAGCAAGTTGAAGAACTACCTTTTCAGCCAGACCTTGTGAACCCCTATCCTCTTTTCCTGAATAAACTGACATTTGAAGAGTGTAGCCGATTGTATTACAAAGCTTGAACATTTTCACTCCATATTTATGACTTTTATTTGGAATGTATTGCCTGAATGAAAGTCTACCTCGAAACGGAATCATTGATTCATCCACAGCAATGAACTCACCAGGCACATATTCTTCAACAAATCTATCTTGAATTCTATTCATTAGATTTTTTATTTTATATAACTTGTCATCCTGGTTAGCGATTGCATTGTCAGCAAAATGAACAAATCTGAGAAGTATCTGAAATCTGTTCCTACTCATGATTTTTGGAACTAAACAATTACTATAAAGTAATGATTGATTCCAATAATCAGAAATTTTGGGATACTTGACTATCCCCATGTATAGAATGATTCCAAAGAACTTCCACATTTCTTCAAATGATGTATCAACCCACTTACTACATCGAGCAGACCGTCTTTGTCTGTTATGTTCAAGAAAATTCTTTGCATTCCGATTAGTTTCAATAACAATCAGTTCTAAAATTTCTTTATTGAAGAAACGCCTATATACATCACTGCTCTTCAAATCTTCTTTATTTTGTGGATAAGTGTCATGATAAAAATATATTTCTTCTCCTGTGAACTGGATATGAAATGGGATTTTTGTGACATCTACTTCTTGCCACTCAATATTAGTCACTTCCGAAGCTGGAGGTAGATTATCGGCCTGGTCCAATAGATTAACATCTTGATCGTCTGATAATTCTGCAATCTCGTCAGGCTCGAAATCTGAATCATAAGATGAAGGACTAGAAATAGAATCGTCCTCATCATTGAGAAAAATACGTAAAACTTCTTCATCAGACAATTTCTTCTGCTTTGAAATACTTGAGTATAAACCACTGGGGCCTGGATTATCCATTGTGACAAATTATTTGAATATCTAATGATTGATTAATTAATTAATGATCAATTATTCAAATATAAATTTGAAAAAAAGAGTTCATTCAAAATACTACGTACCTTATTTTAGGTTAGCCGTTATGGCAATTATAAACGTACTTACTAATAAATTTTCAAGTCTTATTGTACTACCAATTTTCACAGATCTTAATCACAAACAAAAAAATAATCTATAAAATATTATATGAAGTAATTATGACTGATCAATTACAAACAAAAACAGTCTTTCACGATTCAAACAGAGCGTTTCAGCTGTGTGTAAACTGCAGTAAAACACGAATACTGTGTGGACGGCAATGTTTACATTTGAAGTACTGTAAAGCCACGATAGATGGCGCAGATAGCATTGGAAATATAAAAGGGATTCTCTACAGGCCACGATCTACGTCATCATATAAGTTTCAATACAAATTGAGTAAACAGCCTGGCTACACACGGCCTGGGAGAAATGTCTGCATGAGTAGCCACCGTGTTTACTCACGGCCTGTAGAGAACGGGAGGCTGAGTAGTGCCGGCGCATCTCATGGCAGTGAACGTGTTAATAATATTTAAATTATATATAATTTTAGTTTCTTTCTTTGTAGTTACATTTAGTATTAAACATTTATTTTAGTTTGTTTAGTTGGTTAGTTTTATTTTGAAATAATTATTTAAAATAAAATTTTAGTTAGGCGATGATAACCTCGATAGGTTTTTCGCCTGGAAAAAAAAAAAAAAAAAAAAAAAAAATCTAAATTTAGAACATCCACCTATATTCGAACGAACATCATGCTACATCCCTCCATGGACAATACAAAAGCCAAAATGTGACCTCTCATTGTCCATGTACGTAAAACACAATACTCCTGACGTTATTTATCGTCAGGAGTTTTTGCAGATTCATCAAACTCACCAACAAACTGTGACTATATTCACAGACGGTTCAAAACTGGACAATGGGATAGGTTGTGCATTTTATATGGAAGGACAAACTTTCACTTTCGGATTGCCCTCAGCAATGAGGATCCACCACTATGTCCGTTTTGTAGAAATAATATTACAACCAAGCATATCCTGCTTGATTGTGATAAGTTAGAAAATTTGTATATATGTTACGATCTTCGAGGTAGTTTAAAGGTGGTTTTAAGGGACGATGTCACGGCTATCGACCGTGTCCTCGCTTTCTTACGCCACCTTAATCTATTTAATAATATTTAAATTTTGTATAATTTTAGGTTCTTTAGTTTTAGATTATTACAATTGGTTTTAAACATTTATTTTATTTTATGTGTTTTATTTTGATTAGTTTTATTTATGTAGTATTATTTTAAAAACTCAACTTTTAGCTAGGCGATGATAACCTCAATAGGTTTTTCGCCTGGAAAAAAAAATTAACACATTATGTGGACTATCATATACACTAATCCCTCCGTATCCGCGGCAGTTCGGTTCCGGCGGGTTGCCGCGGATCGCGAAACCGCGGATAACGGGACCTTATTTGAATGGTAAAATGAGGGTTAGGTTTCCAGAATAAATTTACAAAGGCAAATGTATTTTAAGTGTACAGAACTATATTTATTTATCAATTTTTTAGAAGATTATGTATGTATAACTATACAAAATAGGCCTAATATTTACGAATTTTTAATAAACACAAACAAAAAATTACATATGTTACATATGTACAGTTAAGTCTTTGTAAACGTGTACGTTACAGTAAGCCGAATTTAGGCTGGCTTGAAAAATTTCGTTATTGGAGCTTGTTTCTTCTCCTTTTCAAGTTCCTTCTGGACTTCTTCATACGGTAGCATCAGGTTCTGGAGTTTTCTTTTAAAACGAAGAGCCCTTTCCATGAGAGGATCTGTCTGCAACACGTGGTCTGAGAGCTGTGTTGCCATGCGGAGAATTTCACCGACGGATTTAGGAGAAAATCTTGTCATCGTTCTAGGATCATCAGGATCTTCATCATCGTCGATCTGTTTGGCTTCTTCATTTTGGGGTATCATCAATTCCTCCAACTCTTCCACTGTCAATTCTTGATTGTCCCCTTGAATCATATCTTGAACATCCTGGTGGTCGATTTGAGAGAAACCCTCACCCTCCACGTTGTGAGCGATTTCTAAAATTGAATCTACCACTTGTGCTCCAATTCCATCCATGTTTCCTGCTACATCTCCAACGACTTCAGGCCACAATTTTCTCCAACATGCGTTAATAGTTGATGGCTTCACTTCATTGATGGATTCCTTTATGTTAATCAAACAATCTGCGATGTTGTAGGTTTTCCACATCAATGAAACGGTAGAATCAGGGGCATCATCCATTCCTTTCAAAAGACGCTCAAATGTTCTGCGCACATAATAAGCCTTGAAAGCAGCGATTACTCCTTGATCTAAAGGCTGTAGGATTGATGTGGTGTTGGCGGGAAGAAACATGAGTTTAACGTTTGGATGGTCAATTTGAGGATGCCCAGGGGCATTGTCAACCAACAGTAAGACTTTAAAAGGCAGGTTTTTGGACTCAAGATAAGCTTTCACCTCAGGAATAAAACAGTTGGTGAACCAATCACGAAACAATTCCCCAGTAACCCAAGCTTTTTTGTTAGACCTCCAAAATACAGGCAGGTGATCTTTATCTTTACCTTTCAGGGCCCTTGGGTTTTGAGACTTATAAACAAGCAGGCTTTTAATCATAAACCCACTAGCATTGACACAAAACAATAGGGTTAGTCGATCTTTGGCGGCCTTGAAGCCAGGTGCTGTTTTTTCAGATTTTGATAAAAATGTTCTTGAAGGCATCCTTTTCCAAAAAAGGCCTGTTTCATCAGCGTTGAACACCTGTTCCGGACAGTAACCTTCCTCTTCCAAGACATTTTGAAGCTTTGGAGGAAATTCTGCAGCAGCTGTGTGGTCTGCAGAGGCTGCCTCGCCTACGAGTTTCACATTATGAAGGCTAAAACGATGCTTAAATCTTTCAAACCACCCCTTACTGGCTAAAAACTGTACCGGATCTGAAGATTCACTGCTCTCCATCAATGACTCAGCAAAATGCTTGTGAAGATGCTTGGCCTTTTCTCTGATAATATGCGAGCTTAAAGGAACTTTCTTCCTCGTTTGATCCTCTATCCATATGCTCAACGCCTTTTCAGTTTTTTCAATTCTCACGTCTCGAGAAACAGAAGCAGTTTTTGCACAGAGAAGTCCACCTTCTGTCACACTGTCTCTAATTTTCTTTTCGTTTTTTCGAATTTCCCGAACACTGGACTCATTCAATCCATATTTTTTTGCGACTGGAGCAACTTTGTCAACTTTCAGTGCATCAAGAATTTTTATTTTTTCAACTAAGGACAACACAACACGTTTTCTTTTCTCAATCTTAGACATGTTAATTCACTCAACCGAAGAAAACAGAACAAAACTCACACTCGAATACTCAACGACACATCGAACACACTTTTACTTTTTACACTCGAACACTGTCACAAAGAGCTGAACGCATACACGTCTCTGGCGAGTGATACTAACTGACTGACGTGTTGTGTGGCGGATGGCGGGAATATGCGCGCGCAGACTACAAAAGCAAAGCAGACGAAGGTAGTGAGTGGAATGGGAAAGAAGCTGGCGGGTAGGGGTGGTAGGGGGATGGGTACCACGAATTGCTTTATAACTACGCTCCTAAGAATTACATACTGAAAATTTGTATCAGCTCAATTCGCGGATAACCGAATCCCGCGGATGCCGAACCCGCGGATAAGGAGGGATTACTGTATATATTGGCTTAACATGGTATATAAGCCTTCACGTCTTACAGACGATCTAACCGATCAGTTTTTGATAATTTCATATATTATTTGGTAACCACCCCAGTAGTATTAAATTGGGGCCGCTAAAATTTAATAATTTAAAATTGTGTGTGATTGCGGGTGCGTAAGTGTGGTGACGTGAAAGGGTGGTAGTAGTGTGAGTGTGTGACGTCATGAGGGGGGTGAGGGGAGGTAGTTGAGTTAAAAGTGCGTTTAAGTTTTTATAGTAAAAGTAGTATTTGGATCTGAGTGTATTTAAAGAAGGATGTTTAATGGAATAGGAATTTAGCGGCCCCAATTAATACTTGGGAATTAGGGAGAAAATGCATTTTATATTTGGGTGATAGTATGCGATTCTTTGTAGTAAAAGCACTTTATTGAAAAGTGTATTTATTATTATTAAATGCGAGTTAAAAGTGCGTTTAAGTTTTTATAGTAAAAGTAGTATTTGGATCTGAGTGTATTTAATGAAGGATGTTTAATGGAATACGAATTTAGCGGCCCCAATTAATATTGGGGAATTAGGGAGAAAATGCATTTTATATTTGGGTGATAGTATGCGATTCTTTGTAGTAAAAGCACTTTATTGAAAAGTGTATTTATTATTATTAAATGCGAGTTAAAAGTGCGTTTAAGTTTTTATAGTAAAAGTAGTATTTGGATCTGAGTGTATTTAATGAAGGATGTTTAATGGAATACGAATTTAGCGGCCCCAATTAATACTGGGGAATTAGGGAGAAAATGCATTTTATATTTGGGTGATAGTATGCGATTCTTTGTAGTAAAAGCACTTTATTGAAAAGTGTATTTATTATTAAATGCACTTTAAGAAAAGTGTATTTATAGGTATTGGAGTTAATCTGATATTCAGGATATGATTGTTTTGGAACTATAAAATGCACTTATGAAAAAGTCACTTTTCGGTGATACGTTAATCTTTATTAATACTGTTCATTGTTTCCATTATTGACGAGCGTTCATCAACGCATATGTTACCTTCTCAGCTGACTGTTAACAAATGACTACTTAGCTTCAAGTACTCATATTTATAAATTAATATTTGGTGGGAGGTATAATAATAAATACTTTAGTGGTGGGGGGGTTACCTTTCCTATACTAATGTTAGCTTAGAAGAGTGTCTGGAAGTAAACGTTCTTTATAAAGATTGTCTTTTTAAATTCATATCTTCAAAATGTGCATGAATCAATTTTTTCGTTATTTATCAACTAAGGACTCGTAACACATATATTTATTATTATGAAAAGACCATTTACATTTTTTCAAGGTCAAACAAATGACGTTTTAAAAAATAAATGCGTTTTTACAGTACCGCTCACAACTATTGTAAAAGTTACATTTTTCTGCAACACATAACTGTTCGTTAAATTACAAGTTATAATAATTATATCACTAAACACATGTTGCGGTTCTACCTTTATCTTGATGGTACGCGGCTTCAAACCGCGGATAATGTGAGATTTTTGGGTCTTTTATTGGATAAAAGACTTTCGTGGAATCCGCATGTGCGTGATTTGAGGACCCGGTGCAGCAAGATATTGGATATGTTGAGAGTTCTAAGTGGTACAAATTGGGGAGCAGACAGAACCTGTATGCTCCGTTTCTATCGCGCCGTTGTAAGATCGCGCATAGATTACGGCTGTATAGCCTATTCATCTGCTCGACCTACGGTTCTGAAACTCCTGGATTCAATACATCACGCTGGTCTTAGACTTTCTACTGGTGCTTTTAGATCAAGCCCAATCTCCAGCCTTCTAGTTGAAGCTGGAGAACCATCTCTCTCTATGCGACGTCAAATGCTACAAATTTCTTATTACACTGGTCTTCGAAGTAAACCTAAACATCCGGCATTCAAAGCAGTTTTTGATAACCACCTCGAAGATCGTTACAATGTGTGTCAACGTTCAACTGCTCCCTTCGGAATAAGAACGTTGCGCATTTTTAATAATCTAAATTTAGAACATCCACCTATATTCGAACGAACATCATGCTACATCCCTCCATGGACAATACAAAAGCCAAAATGTGACTTCTCATTGTCCATGTACCTAAAACACAATACTCCTGACGTTATTTATCGTCAGGAGTTTTTGCAGATTCAACAAACTCACCATCATACTGTGACTATATTCACAGACGGTTCAAAACTGGATAATGGGATAGGTTGTGCATTTTATATGGAAGGACAAACTTTCACTTATGGATTGCCCTCAGCCTGTAGCGTTTTTACTGCAGAACTTTATGCAATTTTCCAAGCTTTAAGATCAATTCCGTCTGCAAAATCTAAATATCTTGTGTGTTGTGATTCCAAAAGTGCTCTCCAGGCTATTCAGGAAATGTACACTAAGAACCCTTTAGTTGGAGACATCTTGTGCTCTATACACAGGCTCCAATTACGAGGTGTTGACCCCGCAGGGGGGTGCGGACTAGCCGCACCTACGAGGGATTTGGCGTCCCTCGCGGTACCCTAGCCTAACACAACACCACTCACAAAGCATACACATACACCCATACACACACCAACACAATCCATACACATTTCAACACTTACAACTTCACATAGGGAATTTTGACTGGTCAGAACCGTTGCGCGTTGGGAGTGCTGAAAAGTCCAGAGCGTGACAAACTCTGGTCTGGGACGCTGATGTGAGCTTGCTCTGCCGAAGACGTAAGCGCGGTTTCTGGTCTACCAGCCGCTTCGGTCCTTGGTCAGGGAGTGTCCGCGGTGCATGGGTGTCGGAGCCTGTGCACAGTATTACGAGTCCTCGACTGATGCCCATCCAGTCGAGCTAAGGAGAAAAGCTATAGGCCTCAGAGTTCTGAGGGTTGGAAATGATCTTAATGTGATCCAAGGGTGTACCCGTTCCTATAGTCTCGCCCGTAACGCTTGACACGATGGCTGGCAAAAAATATTTATGGATTCCAAAACCACGTCAAATATGACTAGTCTGAAGAGGACACGCCAGGATTCTCCTGACGATAGTCAAGATCTGAGTAAAAAGTTGATGGTGGCAACGTCGCAGACATTGCCATCAGCAAAGTATTTAGTTGTTTCTAGTGCCGAAGAAGGGAAAGATCTTTCCAAAGTTTCTCCCTTCCTTATTAACAAGGCTATTACTGCTTGTGCTGGAGGCCCAGTAGCCTCTATTAAGAAACTCAGAAACGGAACACTGTTAGTTGCGACTTCCACCGAGAGACAAACCCGTGCTCTATCTAAAATGACCTCTTTCTTTGACCAGGTCAAGGTATCTGTGGCTCCCCACAGATCCTTGAATTACTCAAGGGGGGTCATCACATGTAGGGACTTAATGTACATTTCAGTTGATGAAATTAAATCCGAACTGTCGTCTCAGTTAGTTACGGAGGTTATCCCCATAATGAAAATGGACAAAGGAGAAAAAGTAGCAACAGCGTCTTTTATTGTAACCTTTGGAAAGCCGGAAATACCCGAATACTTGCATGCAGGTTATCAAAGGATCTCAGTGAGACCATACGTGGCTAACCCTAGGCGCTGCTTCAAGTGCCAGCGATTTGGGCATATCAGCTCTACGTGTTCGAAGCAGAACGTATGCGGTATATGTAGCGCTGAAGGCCATGATGACAAGGAATGTATTAATTCTCCGAAATGCGCCAACTGTGGTGGTGACCACCCAGCGCGATCCTACAACTGCCCTACATTTAAGGAAGAGAAAGCTATCCTAGGCATCATGGCGAAAGACAAGCTGTCGTTTCCAGAGGCCAAAAAACTCTATAGATCCACTCAGCCAAAGGCAGACAGTAAGACTTATGCCGCTACCCTGACCGCTTCGAAATCGTCTTGTACCAACTGTGCTGAGCTGTCCAAGAAGATTGAAGCTCTAACTGAACAAGTGTCTCGCCTTTTGTGCTTAGTCACAAATGGATCGTCTCTAAATTTGGTACAACCTGCAGCAACTGATAGTGTTTTACCTCGTGTACCTATCCCTTCCACTGGGGGGATTGGGGCACGAAATAAATCACTAAGTGAGCCTTGTGTTTCGGTGCAGAAGAAATTATCAACGGGTAGTAAACCATCTGTGCAGAAGACGTTGGAAAAATCCAAACCACGTAGACCGGAGTTACGACAGACCACATCGTCACAGTCGTTACAGATTAAGAAAAATGCAAACAAAGGAGGGAATGTGAAAACTACCCCTCCTAAACCCAAAACTTCCTCGGATTCCATCCCTGAACGGGTGGATATGGAATCTGAGAAATGTAAGCCTGAGACGTCCCAAAACGTCCCAGGCAAGAAAGGAGAGAGCACCAATGGGTGTCAAATAAACCCTTTGCTAAGCTAATAAATGTCTTTGCTTAGGAAGTCAGTGATACAATGGAACGTCAACGGTGTTAGGAGTCACATAGACCCCGCAGGGGGGTGCGGACTAGCCGCACCTACGAGGGATTTGGCGTCCCTCGCGGTACCCTAGCCTAACACTACACCACTCACAAAAACATACACACACACATACACACACCAACACAATCTATACACATTTCAACACTTACATCTTCGCTTAGGGAATTTTGACTGGTCAGAACCGTTGCGCGTTGGGAGTGCTGAAAAGTCCAGAGCGTGACAAACTCTGGTCTGGGACGCTGATGTGAGCTTGCTCTGCCGAAGACGTAAGCGCGGTTTCTGGTCTACCAGCCGCTTCGGTCCTTGGTCAGGGAGTGTCCGCGGTGCATGGGTGTCGGAGCCTGTGCACAGTATTACGAGTCCTCGACTGATGCCCATCCAGTCGAGCTAAGGAGAAAAGCTATAGGCCTCAGAGTTCTGAGGATTGGAAATGATCTTAATGTGATCCAAGGGTGTACCCGTTCCTATAGTCTCGCCCGTAACGCTTGACACGATGGCTGGCAAAAAATATTTATGGATTCCAAAACCACGTCAAATATGACTAGTCTGAAGAGGACACGCCAGGATTCTCCTGACGATCATATACAAAAGGATTTGAGTAAAAAGTTGATGGTGGCAACGTCGCAGACATTGCCATCAGCAAAGTATTTAGTTGTTTCTAGTGCCGAAGAAGGGAAAGATCTTTCCAAAGTTTCTCCCTTCCTTATTAACAAGGCTATTACTGCTTGTGCTGGAGGCCCAGTAGCCTCTATTAAGAAACTAAGAAACGGAACACTGTTAGTTGCGACTTCCACCGACAGACAAACTCGTTCTCTATCAAAAATGACCTCCTTCTTTGACCAGGTCATGGTATCTGTGGCTCCCCACAGAACCTTGAATTACTCAAAGGGGGTCATCACATGTAGGGATTTAATGCACCTTCCAATCGATGAAATAAAGTCCGAACTGTCTTCTCAGTTAGTTACGGACGTTATCCCTATAACAAAAATGGACAAAGGAGAAAAAGCAGCAACAGCTTCTTTTATCGTCACTTTTGGAAAGCCGGAAATACCCGAATACTTACATGCAGGTTACCAAAGGCTCTCAGTGAGACCATACGTGGCTAACCCTAGGCGCTGCTTCAAGTGCCAGCGATTTGGGCATATCAGCTCTACCTGTTCGAAGCAGAACGTATGCGGTATATGTAGCGTTGAAGGCCATGATGATAAGGAATGTGTCAATTCTCCGAAATGCGCCAACTGTGGTGGTGACCACCCAGCGCGATCCTACAACTGTCCCACGTTCAAGGAAGAGAAAGCTATCCTAGGCATCATGGCGAAAGACAAGCTGTCGTTTCCAGAGGCCAAAAAACTCTATCGATCAACTCAGCCAAAGACAGACAATAAGACCTATGCCGCTACTCTGACCGCTTCCAAATCGTCCTGTAACAACTGTGCCGAGCTGTCGAAAAAAATTGAAGTTCTAACTGAACAAGTTTCTCGCCTTTTGTCCATAGTCATGAATGGTCCTCCTACTTTGAATTTAGTACAACCTGCAGCGACGGATAATGATTTACCTCTTGTACCAATCCCTTCCACTGGGGGGATTGGAGCACGAAACAAGTCATTAAGTGAGCCTTGTGTTTCTGTGCAGAAGATATTATCAACGGGTAATAAACCTTCTGTGCAGAAGACGTTGGAAAAATCCAAACCACGTAAACCAGTGTTACGTCAGACCACATCGCCTCCTTCGTTACCGGGTATTAAGAAAAATGCTAACAAAGGAGGGAATGTTAAAACTACCCCTCCTAAACCCAAAACTTCCTCAGATTCCATCCCTGAACGGGTGGATATGGAATCTGAGACATGTAAGCCCGAGACGTCTAAAAACGTCCCAGGCAAGAAAGGAGAGAGCACCAATGGATGTCAAATAAACCCTTTGCTAAGCTAATAAATGTCTTTGCTTAGGAAGTCAGTGATACAATGGAACGTCAACGGTGTTAGGAGTCACATAGAAGAACTTAAAGTACTCGTGCGAGATGTGTACCCAATGTTTGTATGTCTACAGGAGACACATCTCCACGCATCGCATAATTTCCATTTAAGGGAGTATTCAGTTTTTAGATCGGACTTCGTTACAGAAGATCGAGCTAGAGGTGGCGTAGCCATCCTAGCCCGTGACTGTATCGATGCTGTTTCTCTAAACTTAATAACTCCTTTACAAGCAGTAGCCGTTCAAACAGCTGTCCCGTATAAAATCACTGTGTGTTGTGTCTACTTGCCACCACAAGAAAACCTGCATCACAGTGATTTAGTGAATTTAATAAGCCAGTTACCAACTCCGTTCTTATTGGTAGGGGATTTTAATGCCCACCATTCGTCTTGGGGATCTCCGACTAGGAACTCTCGAGGTGACCTTGTTGAGAGTGTAAGAACGGAACTGGACTTATGTCTGCTAAATGACGGTTCGCCTACCCATTTAGCAGCATCTACTGGTGGATGGACAGCTGTTGACCTATCGCTTTGCAGCCCTCAATTAGCTACTAGATGCACATGGTCGGTACTCAACGATTTGTATGGAAGCGACCATGTGCCTATTAAGATCAGTTTATGTGACTCCCAACCCTGTTATACCCGAAATCCTAGTTGGATTTTGCGAAAAGCCAACTGGGACTCCTACTCGAATTACCTTGTATCACTTGACATGGATTATCTGACACCCATTGATGAAAATATAAAAAATTTTACGAAAGCAATTTTAAATGCCGCTGAAAAGACCATTCCGAAAACCTCTACGTATCCACGCCGACCGCCTGTGCCGTGGTGGAACGATGAATGCACAGAAATCCTCCGTTTACGACGAAGAGCTCTTAGGAAGTTTAAACGACACCCAACGAATGGAAACCTTCAGGAATATAAAATACTCCGTGCGAAAGCACGGAGGATTTTTAGGCTGAGTAGAAAGAACTCTTGGGAACAGTACATTAGCACAATTAGACGAACAACTCCGTCTTCCACAGTGTGGAGGAAACTAAGATCAGTTTGTGGTACTTTCTCTCCGTTGCCAGCCATTGCGCTGAAACAACCGGATGGAAGAATAATCTCAAACCGTGATGATATTGCTAATGTACTTGGTAAATCATTTTCTAACTTTTCTGCTACTACAGCCTACAATAGATTATTCCAGATTTATAAACTGAAGGAAGAAGCAATACCGTTTACTGTTGGGTCGTCTGGGGACTCTCCTTTAAACACTCCTTTCTCTATAGGGGAATTGGAGTCAGCTCTTGCGTCAACGAAGGATTCTGCACCAGGTCCTGATTCCATTGTGTACTCCATGCTAAAACATCTACCATCATCGGCGAAACTTGTCCTCCTTCGAGTATACAATCGTTTATTCGAGGAGCGCTCTTTCCCCGATGCATGGTTAGAATCGACTGTAATTCCTCTTTTGAAGCCAGGTAAAGACAAAACCAATCCCAGTAGTTATAGACCTATATCCCTTACAAGCGTCTTATGCAAACTACTGGAGAAGATGGTCAACCGCCGTCTTGTCTGGTACCTAGAAACCAATGACCTTATTTGCAACGAACAGTGTGGTTTCAGGCAAGGACGATCATCCGTTGACCAATTGGTTTTGTTAGAATCCGCTATTCAAGATGCCTTTCTCTTGCGTCAAACACTCGTTGCTGTTTTCTTCGACCTTGAGAAGGCATACGATATGGCATGGAAAAGAGGAATTCTGAACACTTTAAAATCATGGGGTATACAAGGGAATATCCTAGCATTCATCGCTAACTTTCTTTCTAATAGATCTTTCCGCGTTCGACTTGGAGGCACGTATTCAAACAGCTATACACAGGAGAATGGTGTACCGCAGGGCAGCGTGCTGAGCGTCACGCTATTTGCCGTTGCAATAAATAGTATCATCAGCAATATACGATCTCCGGTACACTGTTCCCTTTTTGTGGATGACTTTTGTATATATGTGCCTGCTCGTAGTATGGCAACTGCGGAAAGATCTTTGCAGTTAGCAATAAGTAGATTAGAGGAATGGTCAAGAACTACAGGTTTTAAATTCTCTGCTTCGAAGACCCAGTGTGTAGCATTTAGTCGTCGTAGGCAACACCAGGAGCCGATCCTTTATCTTGACGGGGTTCAGCTTCAAACCACGGATAGTGTTCGATTTTTGGGTCTTTTATTTGATAAAAGACTCTCATGGAGTCCACATGTTCGTGATTTGAAGGTGAGATGCAGCAAGAAATTGGATATGTTAAGAGTCCTTAGTGGTACGAATTGGGGAGCAGACAGAACTAGTATGCTTCGATTTTATCGCGCAGTCGTTAGATCGCGCATAGATTATGGTTGTCAAGTCTACTCATCTGCACGACCTACAGTTCTGAAAACTCTTGATACCATCCACCACTCTGGACTTAGACTGGCTACTGGTGCATTTAGAACTAGCCCAATCCCTAGTCTTCTTGTCGAAGCTGGGGAACCTGCCCTTTCTAGACGACGTCAGATGCTACAAATATCTTACCTTTCTGTTCTTCGAAGCAAACCCAACCACCCGGCATTTGAAATAGTCTTTCACAATACGCTAAATGAAGTGTACAATACACGTCAACGTTCGACCCATCCATTTGGCATACGAACTTTAAGAATATTGGATGACCTTGAGTTGCAACTTCCAACTATGTTTGAACGACAAATGTGCTATCTACCTCCATGGATAATAAAAACGCCGCACTTCGATTTCTCATTGTCCAGTTATATAAAACACGATACTCCTGTTGTGGTCTACCACCAGGAATTTTTATCCACTTATAAATCTCACCAACACAGTGAAATTATTTTCACTGATGGATCTAAACTGGACAATGGCGTTGGGTGTGCGTTTTATGCATCTGGATATACCTACACGTACGGATTGCCCTCAGCTTGCAGTGTTTTCACGGCAGAACTATTTGCTATTTTTAAAGCTTTGACCGTCATTCAATCTCAATCCTCGCATTATCTTTTGTGTTCGGATTCCAAAAGTGCTCTTCAGGCTCTTCAGGATGTTTTCTCCAGCAACCCTTTAGTTGGGGACATTTTGTGTGCTGTACACAGGCTTCAATTGAGGGGTGTAGGGGTAACTTTCTGTTGGGTTCCTGGACATTGCGGAATACTTGGAAACACAAAAGCGGATGAAGCGGCGAAGAAAGCTACAAGTTTGGTGCCTCTTACTCAACTGGTTATGGCATCTGATTATGTGTGTTTCGCGAAACAATTATTGCTCGCTGCTTGGAATGACGAGTGGCATACCGTGATTCATAATAAGCTGAGGGAAATTAAAGATACCGTCCGTCCATGGAGGTCTTCAATTCGTTCAAAACGTAGGGAGGAAGTGGTGGTCACACGCCTTCGCGTTGGCCACTCTTTTGCAACTCATGGATATTTGATGAGTCGTGAAGATCCACCAATATGCCAATATTGCGGTGATATCTTCACAATAAAACATATTTTGGTAGATTGTGTTAGTGTAGTTAATGTTCGTGCCCTTTTTAATTTAAAAGGGAGTTTAAAGGTGGTGCTAAGGGACGATGCCTCGGCCATTGACCGAGTCATCGCTTTCTTGCACCACTTGAAAATATTTTTTAAAATTTAATACATAAATATATATATATATATTTTTTTTTTAAATTTTATTTATACATATAATTCTGTGTGTTTCTTTTATTTATTTTAATTAAATTTATTTTCTGTTCTTGTTATTGTTATTGAGATTTATTTATTGGTAAATTGTTACCTATTATTGTTTTACATATTATTTATTTACTGTTATATTGTTCTTTGTTGTTATTTTGTTATTTAGTTTTTAAGGATTTTTTAATTGTTATATTGTTGTTTTTTGTTTTTTATTGTTGGTGTTTTATTTTGTTTTGTAATTTTTGTTGTATTTATTTATTTGTTTATTTATTAATTTATTTGATTTTATTTAAAACATTGCGTGCTGTGTTAGATTTTGTTTGGCGATGATAACCACAATTGGTTTTTCGCCAGGAAAAGAAAAAAAAAAAAAAAAAAAAAAAAAAAGGAGTCACATAGAAGAACTTAAAGTACTCGTGCGAGATGTGTACCCAATGTTTGTATGTCTACAGGAGACACATCTCCACGAATCGCATAATTTCCATTTAAGGGAGTATTCAGTTTTTAGATCGGACTTCGTTACAGAAGATCGAGCTAGAGGTGGCGTAGCCATCCTAGCCCGTGACTGTATCGATGCTGTTTCTCTAAACTTAATAACTCCTTTACAAGCAGTAGCCGTTCAAACAGCTGTCCCGTATAAAATCACTGTGTGTTGTGTCTACTTGCCACCACACGAAAACCTGCATCACAGTGATTTAGTGAATTTAATAAGCCAGTTACCAACTCCGTTCTTATTGGTAGGGGATTTTAATGCCCACCATTCGTCTTGGGGATCTCCGACTAGGAACTCTCGAGGTGACCTTGTTGAGAGTGTGAGAACGGAACTGGACTTATATCTGCTAAATGACGGTTCGCCTACCCATTTAGCAGCATCTACTGGTGGATGGACAGCTGTTGACCTATCGATTTGCAGCCCACAATTAGCTACTAGATGCACATGGTCGGTACTCAACGATTTGTATGGTAGCGACCATGTGCCTATTAAGATCAGTTTATGTGACTCCCAACCCTGTTATGCTCGAAATCCCAGTTGGATTTTGCGAAAAGCCAACTGGGACTCATACTCGAATTACCTTGTATCACTTGACATGGATTATTTGACACCCATTGATGAAAATATAGAAAATATTACGAAAGCAATTTTAAATGCCGCTGAAAAGACCATTCCGAAAACCTCTACGCATCCACGCCGACCGCCTGTGCCGTGGTGGAACGATGAATGCACAGAAATCCTCCGTTTACGACGAAGAGCTCTTAGGAGATTTAAACGACACCCAACGAATGGAAACCTTCAGGAATATAAAATACTCCGTGCGAAAGCACGGAGGATATTTAGGCTGAGTAGAAAGAACTCTTGGGAACAGTACATTAGCACAATTAGACGAACAACTCCGTCCTCCACAGTGTGGAGGAAACTAAGATCAGTTTGTGGTACTTCCATTCCGTTGCCAGCCATTGCGCTGAAGCAACCAGATGGGAGATTAATCACAAACAGTGATGACATTGCTAATGTACTTGGAACATCTTTTTCTAACTTTTCTGCTACTACAGCCTATAATAGATTATTCCAGATTTATAAACTGAAGGAAGAAGCAATACCGTTTACTGTTGGGTCGTCTGGGGACTCTCCTTTAAACACTCCTTTCTCTATAGGGGAATTGGAATCAGCTCTTGCGTCAACGAAGGATTCTGCACCAGGTCCTGATTCCATTGTGTACTCCATGCTAAAACATCTACCATCATCGGCGAAACTTGTCCTCCTTCGAGTATACAATCGTTTATTCGAGGAGCGCTCTTTCCCCGATGCATGGTTAGAATCGACTGTAATTCCTCTTTTGAAGCCAGGTAAAGACAAAACCAATCCCAGTAGTTATAGACCTATATCCCTTACAAGCGTCTTATGCAAACTACTGGAGAAGATGGTCAACCGCCGTCTTGTCTGGTACCTAGAAACCAATGACCTTATTTGCAACGAACAGTGTGGTTTCAGGCAAGGACGATCATCCGTTGACCAATTGGTTTTGTTAGAATCCGCTATTCAAGATGCCTTTCTCTTGCGTCAAACACTCGTTGCTGTTTTCTTCGACCTTGAGAAGGCATACGATATGGCATGGAAAAGAGGAATTCTGAACACTTTAAAATCATGGGGTATACAAGGGAATATCCTAGCATTCATTGCTAACTTTCTTTCTAATAGATCTTTCCGCGTTCGACTTGGAGGCACGTATTCAAACAGCTATACACAGGAGAATGGTGTACCGCAGGGCAGCGTGCTGAGCGTCACGCTATTTGCCGTTGCAATAAATAGTATCATCAGCAATATACGATCACCGGTACACTGTTCCCTTTTTGTGGATGACTTTTGTATATATGTGCCTGCTCGTAGCATGGCAACTGCGGAAAGATCTTTGCAGTTAGCAATAGGTAGATTAGAGGAATGGTCAAGAACTACAGGTTTTAAATTCTCTGCTTCGAAGACCCAGTGTGTAGCATTTAGTCGTCGTAGGCAACACCAGGAGCCGATCCTTTATCTTGACGGGGTTCAGCTTCAAACCACGGATAGTGTTCGATTTTTGGGTCTTTTATTTGATAAGAGACTCTCATGGGGTCCACATGTTCGTGATTTGAAGGTGAGATGCAGCAAGAAATTGGATATGTTAAGAGTCCTTAGTGGTACGAATTGGGGAGCAGACAGAACTAGTATGCTTCGATTTTATCGCGCAGTCGTTAGATCGCGCATAGATTATGGTTGTCAAGTCTACTCATCTGCACGACCTACAGTTCTGAAAACTCTTGATACCATCCACCACTCTGGACTTAGACTGGCTACTGGTGCATTTAGAACTAGCCCAATCCCTAGTCTTCTTGTCGAAGCTGGGGAACCTGCCCTTTCTAGACGACGTCAGATGCTACAAATATCTTACGTTTCTGTTCTTCGAAGCAAACCCAACCACCCGGCATTTGAAATAGTCTTTAATAATAAGCTAAATCAAGTGTACAATACACGTCAACGTTCGACCGCTCCATTTGGCATACGAACATTAAGAATATTGGATGACCTTGAGTTGCAACTTCCAACTATGTTTGAACGACAAATGTGCTATCTACCTCCATGGATAATAAAAACGCCGCACTTCGATTTCTCATTGTCCAGTTATATAAAACACGATACTCCTGTTGTGGTCTACCACCAGGAATTTTCATCCATTTATAAATCTCACCAACACAGTGAAATTATTTTCTCTGATGGATCTAAACTGGACAATGGCGTTGGGTGCGCGTTTTATGCATCTGGTTGTACCTACACGTACGGATTGCCCTCAGCTTGCAGTGTTTTCACGGCAGAACTATTTGCTATTTTTAAAGCTTTGACCGTCATACAATCACGATCTTCGCATTATCTTTTGTGTTCGGATTCCAAAAGTGCTCTTCAGGCTCTTCAGGATGTTTTCTCTAACAACCCTTTAGTTGGGGACATTTTGTGTGCTGTACACAGGCTTCAATTGAGGGGTGTGGGGGTAACTTTCTGTTGGGTTCCTGGACATTGCGGAATACTTGGAAACACAAAAGCGGATGAAGCGGCGAAGAAAGCTACAAGTTTGGTGCCTCTTACTCAACTGGTTATGGCATCTGATTATGTGTGTTTCGCGAAACAATTATTGCTCGCTGCTTGGAATGACGAGTGGCATACCGTGATTCATAATAAGCTGAGGGAAATTAAAGATACCGTCCGTCCATGGAGGTCTTCAATTCGTTCAAAACGTAGGGAGGAAGTGGTGGTTACACGCCTTCGCGTTGGCCACTCTTTTGCAACTCATGGATATTTGATGCGTCGTGAAGATCCACCAATATGCCAATACTGCGGGGGTATCTTCACAATAAAACATATTTTGGTAGATTGTGTTAGTGTAGGTAATGTTCGTGCCCTTTTTAATTTAAAAGGGAGTTTAAAGGTGGTGCTAAGGGACGATGCCTCGACCATTGACCGAGTCATCGCTTTCTTGCACCACTTGAAAATATTTTTAAAAATTTAATACATAAATATATATATATATTTTTTTTTTTAAATTTATTTATACATATAATTCTCTGTGTTTCTTTTATTTATTTTAATTAAATTTATTTTCTGTTCTTGTTATTGTTATTGAGATTTATTTATTGGTAAATTGTTACCTATTATTGTTTTACATATTATTTATTTACTGTTATATTGTTCTTTGTTGTTATTTTGTTATTTAGTTTTTAAGGATTTTTTAATTGTTATATTGTTGTTTTTTGTTTTTTATTGTTGGTGTTTTATTTTGTTTTGTAATTTTTGTTGTATTTATTTATTTGTTTATTTATTAATTTATTTGATTTTATTTAAAATATTGAGTGCTGTGTTAGATTTTGTTTGGCGATGATAACCACAATTGGTTTTTCGCCAGGAAAAAAAAAGAAAAAAAAAAAAAAAAAAAAAATTACGAGGTGTTGAGGTGTCATTTCTCTGGGTGCCTGGTCACTGTGGAATATTCGGAAACACTAAAGCAGATGAAGGTGCAAAATTAGCTACAGGTATGTTGCCATCGACACAACGTGTGATGGCATCAGATTTTGTATGCAAAGTTAAATCTACACTATTCTCTGTTTGGAACGAAGAATGGCAAAATGTAAATAGAAACAAGCTGAGGGATATCAAAAATACCGTCCGACCATGGATGACATCTGTTCGTTCGAATCGTAGGGAGGAAGTGGTGGTTACTCGACTTCGCATCGGCCACTCTTTGTTAACGCATGGATGGTTGATGCGACATGAGGATCCACCACTATGTCCGTTTTGTAGAAATAATATTACAATCAAGCATATCCTGCTTGATTGTAATGAGTTGACAAATTTGTATATACGTTACGATCTTCGAGGTAGTTTAAAGGTGGTTTTAAGAGACGATGTCACGGCTATCGACCGTGTCCTCGCTTTCCTACGCCATCTTAATCTATTTAATAATATTTAAATTTTGTATAGTTTTAGGTTTTTTAGTTTTAGATAATTACAATTAGTTTTAAACATTTATTTTGTTTAGTCTTATTTATGTAATATTTTAATATTTATTATTAACAAACCTTAGTTAGGCGATGATAACCTCAATAGGTTTTTCGCCTGGAAAAAAAAAAAAAAAAAAAAAAAAAAAAAAAAAAAAAAAAAAAAAATCTACAGTAATGAATCCCGTCTGTGGAATGTAGCCATGCTAAAAACCTCATCCGTACATGTGGTCATGAACTTGAATCATGTTTTTATCTAAAAGACTAGACGAGTTTAGTCCTTGAAACTGCAACCGATTTAGACCCTGTTACAAAAACGTTTCATGCACATGTGAATAAATTGGTTATGTTTCTTCTGTCTCTCTCTCCAGACAGTAATTAATTCCGTAGCAGGAGTCACATTGTAAATGAAAAGACATTGCTCTTTAAATTATTGCACAGAACCTAACCAATCATATTTTTTTAATAAATAGAATACAAACAGTTTTATTTATTTTAAATTTTTTAAAAAATCTTTTAAAGCTTGTCATATTTACATTATGCATTATTGGTGTCGGAAATGTAAAATAAGACTCTTTGTTGTTGTATATATCTGGTGTCAATATGTCAAGTTAAAATTAGAGAAAAGTGATTTTCAAACCATGTAAGTATAACGTGAATTTATTTTTTTTAGTTGGTTTCCTCACCACAGTAAGTTTAAATATATATATGTATTGACCTGTTATGCACAATAATACATATATATAAATCTACTAAGCTGTACAACTCAATGGCGCGTTAAGAGTTTTTTTTATGTGGAACTCTTTCCCCAGTAGGCCTATAAACCACAAATAACAGTAATTGAATTTAAAATTTAGAAAAACAAAAAAATATAGTTTATTTATTTTTAGGGTTTCGGACCCAAGTAGGAAGTCCCCTTTTATTTTTTTCATTCTCAAGATACCAGTCTCCATTCGTAATGTCTGGAAACTGGAACCATTGAGGAATAAAAATTTTATTTCTAATTCTTCCTTTAAAAGAAAAAATTCCATACGATCCCTCTCTATATTCAAATTTATAAGAGATCTTTGGATCCAACCTCGTAAGCCTGACCAGTCTAGGTTCAGTTTTCGATATTGGATCCTTGAATATTTTCTCTTTTAGAGGAACAATTGTTTGTTTGGAAGGTTTATCATTAAGAATAGCAGTGCAAGTACTTTGTTTCGTTTCTTTAACACTTCCTACTTTAGTTAATTTTGGTTTATGTTTTGCACAAAGTCCAGATTCATGAGATGTTTTTACAATGCACCGTATTTCCCCCCCCCTTTTACCAATGTACTTGCACTGCTTTCTTACTTGAAGATGGTGTGGTTCAGAGGTCATAATTTTAGATGGAGGTATTATATTGGGAATTTTGTTTTTTAAAGGTTCTGAGGCTAAGTTTGGGTTGTTGGAAAGTTGATTTTTCAAAAGATTGGTATTTATAAGAAAATTCAAAGTAGGTTTATTAGGAAAAAGTTCTCTTATACAATTAGGTTTTTGAGGGAAGGGAAAGGACGGTTTAGGGGGTAATGTTGGCGAAAGTCCAGCGATGGGCAGCGAAGGTCCTTACTGCTTTGCCGTCTTGCCAATGGGGAGCGATGGTCTTGTAGGTTTCCTCACCCATGGTCCTAGAGCCACTTCAAGCTGTTCCACCAAACACACTAGTTCTCCACTCCTTGATGCCATTTCTTAAAAATGTTTAAAAAGAACTGCTCCACGAACAAAGTAGCAATGTAAAGCATCCTTGGACCTTCGGCAGAACTCTCTTTCGGTTCTCATGGTTGCTGTTTCTATGAACATATCTACAGCAGATTAATCGTGGGGTTTTGACCTTATAGTGACCTTTGACTCTTTTTGGACTAAACGCTTCATAGGTTTTAGTGCGGTCTATTTACATTTAAATTTTGGAATAAGTGCTAATTGCCTGGTGTGATTTGGTTGTTTATTTATTGACTGTCTTTGGACAGACTTTGGGATGGCTTGGAAATTTTTATGAAGTGTGGCTTTTAGAATGGTCGACCTTCATGGTGGCTCATAGACGAGACACAGAGGTCGTTTCCTGCGCCTCGCGAGCGGTGCCGGATCTGTGACTATTGCCGACAGATGCGGATGGGAGGAGCGTTCTGCTCGATCCTTAAGGGAGGACGTTAGGTCGAGGATGAATTCCTCAAGGGTGGGGACATTTAGTCCTGAGGCAATGACTACGTTTTTGACGTACCACGGTGAGTGCGTAATTTGTCTGAGCACGACATTCTGAAAAGAGTGCAGCCGTCTCTTTGCGTCGTTGCTCAGGAGGGAGTACCAAGCGGGAGCTGCGTATGTTAGAATGGGTCGGATGTACATTTTGTACATCATCAGCCTGACGGGCAGTGGGACGGGGTTCCCAGCTCCTTTCATGACAGGGAAGAGCTTCCGGCGAGCGCCAGCAGCCCTTCCGATGGCATACCGGAGGTGGGTGCGAAAGGTGAGCCCCCTATCGAGCATCACCCCTAGATATTTGACTTTTGGCTTCCATGCTATGGGAGAGTTGTTTAGAATAAGTTGTGCGACAGGATAAGCCTGATTGCCGGTGAAGCAAACAGCTTCGGTTTTGTCCGTGTTGACTGCGATTCTCCACTTTCGAAGCCACGGTTGCAACAGGTCTAATTGTCGCTGCATGTACCTGACACCAAAATTTATATTTAAGGTGCGATACTGGAACATGGAGTCGTCAGCGAAGAGCCGCAGTCGGACAGATGGGTATAGGGGGACGTCATTTGTGTACACAAGGTACAATAACGGCCCCAGAACTGAACCTTGAGGCACTCCGGCCTCGATCGGACGTCGCGTGGAGAGAGTACCTTCGACGGACGCCTGGAACCACCTATTGTCTAGGTACGATTTGATTAGGTGGACATAGCATGGAGGAACATGAGTTTTAGATAGTTTGTACAGGAGGCCCTCGTGCCATACCCTGTCAAAGGCTTTGCTGATATCCAGGAATACAGCGATGGTGTGACTTTTAATGTTGAAGCCGTCTGCCAGGGAGTTAACCACGCTGGTTAGTTGTAGGGTGGTGGAGTGGTCACTGCGGAATCCAAATTGCTCCGGTCTGATGGTTGTAGACAGATATTGGAGTAGCCTCTCGTTTAATAGCCTCTCGAAAACTTTAGATAAGTTTGGAAGTAAGGATATAGGCCGGAAGTTTTGGGGGAAGAGAGCAGACTTACCAGGCTTACGGATTAGGATGACTTTCGCTCCCTTCCACGATGCGGGGTAGTGACGTGTTCGCATGATTCCATTGAACAGGTTTGTTATAGACATTAGCATGGGGAGTGGGACTATCTTGAGAGCGTGGTTGGATATGTTATCCAAACCAGGGGCCCTGCGGGTGTTTAGTTCTTGAATGGTTTGCGCCACCTGATCGCTGGTGATCAGGTCTGGAGTCGGCCCAGGTGGGCCATTTAGATAGTGTTCAAGATAGTCCTCTACATGTTCGACATGTTCATCGTCGTAGATGTTTGGATTGGGCGTGAACTGGTCCTCTAGGGAATCAGCGAACGTTTCGGCCTTATCCTCTGGGGAGTAAACTAGGCCACGCTGGCCATGAAGCGGATGTCGTGTCGTTTTGGTCGCTAAGAGCTGGCGATTTAGTTTTCATTGTTTGCAAGTTTTTGCAGATTCAACAAACTCACCAACACACTGTGACTATATTCACAGACGGTTCAAAACTGGACAATGGGATAGGTTGTGCATTTTATATGGAAGGACAAACTTTCACTTACGGATTGCCCTCGGCCTGTAGCGTTTTTACTGCAGAACTTTATGCAATTTTCCAAGCTTTAAGATCAATTCCGTCTGCAAAATCTAAATACCTTGTATGTTGTGATTCCAAAAGTGCTCTCCAGGCTATTCAGGAAATGTACACTAAGAACCCTTTAGTTGGAGACATCTTGTGCTCTATGCACAGGCTCCAATTACGAGGTGTCGAGGTGTCATTTCTCTGGGTGCCTGGACACTGTGGAATATTCGGAAACACTAAAGCAGATGAAGGTGCAAAATTAGCTACAGGTATGTTGCCATCGACACAACGTGTGATGGCATCAGATTTTGTATGCAAAGTTAAAACTACACTATTCTCTGTTTGGAATGAAGAATGGGAAAATGGAAATAGAAACAAGCTGAGGGACATCAAAAATACCGTCCGACCATGGAAGACATCTGTTCGTTCGAATCGTAGGGAGGAAGTGGTAGTAACTCGACTTCGCATCGGCCACTCTTTGTTAACGCATGGATGGTTGATGCGACATGAGGATCCACCACTATGTCCGTTTTGTAGAAATAATATTACAATCAAGCATATCCTGCTTGATTGTGATAAGTTGAAAAATTTGTATATACGTTACGATCTTCGAGGTAGTTTAAAGGTGGTTTTAAGGGACGATGTCACGGCTATCGACCGTGTCCTCGCTTTCTTACGCCACCTTAATATATTTAATAATATTTAAATTTTGTATAATTTTAGGTTCTTTAGTTTTAGATAATTACAATTAGTTTTATACATTTATTTTGTTTTATTTTGATTAGTTTTATGTAATATTTATTTTAAAAACTTAACTTCAGTTAGGCGATGATAACCTCAATAGGTTTTTCGCCTGGAAAAAAAAAAAAAAAAAAAAAAAAAAAAAAAAAAAAAAAAAAAAAAAAAACCTCTGCGTTTACTGTGGACAGAAATTTTGACCATTCCTCCACAGCATGGGCTTCTAGTAAGGACTTTACTAGCTGGGTCTGAGCGTTCAGTTCCCTCTTAACCGAGGGTGCACGGGTGAATTGCCATGTTCGGCGCAGTCGGCGTTTCTTCGCCAGCTCTATTTGAATATGGGGAGGAAGTTCAGTCTTGTCACCACTACGAGTAGTAGTGTAGGAGCTGACCTTGGCTGCGTGAAACAGGGCTGCCTGTATGTTATCTGCCTCCCGATCGACATCCCCGCCAACGTCGATCGGGTTGCCATGGTCCGGAGATGGTCTTAGAAGGCACTCGTTGAAGCGTCTCCAGTTAGTTTTTGTTAACAACTTAGCTGGGGGGGGAGGCGATTGGCCATACCCGCAGGGGGGTGCGGACTAGCCGCACCTACGAGGGATTTGGCGTCCTTCGCGGTACCCTAGCCTAACACTACACCACTCACAAAAACATACACACACACATACACACACCAACACAATCTATACACATTTCAAAACTTACATCTTCGCTTAGGGAATTTTGACTGGTCAGAACCGTTGCGCGTTGGGAGTGCTGAAAAGTCCAGAGCGTGACAAACTCTGGTCTGGGACGCTGATGTGAGCTTGCTCTGCCGAAGACGTAAGCGCGGTTTCTGGTCTACCAGCCGCTTCGGTCCTTGGTCAGGGAGTGTCCGCGGTGCACGGGTGTCGGAGCCCGTGCACAGTATTACGAGTCCTCGACTGATGCCCATCCAGTCGAGCTAAGGAGAAAAGCTATAGGCCTCAGAGTTCTGAGGGTTGGAAATGATCTTAATGTGATCCAAGGGTGTACCCGTTCCTATAGTCTCGCCCGTAACGCTTGACACGATGGCTGGCAAAAAATATTTATGGATTCCAAAACCACGTCAAATATGACTAGTTTAAAAAGAACACGCCAGGATTCTCCTGACGATATAATGACTAAAGATTTGAGTAAAAAGTTGATGGTGGCAACGTCACAGACATTGCCATCAGCAAAGTACTTAGTTGTATCTAGTGCCGAAGAAGGGAAAGATCTTTCCAAAGTTTCTCCTTTCCTGATCAACAAGGCTATTACTGCCTGTGCTGGAGGTCCAGTAGCCTCTATTAAGAAACTCAGAAACGGAACACTGTTAGTTGCGACTTCCACCGAGAGACAGACATGTGCTCTATCTAAAATGACCTCTTTCTTTGATCAGGTCAAGGTATCTGTGGCTCCCCATAGATCCTTGAATTATTCAAAGGGGGTTATCACATGTAGGGATTTAATGTACCTTCCGGTTGATGAAATTAAATCCGAACTCTCGTCTCAGTCAGTTACGGACGTTGTCAATATAATGAAAATGGACAAAGGAGAAAAAGTAGCAACAGCTTCTTTTATCGTCACTTTTGGAAAGCCGGAAATACCCGAATACTTACATGCAGGTTACCAAAGGCTCTCAGTGAGACCATACGTGGCTAACCCTAGGCGCTGCTTCAAGTGCCAGCGATTTGGGCATATCAGCTCTACCTGTTCGAAGCAGAACGTATGCGGTATATGTAGCGTTGAAGGCCATGATGATAAGGAATGTGTCAATTCTCCGAAATGCGCCAACTGTGGTGGTGACCACCCAGCGCGATCCTACAACTGCCCTACTTTTAAGGAAGAGAAAGCTATCCTAGGCATCATGGCGAAAGACAAGCTGTCGTTTCCAGAGGCCAAAAAACTCTATAGATCTACCCAGCCGAAGGCAGACAGTAAGACTTATGCCGCTACTCTGACCGCTTCCAAATCGTCCTGTAACAACTGTGCCGAGCTGTCGAAAAAAATTGAAGTTCTAACTGAACAAGTTTCTCGCCTTTTGTCCATAGTCACGAATGGTCCGTCCTTGAATTTGGTACAACCTGCAGCAACGGATAATGTTTTACCTCGTGTACCTGTCCCTTCCACTGGGGGGATTGGAACACGAAATAAATCACTAAGCGAGCCTTGTGTTTCTGTGCAGAAGATATTATCAACGGGTAATAAACCTTCTGTGCAGAAGACGGAAAAATCCAAACCACGGAAACCTGTGTTACGTCAGACCACATCGCCTCCGTCGTTACCGGGTATTAAGAAAAATGCTAACAAAGGAGGGAATGTAAAAACTACCCCTCCTAAACCCAAAACTTCCTCAGATTCCATCCCTGAACGGGTGGATATGGAATCTGAGACATGTAAGCCCGAGACGCCTAAAAACGTCCCAGGCAAGAAAGGAGAGAGCACCAATGGGTGTCAAATAAACCCTTTGCTAAGCTAATAAATGGCTTTGCTTAGGAAGTCAGTGATACAATGGAACGTCAACGGTGTTAGGAGTCACATAGAAGAACTTAAAGTACTCGTGCGAGATGTGTACCCAATGTTTGTATGTCTACAGGAGACACATCTCCACGAATCGCATAATTTCCATTTAAGGGAGTATTCAGTTTTTAGATCGGACTTCGTTACAGAAGATCGAGCTAGAGGTGGCGTAGCCATCCTAGCCCGTGACTGTATCGATGCTGTTTCTCTAAACTTAATAACTCCTTTACAAGCAGTAGCCGTTCAAACAGCTGTCCCGTATAAAATCACTGTGTGTTGTGTCTACTTGCCACCACATGAAAACCTGCATCACAGTGATTTAGTGAATTTAATAAGCCAGTTACCAACTCCGTTCTTATTGGTAGGGGATTTTAATGCCCACCATTCGTCTTGGGGATCTCCGACTAGGAACTCTCGAGGTGACCTTGTTGAGAGTGTGAGAACGGAACTGGACTTATGTCTGCTAAATGACGGTTCGCCTACCCATTTAGCAGCATCTACTGGTGGATGGACAGCTGTTGACCTATCGATTTGCAGCCCTCAATTAGCTACTAGATGCACATGGTCGGTACTCAACGATTTGTATGGAAGCGACCATGTGCCTATTAAGATCAGTTTATGTGACTCCCAACCCTGTTATACCCGAAATCCCAGTTGGATTTTGCGAAAAGCCAACTGGGACTCATACTCGAATTACCTTGTATCACTTGACATGGATTATTTGACACCCATTGATGAAAATATAGAAAATTTTAAGAAAGCAATTTTAAATGCCGCTGAAAAGACCATTCCGAAAACCTCTACGCATCCACGCCGACCGCCTGTGCCGTGGTGGAACGATGAATGCACAGAAATCCTCCGTTTACGACGAAGAGCTCTTAGGAAATTTAAACGACACCCAACGAATGGAAACCTTCAGGAATATAAAATACTCCGTGCGAAAGCACGGAGGATATTTAGGCTGAGTAGAAAGAACTCTTGGGAACAGTACATTAGCACAATTAGACGAACAACTCCGTCTTCCACAGTGTGGAGGAAGCTAAGATCAGTTTGTGGTACTTCCACTCCGTTGCCAGCCATTGCGCTGAAGCAACCAGATGGGAGATTAATCACAAACGGTGATGACATTGCTAATGTACTTGGAACATCTTTTTCTAACTTTTCTGCTACTACAGCCTATGATAGATTATTCCAGATTTATAAACTGAAGGAAGAAGCAATACCGTTTACTGTTGGGTCGTCTGGGGACTCTCCTTTAAACACTCCTTTCTCTATAGGGGAATTGGAGTCAGCTCTTGCGTCAACGAAGGATTCTGCACCAGGTCCTGATTCCATTGTGTACTCCATGCTGAAACATCTACCGTCATCTGCGAAACTTGTCCTCCTTCGAATATACAATCGTTTATTCGAGGAGCGCTCTTTCCCCGATGCATGGTTAGAATCGACGGTAATTCCTCTTTTGAAGCCAGGTAAAGACAAAACCAATCCCAGTAGTTATAGACCTATATCCCTTACAAGCGTCTTATGCAAACTACTGGAGAAGATGGTCAACCGCCGTCTTGTCTGGTACCTAGAAACCAATGACCTTATTTGCAACGAACAGTGTGGTTTCAGGCAAGGACGATCATCCGTTGACCAATTGGTTTTGTTAGAATCCGCTATTCAAGATGCCTTTCTCTTGCGTCAAACACTCGTTGCTGTTTTCTTCGACCTTGAGAAGGCTTACGATATGGCATGGAAAAGAGGAATTCTGAACACTCTCAAATCATGGGGTATACAAGGGAATATCCTAGCATTCATCGCTAACTTTCTTTCGAATAGATCTTTCCGCATTCGTCTTGGAGGCACGTATTCAAACAGTTATAAACAGGAGAATGGTGTACCGCAGGGCAGCGTGCTGAGCGTCACGCTATTTGCCGTTGCAATAAACAGTATCACGAGTTATATACGATCTCCGGTTCACTGTTCACTCTTTGTAGATGACTTTAGTATATATGTGCCTGCTCGTAGTATGGCAACTGCGGAAAGATCTTTGCAGTTAGCAATAAGTAGATTAGAGGAATGGTCAAGAACTACAGGTTTTAAATTCTCTGCTTCGAAGACCCAGTGTGTAGCATTTAGTCGTCGTAGGCAACACCAGGAGCCGACCCTTTATCTTCATGGGATTCAACTTCAAACCACGGATAGTGTTCGATTTCTAGGTCTTTTATTTGATAAAAGACTCTCATGGATCCCACATGTTCGTGATTTGAAGGTGAGATGCAATAAGAAATTGGATATGTTAAGAGTCCTTAGTGGTACGAATTGGGGAGCAGACAGAACTAGTATGCTTCGCTTTTATCGCGCGGTCGTTAGATCGCGCATTGATTATGGCTGTCAAGCCTATTCATCCGCACGACTTACAGTTCTGAAAACTCTCGATGCTGTCCACCACTCTGGACTTAGACTTGCTACTGGTGCATTTAGAACTAGCCCAATCCCTAGTCTTCTTGTCGAGGCTGGGGAACCCGCTCTTTCAAGACGACGTCAGATGCTACAAATATCTTATATATCTGGTCTTCGAAGCAAACCTAAACATCCGGCATTTAATGTAGTGTTTAATAACCGCTACGAACCTACTTATATTGCACGCGAACGTTCAACCGCCCCTTTCGGTACACGGACGTCGCGCATAATTGATAATCTAGAGTCGGAACTTCCTACTACGTTTGAACGATCGATGTGCTGCCTACCTCCATGGATAATAAAAACGCCCCGCTTCGATTTTTCACTGTCCAGTTTTATAAAAACCAATACTCCTAATGTGGTGTACCACCAAGAGTTTTTGGCAATATACAGATCCCACCAGTATAGTGAGATTATTTTCACGGATGGATCTAAACTGGACCATGGCGTTGGGTGTGCATTTTATGCGTCTGGACGTACCTACACTTACGGATTGCCCTCAGCTTGCAGTATTTTCACGGCAGAACTATTTGCTATTTTTAAAGCTTTGACCGTCATTCAATCTGGATCTTCGCATTATCTTTTATGTTCCGATTCCAAAAGTGCTCTTCAGGCTCTTCAGGATGTTTTCTCTAGCAACCCTTTAGTTGGGGACATTTTGTGTGCTGTACACAGGCTTCAATTGGGGGGTGTGGGGGTAACTTTCTGTTGGGTTCCTGGACATTGCGGAATACTTGGAAACACAAAAGCGGATGAAGCGGCGAAGAAAGCTACAAGTTTGGTGCCTATTACTCAACTAGTTATGGCATCTGATTATGTGTGTTTCGCGAAACATTTATTGCTCGCTGCTTGGAATGACGAGTGGCATACCGTGATTCAGAATAAGCTGAGGGATATTAAAGATACCGTCCGTCCATGGAGGTCTTCAATTCGTTCAAAACGTAGGGAGGAAGTGGTGGTTACACGCCTTCGCGTTGGCCACTCTTTTGCAACTCATGGATATTTGATGAGTCGTGAAGATCCACCAATATGCCAATATTGCGGTGATATCTTCACAATAAAACATATTTTAGTAGACTGTGTTAATGTAAGAAATATTCGTGACCTTTTTAATTTAAAAGGGAGTTTGAAGGTGGTACTAAGGGACGATGCCTCGGCCATTGACCGAGTCATCGCTTTCTTGCACCACTTGAAAATATTTTTTAAAATTTAATACATAAATATATATATTTTTTAATTTTATTTATATATATAATTCTCTGTGTTTCTTTTATTTATTTTAATTAAATTTATTTTCTGTTCTTGTTATTGTTATTGAGATTTATTTATTGGTAAATTGTTACCTATTATTGTTTTACATATTATTTATTTACTGTTATATTGTTCTTTGTTGTTATTTTGTTATTTAGTTTTTAAGAATTTTTTCATTGTTATATTGTTGTTTTTTGTTTTTTATTGTTGGTGTTTTATTTCGTTTTGTAATTTTTGTTGTATTTATTTATTTGTTTATTTATTAATTTATTTGATTTTATTTAAAACATCGCGTTCTGTGTTAGATTTTGTTTGGCGATGATAACCTCAATTGGTTTTTCGCCAGGAAAAAAAAAAAAAAAAAAAAAAAAAAAAAAAAAAAAAAAAAAAAAAAAAAGCGATTGGCCATGGGGTCGCCAAGTGTTAATAGAATGGGGTTGTGGTCGGAACTGAGGTCGTTGACGTTCACTAGAGAGTAGCTGAGGGCGATGTTTTGCAGTACGGCAATGTCCAGGACATCAGGCCTGTGCCTGTAGTTGTGTGGGTAGTGGGTGGGTTCAGCTGGACCCAGTACATTTAGGTTGAGCCTGTTGGCCAGATATCTGTGGAGAACATTGCCGCGAGCATTTGAGACATTTGAGTTCCACATAGGGTGTTTGGAGTTCAGATCGCCCATTAGAATAATAGGATCATCAGTGCTGAAAAAGGTGTCAAGGTCGGAGCGAAGTAGCTGTCTGCCAGGTTGTAGATATGCTGAGATAATAAGGAAGTTTGTGCCTTGGTAGTGGGCTTGAACACAGGTATGTTCAATGCTGGTGTGGGAAAAGTTTTGTAAAACCTGGTGAGCTATCCTTCTGTGAACCAACACCGCTGTGCCTCCGAAAGGGCGGTGGCTCATTGTGAGTGGGCGATCTGTTCGGTAGGTGTTGTAGCATGGAATGTTGAAACTGTTGGAGGCGGTTAAATGAGTTTCAGAAATAAGGGCAAGATCGATGTCGTTGGACCTTAGGAAATGCCGGAGTTCCGCTTTTCTGGCGGCTACTCCAGAGGCGTTCCATGCCACAATCTTTAGTTGTCTAGTCATGTTGGACTAGAAGGCTTATGAGGGAAGATATGACGTTAATCATGATTGTTTTAAGATCGTCAGTTTGGGTGACGGTCATTAGAATACCCTGCAGCCATACAAGGAGGTCAGACTTTTTGATATAGGAGGAGGTGTCCACAGGCGGAGCCCTATCCTCTGCTGGTTTGGTAGGTGCTTTCTGGATCTGAGGGGCTGCTTTTGCCTGAGTTTGAGGCGGGCTGGTCTTTTTAGGGACCGGGATTGCCGCTTTGGCAGGTTTCGAGACTGTAGGTTTCTTGGGGGCTACGACTTTGGCGTAGCTTTTGGTCGGGGTGGGCAGTGCGGACACCTTGATTGCTGGTGGTGGAATTATGGGAGGCTGAACTTCCTGAGGTGGGGGAGTCGCTACCGGTGCTGCAGATGCCGGAGTCGGCTTTTGTGTTGAAGGAGACACCTGCTTGGCAGCCGATTTGCGGGCATTCCCCACAGCCCGCCGGATGTATTCCGCGTAGGCAGAACACCCCCGGTAGTTGGCCGGGTGGTCACCACCACAATTGGCGCACTTAGGAGGCGTCTCCTTATCTTTTTGGCAATCTGCCCTGTCGTGTTCTCCGGCGCATTTTAGGCATCGGAGTTGGAGGTGGCAGTTCAACGATGAATGGCCAAACTTTTGACATCTGTAGCACTGAGCGGCTCCAGATTTGGCATTGTAGTTTTCGACTGTGACATTTATGTATAGTAGCGTGGAGATGTTGTAGACCTCGCGGACGTTTTCGGTGCGTCGGAGGCTTATGAGAAAGACATTTATTGGCTTTTTGTCCTTGTTTTTAAGGGCGATGATTGACATGGGTTCCAGGCCCATAGTTTTGAGTTCGTCTGCGACCTCGGACGCAGGCGTGTCGTGAGGTAGGCCCTTAATGACTACCTTCACCTCCCTCTCCGCCAAGGGGGTGAAAGTGTGGAATGGTGTTTTATAATGGACAAGGATCGTCTGCACTTTTCTGAAGTGCAGGATGGTAGTGGCCTGGACCCTGAAAGTTTTTCCTCGACAGGTGATGTCGAGTTTACCATCAGTGGCTAATTGTATTTCTTTGGCGATGGTTCGCCAATTGGTTGGAGCATCAAGAAGGATAGGTGGAATTTTTTCCTTCTTTGGTACTTCCGCAGTGGCGGGTTTAGTTGAGCTTTCGCTCGATGATGAGTTTGAGGTCCGACGTCTCTTGACGGTGGTGAAACCGTCAGAGGATGCAGACGGCTGAGAGTCAGGCTGGGATTGGGTGTGGCTCGAGATTGGAGCACTTGTAGATGTTGTGTTTGTTGAGTTTGTTGAGGGCTGGATTGGTTTGTTATGGCCCTTTAAAGGACCATTTGGTGATTTGGGCCTGATAAACACAGGCATTAGCTTGGAGGACGAATCCTCAAGCTTCGGTTGCCGCGAGGCAATTCTTTTGACTGTGCGTGGTGAAGGTGGTGGAGTATTGTTCGGGATTTCGTTGGGACTCCGGTCGAGTTGACCAGAGTCTGAATTTTGGCGGGGCATGCCGAAGTGGTACGCCCCAGATAAATATGGCTCTGAAGGAGCAACAGTCAATCGTTAATTAATAAATTATTACACCAAGCAAAAGCAAGTACGTATAAGTTATTAACAGAATACAATTTTTACCGTTGCTTACGCAACAGTGTTTAATTTGGAAAATTTGAAAAATTTGGCAAAATTGTTGTTAATTTTATGTTAGTTTAGTCTAATACCCTCGCAAAACAATGTGCAACGGGCCGAATTGTTGCACCAGACACTTTTATGCACTACCTATGCGGCAGAAGCGTTTAGTCGATAGCACTGTATTGAACATAGAAAGTTACTTTGTTTAGAAACGTTGGAAGTTAATTTGACTGTTTTTCACTCGCACAATGAAAAATGAAAGTTTTCACAAATTACGATTCACAATCTTACAAAAGATAGTTAAAAGAATTTTTGAAATAATTTAATTAGTTTAAAAGATATATCACAAAACACATTTTCGCTGCTAGCAATTTGGCACACGTGTTAGAACAAAGGAATGACGTCACACAATTGGCGGCAAACGAACACACAGCAAAACACGACTGTCCTTGACCGCTGATCAGACAAGACTGTGTAAAGCATATAGTAATCTATCTCAATTTATAGGCAAAAGTTATTCTTTACTCGAACCAATCAACGAGCTGGTTTTCTTAGCCAATCAGAAACACAGTATAAGTTGTGTGTGACTGTGTAAGTATCTGATTTTTTAAGGTTGTCTGAGTGTTTCTTAGTTGAAGGTTGTCTACGCATCTGTTGCAGCTGCAAGTTTAGCTGAGGTCGTTTACCGCGGCATCAAATGCAGCTATTGCGGTTACATTAACAATTCACAGTTTGCGTTGTAGACGCGATTTCTATTGGTTAACAGCCTCTGCAATCCTATTGGCTAGGAAAAGAAGCTTATCCTATGCTGTAGGCTTAGAAAACGTATATATACGGCTGCGTTAGGGCTTCACTTCACAGACGTCAATGATTTGTATATATAGGATAATTCAAAGTCGGTTTAGTTGGAAAAAGTTCTCTTTTACAATGAGGTTTTTGAGGAAAGGGAAGGGACGGTTTAGGGGGTAATGTTGGCGAAAGTCCAGCGATAGGCAGCGAAGGTCCTGACTGCTTTGCCGTCTTGCCAATGGGGAGCGATGGTCTTGTAGGTTTCCTCACCCATGGTCCTAGAGCCACTTCAAGCTGTTCCACCACACACACGATTTCTCCACTCCTTGATGCCATTTCTTAAAAATGTTTAAAAAGAACTGCTCCACGAACAAAGTAGCAATGTAAAGCATATAGTAATCTATCTCAATTTATAGGCAAAAGTTATTCTTTACTCGAACCAATCAACGAGCTGGTTTTCTTAGCCAATCAGAAACACAGTATAAGTTGTGTGTGACTGTGTAAGTATCTGATTTTTTAAGGTTGTCTGAGTGTTTCTTAGTTGAAGGTTGTCTACGCATCTGTTGCAGCTGCAAGTTTAGCTGAGGTCGTTTACCGCGGCATCAAATGCAGCTATTGCGGTTACATTAACAATTCACAGTTTGCGTTGTAGACGCGATTTCTATTGGTTAACAGCTTCTGCAATCCTATTGGCTAGGAAAAGAAGCTTATCCTATGCTGTAGGCTTAGAAAACGTATATATACGGCTGCGTTAGGGCTTCACTTCACTCCCGCAGGGGGGTGCGGACTAGCCGCACCTACGAGGGATTTGGCGTCCCTCGCGGTACCCTAGCCTAACACTACACCACTCACAAAAACCTACACACACACACACATACACACACCAACACAATCTATATACATTTCAACACTTACATCTTCTCATAGGGAATTTTGACTGGTCAGAACCGTTGCGCGTTGGGAGTGCTGAAAAGTCCAGAGCGTGACAAAAACCGCGCTTACGTCTTCGGCAGAGCAAGCTCACATCAGCGTCTGGGACGCTGATGTGAGCTTGCTCTGCCGAAGACGTAAGCGCGGTTTCTGGTCTACCAGCCGCTTCGGTCCTTGGTCAGGGAGTGTCCGCGGTGCACGGGTGTCGGAGCCTGTGCACAGTATTACGAGTCCTCGACTGATGCCTATCCAGTCGAGCTAAGGAGAAAAGCTATAGGCCTCAGAGTTCTGAGGGTTGGAAATGATCTTAATGTGATCCAAGGGTGTACCCGTTCCTATAGTCTCGCCCGTAACGCTTGACACGATGGCAGGCAAAAAATATTTATGGATTCCAAAACCACGTCAAATATGACTAGTCTGAAGAGGACACGCCAGGATACTCCTGACGATAGTCAAGATTTGAGCAAAAAGTTGATGGTGGCAACGTCGCAGACATTGCCATCAGCAAAGTATTTAGTTTTTTCTAGTGCCGAAGAAGGGAAAGATCTTTCCAAAGTTTCTCCTTTCCTGATTAACAAGGATATTACTGCTTGTGCTGGAGACCCAGTAGCCTCTATTAAGAAACTTAGAAACGGAACATTGTTAGTTGCGACTTCCACCGATAGACAAACCCGTTCTCTATCAAAAATGACCTCCTTCTTTGACCAGGTCATGGTATCTGTGGCTCCCCACAGATCCTTGAATTACTCAAAGGGGGTCATCACATGTAGGGATTTAATGCACCTTCCAATCGAAGAAATTAAGTCCGAACTGTCTTCTCAGTTAGTTACGGAGGTTATCCCCATAATGAAAATGGACAAAGGAGAAAAAGTAGCAACAGCTTCTTTTATAGTCACATTTGGAAAACCGGAAATACCCGAATACTTGCATGCAGGTTACCAAAGGATCTCAGTGAGACCATACGTGGCTAACCCTAGGCGCTGCTTCAAGTGCCAGCGATTTGGGCATATCAGCTCTACGTGTTCGAAGCAGAACGTATGCGGCATATGTAGCGTTGAAGGCCATGATGACAAGGAATGTGTTAATTCTCCGAAATGCGCCAACTGTGGTGGTGACCACCCAGCGCGATCCTACAACTGTCCTACTTTCAAGGAAGAGAAAGCTATCTTAGGCATCATGGCGAAAGACAAGCTGTCGTTTCCAGAGGCCAAAAAACTCTATAGATCCACTCAGCCAAAGGCAGACAGTAAGACTTATGCCGCTACCCTGACCGCTTCGAAATCGTCTTGTACCAACTGTGCTGAGCTGTCCAAGAAGATTGAAGCTCTAACTGAACAAGTGTCTCGCCTTTTGTGCTTAGTCACAAATGGATCGTCTCTAAATTTGGCACAACCTGCAGCAACGGATAGTGTTTTGCCTCGTGTACCTATCCCTTCCACTGGGGGGATTGGAGCACGAAATAAATCACTAAGTGAGCCTTGTGTTTCTGTGCAGAAGATATTATCAACGGGTAATAAACCTTCTGTGCAGAAGACGTTGGAAAAATCGAAACCACGTAAACCAGTGTTACGTCAGACCACATCGCCACCGTCGTTACCGGGTATTAAACAAAATGCTAACAAAGGAGGGAATGTAAAAACTAAACCTTCTAAACCCAAAACTTCCTCAGATTCCATCCCTGAACGGGTGGATATGGAATCTGAGAAATGTAAGCCTGAGACGTCTAAAAACGTCCCAGGCAAGAAAGGAGAGAGCACCAATGGGTGTCAGATCAATCCATTGCTGAGTTAATAAATGTCTGCAATTAACAAGTCAGTGATACAATGGAACGTCAACGGTGTTAGGAGTCACATAGAAGAACTTAAAGTACTCGTGCGAGATGTGTACCCAATGTTTGTATGTCTACAGGAGACACATCTCCACGAATCGCATAATCTCCATTTAAGGGAGTATTCAGTTTTTAGATCGGACTTCGTTACTGATGATCGAGCTAGAGGTGGCGTAGCCATCCTAGCCCGTGACTGTATCGATGCTGTTTCTCTAAACTTAATAACTCCTTTACAAGCAGTAGCCGTTCAAACAGCTGTCCCGTATAAAATCACTGTGTGCTGTGTCTACTTGCCACCACAAGAAAACCTGCATCACAGTGATTTAGTAAATTTGATAAGCCAGTTACCAACTCCGTTCTTATTGGTAGGGGATTTTAATGCCCACCATTCGTCTTGGGGATCTCCGACTAGGAACTCTCGAGGTGATATTGTTGAAAGTGTAAGAACGGAACTAGACTTATGTCTGATAAATGACGGTTCTCCTACTCATTTAGCAGCATCTACTGGTGGATGGACAGCTGTTGATCTATCGATTTGCAGCCCTCAATTAGCTACTAGATGCACATGGTCGATACTCAATGATTTGTATGGAAGCGACCATGTGCCTATTAAGATCAGTTTATGTGACTCCCAAACCTGTTATGTTCGAAATTCCAGTTGGATTTTGCGAAAAGCCAACTGGGACTCCTACTCGAATTACCTTGTATCACTTGACATGGATTATCTGACACCCATTGATGAAAATATAGAAAATTTTACAAAAGCAATTTTAAATGCCGCTGAAAAGACCATTCCAAAACCTCTGCGCATCCACGCCGACCGCCTGTGCCGTGGTGGAACGATGAATGCACAGAAATCCTCCGTTTACGACGAAGAGCTCTTAGGAGATTTAAACGACACCCAACGAATGGAAACCTTCAGGAATATAAAATACTCCGTGCGAAAGCACGGAGGATATTTAGGCTGAGTAGAAAGAACTCTTGGGAACAGTACATTAGCACAATTAGACGAACAACTCCGTCTTCCACAGTGTGGAGGAAACTAAGATCAGTTTGTGGTACTTCCATTCCGTTGCCAGCCATTGCGCTGAAGCAACCAGATGGGAGATTAATCACAAACAGTGATGACATTGCTAATGTACTTGGAACATCTTTTTCTAACTTTTCTGCTACTACAGCCTATAATAGATTATTCCAGATGTATAAACTGAAGGAAGAAGCAATACCGTTTACTGTTGGGTCGTCTGAGGACTCTCCTTTAAACACTCCTTTCTCTATAGGGGAATTGGAGTCAGCTCTTGCGTCAACGAAGGATTCTGCACCAGGTCCTGATTCCATTGTGTACTCCATGCTAAAACATCTACCATCATCGGCGAAACTTGTCCTCCTTCGAGTATACAATCGTTTATTCGAGGAGCGCTCTTTCCCCGATGCATGGTTAGAATCGACTGTAATTCCTCTTTTGAAGCCAGGTAAGGACAAAACCAACCCCAGTAGTTACAGGCCTATATCACTTACAAGCGTCTTGTGCAAACTACTGGAGAAGATGGTCAACCGCCGTCTTGTCTGGTACCTAGAAACCAACAACCTTCTTAGCAACGAACAGTGTGGTTTCAGACTAGGACGCTCATCAGTTGACCAATTGGTTTTGTTAGAATCCGCTATTCAAGATGCCTTTCTCTTGCGTCAAACGCTCGTTGCGATTTTCTTTGACCTTGAAAAGGCATATGATATGGCATTGAAAAGAGGAATTCTGAACACTCTGAAATCATGGAGTATACAAGGGAATATCCTAGCATTCATCGCTAACTTTCTTTCAAACAGATCTTTCCGCGTTCAACTTGGAGGCGCGTATTCAAACAGCTATACACAAGAGAATGGTGTACCGCAGGGCAGCGTGCTGAGCGTCACGCTGTTTGCCGTTGCAATAAATAGTATCACCAGTAATATACGATCTCCGGTACACTGTTCCCTTTTTGTGGATGACTTTTGTATATATGTGCCTGCTCGTAGTATGGCAACTGCGGAAAGATCTTTGCAGTTAGCAATAGGTAGATTAGAGGAATGGTCAAGAACTACAGGTTTTAAATTCTCTGCTTCGAAGACCCAATGTGTTGCATTTAGTCGTCGTAGGCAACACCAGGAGCCGATCCTTTATCTTGACGGGGTTCAGCTTCAAACCACGGATAGTGTTCGATTTTTGGGTCTTTTATTTGATAAAAGACTCTCATGGAGTCCACATGTTCGGGATTTGAAGGTGAGATGCAGCAAGAAATTGGATATGTTAAGAGTCCTTAGTGGTACGAATTGGGGAACAGACAGAACTAGTATGCTTCGATTTTATCGCGCAGTCGTTAGATCGCGCATAGATTATGGTTGTCAAGTCTACTCATCTGCACGACCTACAGTTCTGAATACTCTTGATACCATCCACCACTCTGGACTTAGACTGGCTACTGGTGCATTTAGAACTAACCCAATCCTTAGTCTTCTTGTCGAAGCTGGGGAACCTGCCCTTTCTAGACGACGTCAGATGCTACAAATATCTTACGTTTCTGTTCTTCGAAGCAAACCCAACCACCCGGCACTTGAAAGAGTCTTTAATAATACGCTAAATCAAGTGTACAATACACGTCAACGTTCGACCGCTCCATTTGGCATACGAACATTAAGAATATTGGATGACCTTGAGTTGCAACTTCCAACTATGTTTAAACGACAAATGTGCTATCTACCTCCATGGATAATAAAAACACCGCACTTCGATTTCTCATTGTCCAGTTATATAAAACACGATACTCCTGTTGTGGTCTACCACCAGGAATTTTTATCCATTTATAAATCTCACCAACACAGTGAAATTATTTTCACTGATGGATCTAAACTGGACAATGGCGTTGGGTGTGCGTTTTATGCATCTCGAAACACACTGTGACTATATTCACAGACGGTTCAAAACTGGACAATGGGATAGGTTGTGCATTTTATATGGAAGGACAAACTTTCACTTACGGATTGCCCTCAGCCTGTAGTGTTTTTACTGCAGAACTTTATGCAATTTTCCAAGCTTTAAGATCAATTCCGTCTGCAAAATCTAAATATCTTGTGTGTTGTGATTCCAAAAGTGCTCTCCAGGCTATTCAGGAAATGTACACTAAGAACCCTTTGGTTGGAGACATCTTGTGCTCTATACACAGGCTCCAATTACGAGGTGTCGAGGTGTCATTTCTCTGGGTGCCTGGTCACTGTGGAATATTCGGAAACACTAAAGCAGATGAAGGTGCAAAATTAGCTACAGGTATGTTGCCATCGACACAACGTGTGATGGCATCAGATTTTGTATGCAAAGTTAAAACTACACTATTCTCTGTTTGGAATGAAGAATGGCAAAATGTAAATAGAAACAAGCTGAGGGACATCAAAAATACCGTCCGACCATGGAGGACATCTGTTCGTTCGAATCGTAGGGTGGAAGTGGTGGTTACTCGACTTCGCATCGGCCACTCTTTGTTAACGCATGGATGGTTGATGCGACATGAGGATCCACCACTATGTCCGTTTTGCAGAAATAATATTACAATCAAGCATATCCTGCTTGATTGTAATAAGTTGACAAATTTGTATATACGTTACGATCTTCGAGGTAGTTTAAAGGTGGTTTTAAGAGACGATGTCACGGCTATCGACCGTGTCCTCGCTTTCTTACGCCACCTTAATCTATTTAACAATATTTAAATTTTTTATAATTTTAGGTTCTTTAATTTTAGATAATTATAATCACAATTAGTTTTAAACATTTATTTTGTTTTATTTTGATTAGTTTTAGGTAATATTTATTTAAAATCTTATTATTTAAAATAACTTTAGTTAGGCGATGATAACCTTGATAGGTTTTTCGCCTGGATAAAAAAAAAAAAAAAAAAAATGTTCTTTGTTGTTATTTTGTTATTTAGTTTTTAAGAATTTTTTCATTGTTATATTGTTGTTTTTTGTTTTTTATTGTTGGTGTTTTTTTTGTTTTGTAATTTTTGTTGTATTTATTTATTTGTTTATTTATTAATTTATTTGATTTTATTTAAAACAATATCGTTCCGTGTTAGATTTTGTTTGGCGATGATAACCACAATTGGTTTTTCGCCAGGAAAAAAAAAAAAAAAAAAAAAAAAAAAAAAAAAAAAAAATTATGCATCTCGATGTACCTACACGTACGGATTGCCCTCAGCTTGCAGTGTTTTCACGGCAGAACTATTTGCTATTTTTAAAGCTTTGACCGTCATTCAATCTCGATCCTCGCATTATCTTTTGTGTTCGGATTCCAAAAGTGCTCTTCAGGCTCTTCAGGATGTTTTCTCTAGCAACCCTTTAGTTGGGGACATTTTGTGTGCTGTACACAGGCTTCAATTGAGGGGTGTGGGGGTGACTTTCTGTTGGGTACTTGGACATTGCGGAATACTTGAAAACACAAAAGCGGATGAAGCGGCGAAGAAAGCTACAAGTTTGGTGCCTATTACTCAACTAATTATGGAATCTGACTATGTGTGTTTCGCGAAACATTTATTGCTCGCTGCTTGGAATGACGAGTGGCATACCGTGATTGAGAATAAGCTGAGGGAAATTAAAGATACCGTCCGTCCATGGAGGTCTTCAATTCGTTCAAAACGTAGGGAGGAAGTGGTGGTTACACGCCTTCGCGTTGGCCACTCTTTTGCAACTCATGGATATTTGATGCGTCGTGAAGATCCACCAATATGCCAATACTGCGGGGGTATCTTCACAATAAAACATATTTTGGTTGATTGTGTTAGTGTAGGTAATGTTCGTGCCCTTTTTAATTTAAAAGGGAGTTTAAAGGTGGTGCTAAGGGACGATCCCTCGGCCATTGACCGAGTCATCGCTTTCTTGCACCACTTGATAATATTTTTTAAAATTAAATACATAAATATATATATATATATTTTTTAAAATTTATTTATACATATAATTCTCTGTGTTTCTTTTATTTATTTTAATTAAATTTATTTTCTGTTCTTGTTATTGTTATTGAGATTTATTTATTGGTAAATTGTTACCTATTATTGTTTTACATATTATTTATTTACTGTTATATTGTTCTTTGTTGTTATTTTGTTATTTAGTTTTTAAGGATTTTTTCATTGTTATATTGTTGTGTTTTTGTTTTTTATTGTTTGTGTTTTATTTTGTTTTGTAATTTTTGTTGTATTTATTTATTTGTTTATTTATTAATTTATTTGATTTTATTCAAAACATTGCGTTCTGTGTTAGATTTTGTTTGGCGATGATAACCACAATTGGTTTTTCGCCAGGGGGGAAAAAAAAATCAATACATCGTACTGTTTTTATAAATCATTTTATTTTGTTCCGTGCTTAAATGTAACCCTGTTGCACTGCATTATTTAAAAAATACTCAGCATTTAGGTTTAAAATTTTTAAGGTAGTTGTGTAACACGAATTACAGATACAATTCCGCCTATAATTTCCTTTCCAGCTGCTATATTATTACATCATTAAATTTTGTTAAGAGTAACAATGTTTCTGTGTATTATAAAAATAAACTCAGTATTAAAGTTTTAAATTCTTAAGGCAGTTGTGTATTACGAATTAATAATAATATTATTATTATAAACTTCTTTCAGTTCTTAAATTTTAAATTCTTAAGGTAGTTTTTTGCTTTTATATAAAATTCAATATGTATAACACAAAAACAGAGCGTAATATTTTATTGTTTGGAAGAAGGTTGGCTGCACTCGAAAATTAGCGGTAGTCATTTCTTTGGAGGGAGTGTAAGGAAAAATATGTGTTTACTGTTGGATGCAATATTTTCTGTTTTTTGCGAAGAATAGTGTTTGTGAGTGCATTGTCAGTGTTTGTTTCGTTATTATGAGTAATTTTGCGACTTACTATCGCAAAACAAATGATATTTGAGCGCGAGTTTCATAATTGTAAAAGGTAGGTAGAGTGCTTAGTAAGGTAGGTTTTAATTACTAAAACAGCTACATATTAGTATGCAACGTTCTATAAACCGTGCCTATATTTGCTTGAAACATTCCGAAACATGTAAAAAGGCTATTTTCATTAAAATAAAAAAATTATGCCAAAACGCAAAACTGTGTGCTAGTTACGTGACGTCAGAGCTTTGTGACGTCATGTATCCCTCCGCGAGGCAGGGAGCCGCTTTACAACTGCTACATCCGCGCCGAAAAATTTACCCAACTTTAATTAAAGAAAAAATAATATTTCCAGGCCTAAAAAAAAAATTCCATGAAAACAGCCTTTTTACATGTTTTTGAATGTCTCATGCAAATATAGGCCCGGTTCAGGAAACTTCACAATAACCCATAAATTACAATTAGACTTGAAGTACCTAAGAACTTGCTGATAAACAATCTACAACAATCTCAACACACATTGTATTGGCTTGTAGTTTTTTTTTTTTTTTTTTTTTTTTTTTTTTTTCCAGGCGAAAAACCTATTGGAGGTTATAATCGCCTAACTAAAGTTGTGTTTTTACAATAATACTTCATAAATAAAACTAATCAAAATAAAACAGAATAAAATAAAATAAATGTTTAAAACTAATTGTAATAATCTAAAACAAAAGAACCTAAAATTATACAAAATTTAAATATTATTAAATATATTAAGGTGGCGTAAGAAAGCGAGGACACGGTCGATAGCCGTGACATCGTCTCTTAAAACCACCTTTAAACTACCTCGAAGATCGTAACGTATATATAAATTTGTCAACTCATTACAATCAAGCAGGATATGCTTGATTGTAATATTATTTCTACAAAACGGACATAGTGGTGGATCCTCATGTCGCATCAACCATCCATGCGTTAACAAAGAGTGGCCGATGCGAAGTCGAGTAACCACCACTTCCTCCCTACGATTCGAACGAACAGATGTCCTCCATGGTCGGACGGTATTTTTGATGTCCCTCAGCTTGTTTCTATTTACATTTTGCCATTCTTCATTCCAAACAGAGAATAGTGTAGTTTTAACTTTGCATACAAAATCTGATGCCATCACACGTTGTGTCGATGGCAACATACCTGTAGCTAATTTTGCACCTTCATCTGCTTTAGTGTTTCCGAATATTCCACAGTGACCAGGCACCCAGAGAAATGACACCTCGACACCTCGTAATTGGAGCCTGTGTATAGAGCACAAGATGTCTCCAACCAAAGGGTTCTTAGTGTACATTTCCTGAATAGCCTGGAGAGCACTTTTGGAATCACAACACACAAGATATTTAGATTTTGCAGACGGAATTGATCTTAAAGCTTGGAAAATTGCATACAGTTCTGCAGTAAAAACACTACAGGCTGAGGGCAATCCGTAAGTGAAAGTTTGTCCTTCCATATAAAATGCACAACCTATCCCATTGTCCAGTTTTGAACCGTCTGTGAATATAGTCACAGTGTGTTGGTGAGTTTGTTGAATCTGCAAAAACTCCTGACGATAAATAACGTCAGGAGTATTGTGTTTTAGGTACATGGACAATGAGAAGTCACATTTTGGCTTTTGTATTGTCCATGGAGGGATGTAGCATGATGTTCGTTCGAATATAGGTGGATGTTCTAAATTTAGATTATTAAAAATGCGCAACGTTCTTATTCCGAAGGGAGCAGTTGAACGTTGACGCACATTGTAACGATCTTCGAGGTGGTTATCAAAAACTGCTTTGAATGCCGGATGTTTAGGTTTACTTCGAAGACCAGTGTAATACGAAATTTGTAGCATTTGACGTCGCATAGAGAGAGATGGTTCTCCAGCTTCAACTAGAAGGCTGGAGATTGGGCTTGATCTAAAAGCAGCAGTAGAAAGTCTAAGACCAGCGTGATGTATTGAATCCAGGAGTTTCAGAACCGTAGGTCGAGCAGATGAATAGGCTATACAGCCGTAATCTATGCGCGATCTTACAACGGCGCGATAGAAACGGAGCATACAGGTTCTGTCTGCTCCCCAATTTGTACCACTTAGAACTCTCAACATATCCAATATCTTGCTGCACCGGGTCCTCAAATCACGCACATGCGGATTCCACGAAAGTCTTTTATCCAATAAAAGACCCAAAAATCTCACATTATCCGCGGTTTGAAGCCGCGTACCATCAAGATAAAGAATAGGTTCCTGGTGTTGCCTGCGACGACTAAATGCTATACACTGGGTCTTCGAAGCCGAAAACTTGAAGCCCGTAGATTTGGTCCACTCTTGCAATTTATTAATTACTAATTGTAAGGATCTTTCCGCTGTTGCCATACTTCTAGCAGCCATATATATACAAAAATCGTCTACAAACAGGGAACAGTGGACCGGTGACTGTACGTTTGAGGTGACGCTGTTAATGGCAACAGCAAACAGCGTCACACTCAAAACGCAACCCTGTGGTACACCATTCTCTAGTTCGCAACGATCAGAATATATGCCTCCTAGACGTACACGGAAAGTCCTGTTATTCAAATAATTTTTTATAAAAGCAAGAATGTTACCTTGTATACCCCATGATTTCAATATGTTCAAAATTCCTCTTCTCCATGCCATGTCATATGCCTTCTCAAGGTCAAAGAAAACAGCTACCAGTGTTTGTCGTAAGATGAAGGCATTCTGTATAGCTGACTCCAACAAAACCAATTGGTCAACTGATGAACGTCCTTGTCTGGAACCACACTGAACGTTAGAAAGAAGTTTGTTTGTTTCTAGATACCAGACAAGACGACGGTTGACCATCTTCTCCAGTAGTTTGCATAGGCAGCTGGTCAGCGAGATGGGTCTGTAACTACTGGGATTAGTTTTGTCCTTTCCTTGTTTTAGAAGAGGAATTATTGTCGCTTCTAACCATGCATCGGGAAAACCGTGCTCCTCGAATATACGGTTGTATATCCGAAGGAGAACTAGTTTTGCCGACGGTGGTAGATTTTTAATCATGGAGTATACAATATCATCCGGGCCTGGAGCAGAATCCTTCGTTGACGAGAGAGCTGACTCTAGTTCGTCGATAGAGAAATGGTTATTTAAACAAGAATCTCCAGACGCTCCAACGGTGAAAGGTAAGGCTTCCTGTTTACGTTTGTACACCTGGAAAGCGTCCTTGTATGCAGAAGATGAAGAATGTTTTGAAAACGATAACGCTAGCACATTGGCAATTTCCTCACAGTCCGTGGTCATAACTCCATCCGGATGCCTTAATGAAATTAATGGCATCGGAACGGAAATGCCCCAGACTGATCGTAATTTCTTCCATACTGTAGATGGAGCTGTAGTTCTTGTAATTGTGCCAATGTACTGCGACCATGATTCTCGTTTACTTTGCCTAAATATTCTCCGTGCTTTCGCACGGAAGATTTTATATTTTTCCAGGTTTTCACTTGTTGGATGTCTCTTGAACTGGTTCAAAGCTTTTCTCCGTTGACGAAGGATCACAGTGCACTCATCATTCCACCACGGAACAGGTGGTCGTCGTGGTTTGGATGAGGATTTCGGAATTGCCTTTCCGGCGGCATTCAAAACGGTTTTTGTAAATGAATTGACAATGTCATCAATGGGAGCCAAGTAATCCACGTCCAGTGATTCTAGATCTTGTGAAAATTGTTCCCAGTTGGCTTTTTTCAGAATCCAACGGGGATGTCGAACACAACACGGTGAGGAGTCACACAAAGAGATCTCAATAGGAATGTGGTCGCTACTGTAAAGATCAGGCAATGCTGACCATTTTAGCCTTGTAGCCAAGACAGGACTGCATAATGACAAGTCTACAGCTGTCCATCCACCTGTTGACGCTGCTAAATGTGTCGGAGAACCGTCATTTAGCAGGTATAAATCCAGTTCCGATCTGATGCTTTCGATCAGATTACCTCGCGGGTTGCAATCTGGAGAACCCCATGAAACATGGTGGGCATTGAAATCGCCCACTAATAAAAACGGAGGCGGCAACTGATTCATAAGGTCTACAAGATCTCTCTGTAGCAGGTTGTCACTTGGTGGGAGGTATACACAACAGAGAGTGAGTTTGTATGGAACAGCTGTTTGAATTGCTACTGCTTGTAAGGGAGTTATTAAGTTCAGAGAAACGGCGTCGACACAGTCACGGGCTAGAATGGCTACGCCACCTCTAGCTCGATTTTCTGTAACGAAGTCTGATCTGTAAACTGAATACTCCCTTAGATGGATATTGTGCGATTCATGAAGATGTGTCTCCTGAATACAAATGTACATAGGGGACACATCCCTTACAATTAATTTGAGATCCTCAATGTGACTTCTAACACCGTTAATGTTCCACTGAATCACGGTTTGTTTAGGTGTGGACATTGTATTTTAGTGAAATGGATTCACCTGGCTCTCACTGCCGTCATTGACAATTTGTTGGCCTGGAATGTTGGACGTTCCAGGCAAAGAGTCATCAGAATCCATCACCACTATTGTAGTGGTGGAATCTGAGGAATTTTTTGACTCAGAAGGGGAGTTAGAAATGGTCCTCTTTTGAGTCGCTTTTAATTTTGCACCCACTTTCACAGGTGCAGTTTTGTTATTGTTTTTATTATTATTATTATTATTAGTTGGAATAGGTTTCACACTTGTCTCTAATAGTGTCTTGCTTCTTCTAACTCTACCAGAGGTATCTGGCAATGGAGATTTCTTCGCACATTCAACATTATTATTTAAGTTGGAAACAGAATTTTTCGTCACCAAAGCTAATAGCTGGCTAACTTGCTCCGTGAGAACTTCAATTTTCTTGTTTAGCTCAACGCAGTTGGAACACGACTTCTCAGTGGTGATAGCTGAGGCATAAGATTTCGTTTCAAGTCTAGGTTGAGTTGACTTGAACTTCTTTTTCGCTTCGTGGAAAGATGTTTTGTCCTTTGCCATTATGCTGAGGATCGCTTTCTCCTCCTTGAACTTTGGGCAGTTAAAGGAGCGAGCAGGGTGATCACCAGCACAGTTTGGGCATTTCGGAGCACTTGTGCAAACCTTATCAGTATGGCCTTCAGATGCACACTGTCCGCATACCTCTGGCTTGGAGCAAGAAGAACTTACGTGTCCAAAACGTTGGCATTTAAAGCACCGGCGTGGATTGGGAACGTAGGGCCTAACAGAAAGTCGTTGATAGCCAGCATATAAATATTCCGGGATAGATGGTTTCCCGAATGTCAGGATAATTGATGTTGTTGGAACTCTCTGACCGTTTTCCATCCTCATAATTCGTACGACATCCGTTACACCTTCTGATACCAGTTCTGATTTGATTTCGTCCTCACGGACATACAACAGATCCCTGCATGATATTACTCCCTTTGATGAGTTCAAGGTTTTGTGGGGAGCCACCGAAACCTTGACCTGATCAAAGAAGGAGGTCATTTTTAATAATAGCTGTGACTGCTTTGAATTGCTTGTTTCCAACAGCAGTGTTCCGTTCCGTAACTTCCTTATGGAAGAGACGGGTCCTGCTGCACATCCAGTTATAGCCTTTTGTATTACAAAAGGCGATACCTTTGACAGATCTTTTCCAGTTTCTGTGCAAGACACAATTAAGAACTTTGGTGATTCTGAATTCATTTCTTTACCCCTATTTACTTCTCTAGGCATTTTCGGAGAAACCTCACGACGCCTCTTTACATTAAACTGGTTGGACATTTGTTGGTTTTCCATAATTTGTTATTAAGCTAACCATCGTGTCAGGCGTTACGGGCGAGACTATGAGAACGGGTACACCCATGGATCACTTTCGATCATTTCCAACCCCCGGAACTCTGGGGCCCATAGTTTCCTCCTTAGCTCGACTGGATGGGCATCAGTCGAGAACTCGTAATACTGTGCACAGGCTCCGACACCTGTGCACCGCGGACACTCCCTGACCAAGGACCGAAGTGGCTAGCGGACCAGCAACCGCGCATACGTCTTCGGCAGAGCAAGCTCACAGCAGCGTCCCAGACCAGAGTTTGTCAAGCTCTGGACTTTTCAGCACTCCCATAGCGCAACGGTTCTGACCAGTCAAAATTCCGTAAGAGAAGATGTAAGTGTTGAAATGTGTATAGATTGTGTTGGTGTGTGTATGTGTGTGTGTATGTTTTTGTGAGTGGTGTAGTGTTAGGCTAGGGTACCGCGAGGGACCCCAAATCCCTCGTAGGTGCGGCTAGTCCGCACCCCCCTGCGGGGTTGGCTTGTAGTAATAAACATAGTATTTACATGCAGTAGAGTCTCTATAATTTAAGTTAGATGGCACTGAGACCCCTAGGATTGCCGAAAACTCAGATTATCGAAAACTAGGATTACACGGAAATACGTTTCTGAGCATTAGAAGAAATTGGAGTTTTAATGAACCCCAAATAGTACTATAGGTAATTAAAAACATACTAAATGAGTTTATAGAACTTTATATGAACATTTCTTGAAAGCCCGGCTCATTACCTTTGCAAACCATATTGATATAAACATTTCTACTGCTCTTAGCTTTACACGTCATAGATTTTTAAGAGTAAATATCTAAAATTATCATTAACACTGGAAGTGTGTTAAATTCTAAAATAAACAGATATGATTCTGTTTCAACTTTGTTAAATTCACTTACCTCTCTATATTTTCTAGTACTGCTGCTTGGTCTCGGTCCGGTATTTTGAATACTTCTAGAGTTCTGGACTTAGTTATTGGTAGATTAGAATTTTCCTGCATGGATACAGAAGTATTCATTGGTATCTGTGTTGGTAAGTGTTGATATCTGTTTGCTGGTAGATCTCTGTTTGACTCCGTAGGTAGTTGTAGGTCTTCTTTAGGGGGATTGAATTCAGTTATGTTATTGCATGGTCTCTAGATACAAACTGACTTTGTTTTGTCAGTATTTCTGTGGTTGCTGATGTGGCTAGTGGTTGTGTGTTTTCCTGTATGGCTCTTGGCAACAAAGGTACCAATTCATCAATGCTATTTAGGAAAGATGATGCTAGATCTTCATTTAAAAACTGATTTTGTTCTATTGTTGGCCCTATGGGTTGATAGAAGCTCTGTTCTATCATTACTGTTACATCTTTTTCTGCACAGGTTATCGTCGATTGGTCTGAGTTGGCTGAATGTTTCATATGTTGGTGATGAAGTTTAGAATGGGTATGGTTATCATTAGTCTGTAGAGTCATAAGGTCACTTTTATTCTTGTTGAAAAATAAACTAGGATTAGACTTCAAACACGTAAGATTTTGCTTGTGAACTATTTAAAATAACGTTAAGATTTGAACAACGTCGTTAATTTTCTCTTTCATGACCGCAAATGTACAGTGAATGGATTGAATCAATGTAAGGATATTAATGAAACTCTTATTTTAGATATCTTATTTCTGATTGTACTTCATATACTTGGATCATACTGACTTGTGAAGCTGTAATAATAGCCTTGCTTTGTCACTATACCATGTATCATGTTGTTATTTTTTATTCTGTTACTTTCATAAAGTGTAAAAAATACAGAGAACTACACAGTTATGTTGTGTATTAGGTTATTGAATAGGTATTGGACAATACAAAAGCCAAAATGTGACTTCTCATTGTCCATGTACCTAAAACACAATACTCCTGACGTTATTTATCGTCAGGAGTTTTTGCAGATTCAACAAACTCACCAACACACTGTGACTATATTCACAGACGGTTCAAAACTGGACAATGGGATAGGTTGTGCATTTTATATGGAAGGACAAACTTTCACTTACGGATGCCCTCAGCCTGTAGTGTTTTTACTGCAGAACTTTATGCAATTTTCCAAGCTTTAAGATCAATTCCGTCTGCAAAGTCTAAATATCTTGTGTGTTGTGATTCCAAAAGTGCTCTCCAGGCTATTCAGGAAATGTACACTAAGAACCCTTTGGTTGGAGACATCTTGTGCTCTATACACAGGCTCCAATTACGAGGTGTCATTTCTCTGGGTGCCTGGTCACTGTGGAATATTCGGAAACACTAAAGCAGATGAAGGCGCAAAATTAGCTACAGGTATGTTGCCATCGACACAACGTGTGATGGCATCAGATTTTGTATGCAAAGTTAAATCTACACTATTCTCTGTTTGGAACGAAGAATGGCAAAATGTAAATAGAAACAAGCTGAGGGACATCAAAAATACCGTCCGACCATGGAGGACATCTGTTCGTTCGAATCGTAGGGAGGAAGTGGTGGTTACTCGACTTCGCATCGGCCACTCTTTGTTAACGCATGGATGGTTGATGCGACATGAGGATCCACCACTATGTCCGTTTTGTAGAAATAATATTACAATCAAGCATATCCTGCTTGATTGTAATGAGTTGACAAATTTATATATACGTTACGATCTTCGAGGTAGTTTAAAGGTGGTTTTAAGAGACGTTGTCACGGCTATCGACCGTGTCATCGCTTTCTTACGCCACCTGAATCTATTTAATAATATTTAAATTATGTATAATTTTAGTTTCTTTCGTTTTAGTTACATTTAGTATAAAACATTTATTTTATTTTATTTTGTTTAGTTGGTTAGTTTTATTTTGAAATAATTATTTAAAATAAAATTTTAGTTAGGCGATGATAACCTTGATAGGTTTTTCGCCTGGAAAAAAAAAATTTAAAAATGCACTGCATGAGTTTCTGTCAAATGGGTAAAAATGCTGAAACACAGCCACCTAAGAAAGATATTTTGGAAAATTGTTTAACACCACCAAATAGAATTTTATACACAGCACAGTAGCATATTTAAAACAAATATTTAAACACCCTTGATGTACCCCAGTCAGAAACGATTTGGTTCTAATTGTATAAATGTAACCATTTAGGTAATGTATAGACTGAAAACCAAATCTAACCTGACTGGGGACTTTTTAGGTATATTTTGATATAGGTATATAGTAATGTATAAATTTAAAACCGATGCCTACAACCTAATGCGTAGCACTGTGATGTCACGAAACATTTGTATCACTTCGTGCCTATTCACAATTTATACCTCAGCGCAAAATTTTTTACCCTACTTTAAATTGAAATAAGTAACTTTCCTATGTGCTATTTCAAATGCAAAACAAAGGGTCATTTTAAATGAACAATGAGATTATATTCTTAAACAGATTTTAAACCGTAGGTAACATTTAAAATATTTTTAATTATTACAATTACAATTTTATATCAATAAACAAATAATAAAGTAGCTAACGAAATAACGATAAACAGTGTTTGTATCGCAAATGCAGTGCTTCATAAGCTTGTTATATAAGTGAATGTAAGTTACTATTAACTGCTCTATATATTATTACCTTGGCAACGGTTTCCTGTGGAATTGAGATGTTGATTGCGCCCCTTAGATGATACTCATTATGTTTATCTGAAACAAAAGGACAAAGTATTTAATATTTTTCTGTACTAAATTTTGAGGAAGGGGATACTAACTTAACCCACGAGAGCATGAACTAACTTTAATATTTGGGTGGGTAGAGCTGTCCCGCAGCCTGAAAGAAGTGGTGCAGTCGGCTTCCGCGGTTCGGGAATCGCCGCTTAAACTGGTACTCAGCAAGATATCAGCAGTAATGTTTTTTCCGAACACCATATTTGGGGATGGATTGACGTACTTCTCGCCAAGCTCTCTCCACGTTGTTGGTATGAGCACCCGAACCAGGGTCAACAAAATGGATAGAGTGGTTGACGGTAAGATGTACGTAACCCTCATGCTTCAAACAATCGTACGCTTTCCAACAATCACTAATAACAGTAGTGCCGGGTAGCACATACTGCTTGATAATTTTGAGAAGCGTCTCTTTGGTGCGGTCGGGGACTGGTACAAAGAATGAATTGGCTGATCCCCGTTCCACTCCGCCAAATACCCACTGGCCCTCTATAAGCCGTCCTCTGTTATATTTTCTCCTGCCAAATGTACACTAAGAACCCTTTAGTTGGAGACATCTTGTGCTCTATACACAGGCTCCAATTACGAGGTGTCGAGGTGTCATTTCTCTGGGTGCCTGGTCACTGTGGAATATTCGGAAACACTAAAGCAGATGAAGGTGCAAAATTAGCTACAGGTATGTTGCCATCGACACAACGTGTGATGGCATCAGATTTTGTATGCAAAGTTAAAACTACACTATTCTCTGTTTGGAATGAAGAATGGCAAAATGTAAATAGAAACAAGCTGAGGGACATCAAAAATACCGTCCGACCATGGAGGACATCTGTTCGTTCGAATCGTAAAGAGGAAGTGGTGGTAACTCGACTTCGCATCGGCCACTCTTTGTTAACGCATGGATGGTTGATGCGACATGAGGATCCACCACTATGTCCGTTTTGTAGAAATAATATTACAATCAAGCATATCCTGCTTGATTGTGATAAGTTGGAAAATTTGTATATACGTTACGGTCTTCGAGGTAGTTTAAAGGTGGTTTTAAGGGACGATGTCACGGCTATCGACCGTGTCATCGCTTTCTTACGCCACCTGAATCTATTTAATAACATTTAAATTATATATAATTTTAGTTTCTTTCTTTTTAGTTACATTTAGTATTAAACATTTATTTTATTTTGTTAAGTTGGTTAGTTCTATTTTGAAATGATTATTTAAAATAAAATTTTAGTTAGGCGATGATAACCTCAATAGGTTTTTCGGCTGGAAAAAAAAATTTCTCCTGCCAAATTTGGCTTCGTCAATCTCAACAACTTTGCCCACACCACCTATGGGTGAAGTTGATTTTACACAGTGGTAGATAAATACCTCTCGGGTAAAAGAATACCAATCTACGACCGTTTTAGAGGTGACTTTAAGGTGAAAAACCAAATATTCCTGTCTTGGTGGGTTTAGAATTAGTAACGTGGCGACCAGATTGAGGATGGCTTGAGGGCTAAGGTGGGTACGCCCAACAAAGGTCCCTGCACGTGCGGATACATTAAACGTGCATCGCCTTTTTGCCCGCCTCTTAATAGACACATTGCGTCTACATCTGAACATCATGTTGCTACGTACAAGCCCAACAACAGTACCACATCTAGTACATGTGGTTGTTTGGTTAATTACTCCATGTGACACGATAAAATCTAACACATCAGCTTCAGACCAGCGAATAGTGTCCCATTGGTCCAATATACACACTTCACTCCATGCGGGCACTATATTTTGCATTACACCATCACACTCATTAACTTCGGATGTTGATGGAACATTAATGCTCTCCATTTTGGATGAAACTACAGTTTCAGATCGGATGTATTACAAGTGAGCGGTTATAAGCGGGAACTATTTGTGTTGCGCTTTCTGATTGGTCAATACATTAATTAGTTCGCTTCGATACGGAACCGATTCATTAGTTGGTTTTAATAAGGAACGGAATTGATTAATTTCCGCCTCGGGTCCTGTAGATGATAATCCGTGAGATTTTTACATTAATTTCCGATATATTGCAAGTAATGGTTCAGATCGAGTGCCCTTTATGGGAATAAAGTATTATTACATTGATGTGATTGTCTTTGTTTTAAAATCATTTATTTTATTCCGTGCTTCAAAGTAACAATAAAATAAAGTAAATAATATGCGTTTCACTGTGTTATATTAAAAAAAACAGTATTTAAATTTTAAAGGCAGTTGTGTAACACGAATTACAAACGAAAGTCCGTATAATTTCCTTTCCAGCTGCTATTATGCATCAATACATTCGTACTGTTTTTATAAATCATTTTATTTTGTTCCGTGCTTAAATGTAACCCTGTTGCACTGCATTATTTAAAAAATACTCAGCATTTAGGTTTAAAATTTTTAAGGTAGTTGTGTAACACGAATTACAGATACAATTCCGTCTCTAATTTCCTTTCCAGCTGCTATATTATTACATCATTAAATTTTGTTAAGAGTAACAATGTTCCTGTGTATTATAAAAATAAACTCAGTATTAAAGTTTTAAATTCTTAAGGCAGTTGTGTATTACGAATTAATAATAATATTATTATTATAAACTTCTTTCAGTTCTTAAATTTTAAATATGTATAACACAAAAACAGAACGTAATATTTTATTGTTTGGAAGGTTGGCTGCACTCGAAAATTAGCGGTAGTCATTTCTTTGGAGGGAGTGTAAGGAAAAATATGTGTTTACTGTTGGATGCAATATTTTCTGTTTTTTGCGAAGAATAGTGTGAGTGCATTGTCAGTGTTTGTTTCGTTATTATGAGTAATTTTGCGACTTACTATCGCAAAACAAATGATATTTGAGCGCGAGTTTCATAATTGTAAAAGGTAGGTAGAGTGCTTAGTAAGGTAGGTTTTAATTACTAAAACAGCTACATATTAGTATGCAACGTTCTATAAACCGTGCCTATATTTGCTTGAAACATTCCGAAATATGTAAAAAGGCTATTTTCATTAAAATAAAAATTATGCCAAAACGCAAAACGGTGTGCTAGTTACGTGACGTCAGAGCTTTGTGACGTCATGTATCCCTCCGCGAGGCAGGGAGCCGCCTTACAACTGCTACATCCGCGCCGAAAAATTTACCCAACTTTAATTAAAGAAAAAATAATATTTCCAGGCCTAAAAAAAAATTCCATGAAAACAGCCTTTTTACATGTTTTTGAATGTCTCATGCAAATATAGGCCCGGTTCAGGAAACTCCACAATAACCCATAAATTACAATTAGACTTGAAGAACCTAAGAACTTGCTGATAAACAATCTACAACAACCTCAACACACATTGTAATGGCTTGTAGTAATAAACATAGTATTTACATGCAGTAGAGTCTCTATAATTTAAGTTAGATGGCACTGAGACCCCCTAGGATTGCCGAAAACTCAGATTATCGAAAATTCAGATTATCGAAAACTTGGATTACACGGAAATACGTTTCTGAGCATTAGAAAAAATTGGAGTTTTAATGAACCCCAAATAGTACTATAGGTAATTAAAAACATACTAAATGAGTTTATAGAACTTTATATGAACATTTCTTGAAAGCCCGGCTCATTACCTTTGCAAACCATATTGATATAAACATTTCTACTGCTCTTAGCTTTACACGTCATAGAGTTTTAAGAGTAAATATCTAAAATTATCATTAACACTGGAAGTGTGTTAAATTCTAAAATAAACAGATATGATTCTGTTTCAACTTTGTTAAATTCACTTACCTCTCTATATTTTCTAGTACTGCTGCTTGGTCTCGGTCCGGTATTTTGAATACTTCTAGAGTTCTGGACTTAGTTATTGGTAGATTAGAATTTTCCTGCATGGATACAGAAGTATTCATTGGTATCTGTGTTGGTAAGTGTTGATATCTGTTTGCTGGTAGATCTCTGTTTGACTCCGTAGGTAGTTGTAGGTCTTCTTTAGCGGGATTGAATTCAGTTATGTTATTGCATGGTCTCATAGATACAAAAGATGATGCTAGATCTTCTTTTAAAAACTGATTTTGTTCTATTGTTGGCCCTATGGGTTGATAGAAGCTTTGTTCTATCATTACTGTTACATCTTTTTTTGCACAGGTTATCGTCGATTGGTCTGAGTTGGCTGAATGTTTCATATGTTGGTGATGAAGTTTAGAATGGGTATGGTTATCATTAGTCTGTAGCGTCATAAGGTCACTTTTATTCTTGTTGAAAAATAAAAATACCTACCGACCATGGAGTACATCTGTTCGTTCGAATCGTAGGGAGGAAGTGGTGGTTACTCGACTTCGCATCGGCCACTCTTTGTTAACGCATGGATGGTTGATGCGACATGAGGATCCACCACTATGTCCGTATTGTAGAAATAATATTACAATCAATCATATCCTGCTTGATTGTAATGAGTTGACAAATTTGTATATACGTTACGATCTTCGAGGTAGTTTAAAGGTGGTTTTAAGGGACGATGTCACGGCTATCGACCGTGTCCTCGCTTTCTTACGCCACCTTAATGTATTTAATAGTGTTTGAATTTTGTATAATTTTAGGTTCTTTAGTTTTAGATAATTACAATTAGTTTTAAACATCTATTTTGTTTTTGTTTTTTTTTGATGAGTTTTATGGAATATTTATTTTAAAAACTTAACTTTAGTTAGGCGATGATAACCTCAATAGGTTTTTCGCCTGGAAAAAAAAATAAACTAAGATTAGACTTCAAATACGTAAGATTTTGCTTGTGAACTATTTAAAATAACGTTAAGATTTGAACAATGTCGTTAATTTTCTCTTTCATGACCGCAAATGTACAGTGAATGGATTGAATCAATGTATGGATATTAATGAAACTCTTATTTTAGATATCTTATTTCTGATTGTACTTCATATACTTGGATTATACTGACTTGTGAAGCTGTAATAATAGCCTTGCTTTGTCACTATACCATGTATCATGTAGTTATTTTTTATTCTGTTACTTTCATAAAGTGTAAAATATACAGAGAACTACACAGTTATGTTGTGTATTAGGTTATTGAATAGGTATTGCACAGAAGGTGGGGACTATACAGCCATTGAAGTAGGTATTAGTAAACAGAAGTAAAAAGCGATGGTATGTTTCTTTCTATTACCTTCGCGGTACCCTAGCCTAACACTACACCACTCACAAAACATACACACACACATACACACACCAACACAATCTATACACATTTCAAAACTTACATCTTCGCTTAGGGAATTTTGACTGGTCAGAACCGTTGCGCGTTGGGAGTGCTGAAAAGTCCAGAGCGTGACAAACTCTGGTCTGGGACGCTGATGTGAGCTTGCTCTGCCGAAGACGTAAGCGCGGTTTCTGGTCTACCAGCCGCTTCGGTCCTTGGTCAGGGAGTGTCCGCGGTGCACGGGTGTCGGAGCCCGTGCACAGTATTACGAGTCCTCGACTGATGCCCATCCAGTCGAGCTAAGGAGAAAACTATAGGCCTCAGAGTTCTGAGGGTTGGAAATGATCTTAATGTGATCCAAGGGTGTACCCGTTCCTATAGTCTCGCCCGTAACGCTTGACACGATGGCTGGCAAAAAATATTTATGGATTCAAAAACCCCGTCAAATATGACTAGCTTAAAGAGAACACGCCAGGATTCTCCTGACGATCATATTGAAAAGGATTTGAGTAAAAAGTTGATGGTGGCAACGTCGCAGACATTGCCATCAGCAAAGTATTTAGTTGTTTCTAGTGCCGAAGAAGGGAAAGATCTTTCAAAAGTTTCTCCCTTCCTTATTAACAAGGCTATTACTGCGTGTGCTGGAGGCCCAGTAGCCTCTATCAAGAAACTCAGAAACGGAACACTGTTAGTTGCGACTTCCACCGAGAGACAAACCCGTGCTCTATCTAAAATGACCTCTTTCTTTGACCAGGTCAAGGTATCTGTGGCTCCCCACAGATCCTTGAATTACTCAAAGGGGGTCATCACATGTAGGGACTTAATGTACATTTCAGTTGATGAAATTAAGTCCGAACTGTCGTCTCAGTCAGTTACGGACGTTGTCCCTATCATGAAAATGGACAAAGGAGAAAAGGTAGCAACAGCTTCTTTTATCGTTACCTTCGGCAAACCGGAAATACCCGAATATTTACATGCAGGTTACCAAAGGCTCTCAGTGAGACCATACGTGGCTAACCCTAGGCGCTGCTTCAAGTGCCAGCGATTTGGGCATATCAGCTCTACGTGTTCGAAGCAGAACGTATGCGGTATATGTAGCGTCGAAGGCCATGATGATAAGGATTGTGTTAATTCTCCGAAATGCGCCAACTGTGGTGGTGACCACCCAGCGCGATCCTACAACTGTCCCACGTTCAAGGAAGAGAAAGCTATCCTAGGCATCATGGCGAAAGACAAGCTGTCGTTTCCAGAGGCCAAAAAACTCTATCGTTCCACTCAGCCAAAGACAGACAGTAAGACTTATGCCGCTACTCTCACCGCTTCCAAATCGTCCTGTAACAACTGTGCCGAGCTGTCGAAAAAAATTGAAGTTCTAACTGAACAAGTTTCTCGCCTTTTGTCCATAGTCACGAATGGTCCTCCTACTTTGAACTTAGTACAACCTGCAGCGACGGATAGTGATTTACCTCTTGTACCAATCCCTTCCACTGGGGGGATTGGAGCACGAAATAAATCACTAAGTGAGCCTTGTGTTTCGGTGCAGAAGAAATTATCAACGGGTAGTAAACCATCTGTGCAGAAGACGTTGGAAAAATCCAAACCACGTAGACCGGAGTTACGACAGACCACATCGTCACAGTCGTTACCGGGTATTAAGAAAAATGTAAACAAAGGAGGGAATGTGAAAACTACCCCTCCTAAACCCAAAACTTCCTCAGATTCCATCCCTGAACGGGTGGATATGGAATCTGAGAAATGTAAGCCTGAGACGTCCCAAAACGTCCCAGGCAAGAATGGAGAGAGTACCAATGGGTGTCAAATAAACCCTTTGCTAAGCTAATAAATGTCTTTGCTTAGGAAGTCAGTGATACAATGGAACGTCAACGGTGTTAGGAGTCACATAGAAGAACTTAAAGTACTCGTGCGAGATGTGTACCCAATGTTTGTATGTCTACAGGAGACACATCTCCACGAATCGCATAATTTCCATTTAAGGGAGTATTCAGTTTTTAGATCGGACTTCGTTACAGAAGATCGAGCTAGAGGTGGCGTAGCCATCCTAGCCCGTGACTGTATCGATGCTGTTTCTCTAAACTTAATAACTCCTTTACAAGCAGTAGCCGTTCAAACAGCTGTCCCGTATAAAATCACTGTGTGTTGTGTCTACTTGCCACCACATGAAAACCTGCATCACAGTGATTTAGTGAATTTAATAAGCCAGTTACCAACTCCGTTCTTATTGGTAGGGGATTTTAATGCCCACCATTCGTCTTGGGGATCTCCGACTAGGAACTCTCGAGGTGACCTTGTTGAGAGTGTGAGAACGGAACTGGACTTATGTCTGCTAAATGACGGTTCGCCTACCCATTTAGCAGCATCTACTGGTGGATGGACAGCTGTTGACCTATCGATTTGCAGCCCTCAATTAGCTACTAGATGCACATGGTCGGTACTCAACGATTTGTATGGAAGCGACCATGTGCCTATTAAGATCAGTTTATGTGACTCCCAACCCTGTTATACCCGAAATCCCAGTTGGATTTTGCGAAAAGCCAACTGGGACTCATACTCGAATTACCTTGTATCACTTGACATGGATTATTTGACACCCATTGATGAAAATATAGAAAATTTTACAAAAGCAATTTTAAATGCCGCTGAAAAGACCATTCCGAAAACCTCTACGCATCCACGCCGACCGCCTGTGCCGTGGTGGAACGATGAATGCACAGAAATCCTCCGTTTACGACGAAGAGCTCTTAGGAAATTTAAACGACACCCAACGAATGGAAACCTTCAGGAATATAAAATACTCCGTGCGAAAGCACGGAGGATATTTAGGCTGAGTAGAAAGAACTCTTGGGAACAGTACATTAGCACAATTAGACGAACAACTCCGTCTTCCACAGTGTGGAGGAAGCTAAGATCAGTTTGTGGTACTTCCACTCCGTTGCCAGCCATTGCGCTGAAGCAACCAGATGGGAGATTAATCACAAACGGTGATGACATTGCTAATGTACTTGGAACATCTTTTTCTAACTTTTCTGCTACTACAGCCTATGATAGATTATTCCAGATTTATAAACTGAAGGAAGAAGCAATACCGTTTACTGTTGGGTCGTCTGGGGACTCTCCTTTAAACACTCCTTTCTCTATAGGGGAATTGGAGTCAGCTCTTGCGTCAACGAAGGATTCTGCACCAGGTCCTGATTCCATTGTGTACTCCATGCTGAAACATCTACCGTCATCTGCGAAACTTGTCCTCCTTCGAATATACAATCGTTTATTCGAGGAGCGCTCTTTCCCCGATGCATGGTTAGAATCGACGGTAATTCCTCTTTTGAAGCCAGGTAAAGACAAAACCAATCCCAGTAGTTATAGACCTATATCCCTTACAAGCGTCTTATGCAAACTACTGGAGAAGATGGTCAACCGCCGTCTTGTCTGGTACCTAGAAACCAATGACCTTATTTGCAACGAACAGTGTGGTTTCAGGCAAGGACGATCATCCGTTGACCAATTGGTTTTGTTAGAATCCGCTATTCAAGATGCCTTTCTCTTGCGTCAAACACTCGTTGCTGTTTTCTTCGACCTTGAGAAGGCATACGATATGGCATGGAAAAGAGGAATTCTGAACACTCTCAAATCATGGGGTATACAAGGGAATATCCTAGCATTCATCGCTAACTTTCTTTCGAATAGATCTTTCCGCATTCGTCTTGGAGGCACGTATTCAAACAGTTATAAACAGGAGAATGGTGTACCGCAGGGCAGCGTGCTGAGCGTCACGCTATTTGCCGTTGCAATAAACAGTATCACGAGTTATATACGATCTCCGGTTCACTGTTCACTCTTTGTAGATGACTTTAGTATATATGTGCCTGCTCGTAGTATGGCAACTGCGGAAAGATCTTTGCAGTTAGCAATATACAGGTTAGAGGAATGGTCTAAATCTACAGGTTTCAAATTCTCTGCTTCGAAGACCCAATGTGTTGCATTTAGTCGTCGTAGGCAACACCAGGAGCCGATCCTTTATCTTGACGGGGTTCAGCTTCAAACCACGGATAGTGTTCGATTTCTAGGTCTTTTATTTGATAAAAGACTCTCATGGATCCCACATGTTCGTGATTTGAAGGTGAGATGCAATAAGAAATTGGATATGTTAAGAGTCCTTAGTGGTACGAATTGGGGAGCAGACAGAACTAGTATGCTTCGATTTTATCGCGCGGTCGTTAGATCGCGCATTGATTATGGCTGTCAAGCCTATTCATCCGCACGACTTACAGTTCTGAAAACTCTCGATGCTGTCCACCACTCTGGACTTAGACTGGCTACTGGTGCATTTAGAACTAGCCCAATCCCTAGTCTTCTTGTCGAGGCTGGGGAACCCGCTCTTTCAAGACGACGTCAGATGCTACAAATATCTTATATATCTGGTCTTCGAAGCAAACCTAAACATCCGGCATTTAATGTAGTGTTTAATAACCGCTACGAACCTACTTATATTGCACGCGAACGTTCAACCGCCCCTTTCGGTACACGGACGTCGCGCATAATTGATAATCTAGAGTCGGAACTTCCTACTACGTTTGAACGATCGATGTGCTGTCTACCTCCATGGATAATAAAAACGCCCCGCTTCGATTTTTCACTGTCCAGTTTTATAAAAACCAATACTCCTAATGTGGTGTACCACCAAGAGTTTTTGGCAATATACAGATCCCACCAGTATAGTGAGATTATTTTCACGGATGGATCTAAACTGGACCATGGCGTTGGGTGTGCATTTTATGCGTCTGGACGTACCTACACTTACGGATTGCCCTCAGCTTGCAGTATTTTCACGGCAGAACTATTTGCTATTTTTAAAGCTTTGACCGTCATTCAATCTGGATCTTCGCATTATCTTTTATGTTCGGATTCCAAAAGTGCTCTTCAGGCTCTTCAGGATGTTTTCTCTAGCAACCCTTTAGTTGGGGACATTTTGTGTGCTGTACACAGGCTTCGATTGGGGGGTGTGGGGGTAACTTTCTGTTGGGTTCCTGGACATTGCGGAATACTTGGAAACACAAAAGCGGATGAAGCGGCGAAGAAAGCTACAAGTTTGGTGCCTATTACTCAACTAGTTATGGCATCTGATTATGTGTGTTTCGCGAAACATTTATTGCTCGCTGCTTGGAATGACGAGTGGCATACCGTGATTCAGAATAAGCTGAGGGATATTAAAGATACCGTCCGTCCATGGAGGTCTTCAATTCGTTCAAAACGTAGGGAGGAAGTGGTGGTTACACGCCTTCGCGTTGGCCACTCTTTTGCAACTCATGGATATTTGATGAGGCGTGAAGATCCACCAATATGCCAATATTGCGGTGATATCTTCACAATAAAACATATTTTAGTAGACTGTGTTAATGTAAGAAATATTCGTGACCTTTTTAATTTAAAAGGGAGTTTGAAGGTGGTACTAAGGGACGATGCCTCGGCCATTGACCGAGTCATCGCTTTCTTGCACCACTTGAAAATATTTTTTAAAATTTAATACATAAATATATATATTTTTTAATTTTATTTATATATATAATTCTCTGTGTTTCTTTTATTTATTTTAATTAAATTTATTTTCTGTTCTTGTTATTGCTATTGAGATTTATTTATTGGTAAATTGTTACCTATTATTGTTTTACATATTATTTATTTACTGTTATATTGTTCTTTGTTGTTATTTTGTTATTTAGTTTTTAAGAATTTTTTCATTGTTATAGGTTTATTGTTGTTTTTTGTTATTTATTGTTGTTGTTTTTTTTGTTTTGTAATTTTTGTTGTATTTATTTATTTGTTTATTTATTAATTTATTTGATTTAATTTAAAACATAGCGTTCTGTGTTAGATTTTGTTTGGCGATGATAACCTCAATTGGTTTTTCGCCAGGAAAAAGAAAAAAAAAAAAAAAAAAAAAAAAAAAAAATTCTTTCTATTAAGAAAAAAGGGGGATGAACACCTAATATTATTCTGTAAATTTGTTAAAACTTACTTTATTTCATGGAATCCGCATGTGCGTGATTTGAGGACCCGGTGCAGCAAGATATTGGATATGTTGAGAGTTCTAAGTGGTACAAATTGGGGAGCAGACAGAACCTGTATGCTCCGTTTCTATCGCGCCGTTGTAAGATCGCGCATAGATTACGGCTGTATAGCCTATTATGAATCGCCGCTTAAACTGGTACTCAGCAAGATATCAGCAGTAATGTTTTTTCCGAACACCATATTTGGGGATGGATTGACGTACTTCTCGCCAAGCTCTCTCCACGTTGTTGGTATGAGCACCCGAACCAGGGTCAACAAAATGGATAGAGTGGTTGACGGTAAGATGTACGTAACCCTCATGCTTCAAACAATCGTACGCTTTCCAACAATCACTAATAACAGTAGTGCCGGGTAGCACATACTGCTTGATAATTTTGAGAAGCGTCTCTTTGGTGCGGTCGGGGACTGGTACAAAGAATGAATTGGCTGATCCCCGTTCCACTCCGCCAAATACCCACTGGCCCTCTATAAGCCGTCCTCTGTTATATTTTCTCCTGCCAAATGTACACTAAGAACCCTTTAGTTGGAGACATCTTGTGCTCTATACACAGGCTCCAATTAGGAGGTGTCGAGGTGTCATTTCTCTGGGTGCCTGGTCACTGTGGAATATTCGGAAACACTAAAGCAGATGAAGGTGCAAAATTAGCTACAGGTATGTTGCCATCGACACAACGTGTGATGGCATCAGATTTTGTATGCAAAGTTAAAACTACACTATTCTCTGTTTGGAATGAAGAATGGCAAAATGTAAATAGAAACAAGCTGAGGGACATCAAAAATACCGTCCGACCATGGAGGACATCTGTTCGTTCGAATCGTAAAGAGGAAGTGGTGGTAACTCGACTTCGCATCGGCCACTCTTTGTTAACGCATGGATGGTTGATGCGACATGAGGATCCACCACTATGTCCGTTTTGTAGAAATAATATTACAATCAAGCATATCCTGCTTGATTGTGATAAGTTGGAAAATTTATATATACGTTACGGTCTTCGAGGTAGTTTAAAGGTGGTTTTAAGGGACGATGTCACGGCTATCGACCGTGTCATCGCTTTCTTACGCCACCTGAATCTATTTAATAACATTTAAATTATATATAATTTTAGTTTCTTTCTTTTTAGTTACATTTAGTATTAAACATTTATTTTATTTTGTTAAGTTGGTTAGTTCTATTTTGAAATGATTATTTAAAATAAAATTTTAGTTAGGCGATGATAACCTCAATAGGTTTTTCGGCTGGAAAAAAAAATTTCTCCTGCCAAATTTGGCTTCGTCAATCTCAACAACTTTGCCCACACCACCTATGGGTGAAGTTGATTTTACACAGTGGTAGATAAATACCTCTCGGGTAAAAGAATACCAATCTACGACCGTTTTAGAGGTGACTTTAAGGTGAAAAACCAAATATTCCTGTCTTGGTGGGTTTAGAATTAGTAACGTGGCGACCAGATTGAGGATGGCTTGAGGGCTAAGGTGGGTACGCCCAACAAAGGTCCCTGCACGTGCGGATACATTAAACGTGCATCGCCTTTTTGCCCGCCTCTTAATAAACACATTGCGTCTACATCTGAACATCATGTTGCTACGTACAAGCCCAACAACAGTACCACATCTAGTACATGTGGTTGTTTGGTTAATTACTCCATGTGACACGATAAAATCTAACACATCAGCTTCAGACCAGCGAATAGTGTCCCATTGGTCCAATATACACACTTCACTGCATGCGGGCACTATATTTTGCATTACACCATCACACTCATTAACTTCGGATGTTGATGGAACATTAATGCTCTCCATTTTGGATGAAACTACAGTTTCAGATCGGATGTATTACAAGTGAGCGGTTATAAGCGGGAACTATTTGTGTTGCGCTTTCTGATTGGTCAATACATTAATTAGTTCGCTTCGATACGGAACCGATTCATTAGTTGGTTTTAATAAGGAACGGAATTGATTAATTTCCGCCTCGGGTCCTGTAGATGATAATCCGTGAGATTTTTACATTAATTTCCGATATATTGCAAGTATTGGTTCAGATCGAGTACCCTTTATGGGAATAAAGTATTATTACATTGATGTGATTGTCTTTGTTTTAAAATCATTTATTTTATTCCGTGCTTCAAAGTAACAATAAAATAAAGTAAATAATATGCGTTTCACTGTGTTATATTAAAAAAAACAGTATTTAAATTTTAAAGGCAGTTGTGTAACACGAATTACAAACGAAAGTCCGTATAATTTCCTTTCCAGCTGCTATTATGCATCAATACATTCGTACTGTTTTTATAAATCATTTTATTTTGTTCCGTGCTTAAATGTAACCCTGTTGCACTGCATTATTTAAAAAATACTCAGCATTTAGGTTTAAAATTTTTAAGGTAGTTGTGTAACACGAATTACAGATACAATTCCGTCTCTAATTTCCTTTCCAGCTGCTATATTATTACATCATTAAATTTTGTTAAGAGTAACAATGTTCCTGTGTATTATAAAAATAAACTCAGTATTAAAGTTTTAAATTCTTAAGGCAGTTGTGTATTACGAATTAATAATAATATTATTATTATAAACTTCTTTCAGTTCTTAAATTTTAAATATGTATAACACAAAAACAGAACGTAATATTTTATTGTTTGGAAGGTTGGCTGCACTCGAAAATTAGCGGTAGTCATTTCTTTGGAGGGAGTGTAAGGAAAAATATGTGTTTACTGTTGGATGCAATATTTTCTGTTTTTTGCGAAGAATAGTGTGAGTGCATTGTCAGTGTTTGTTTCGTTATTATGAGTAATTTTGCGACTTACTATCGCAAAACAAATGATATTTGAGCGCGAGTTTCATAATTGTAAAAGGTAGGTAGAGTGCTTAGTAAGGTAGGTTTTAATTACTAAAACAGCTACATATTAGTATGCAACGTTCTATAAACCGTGCCTATATTTGCTTGAAACATTCCGAAATATGTAAAAAGGCTATTTTCATTAAAATAAAAATTATGCCAAAACGCAAAACGGTGTGCTAGTTACGTGACGTCAGAGCTTTGTGACGTCATGTATCCCTCCGCGAGGCAGGGAGCCGCCTTACAACTGCTACATCCGCGCCGAAAAATTTACCCAACTTTAATTAAAGAAAAAATAATATTTCCAGGCCTAAAAAAAAATTCCATGAAAACAGCCTTTTTACATGTTTTTGAATGTCTCATGCAAATATAGGCCCGGTTCAGGAAACTCCACAATAACCCATAAATTACAATTAGACTTGAAGAACCTAAGAACTTGCTGATAAACAATCTACAACAACCTCAACACACATTGTAATGGCTTGTAGTAATAAACATAGTATTTACATGCAGTAGAGTCTCTATAATTTAAGTTAGATGGCACTGAGACCCCCTAGGATTGCCGAAAACTCAGATTATCGAAAATTCAGATTATCGAAAACTTGGATTACACGGAAATACGTTTCTGAGCATTAGAAAAAATTGGAGTTTTAATGAACCCCAAATAGTACTATAGGTAATTAAAAACATACTAAATGAGTTTATAGAACTTTATATGAACATTTCTTGAAAGCCCGGCTCATTACCTTTGCAAACCATATTGATATAAACATTTCTACTGCTCTTAGCTTTACACGTCATAGAGTTTTAAGAGTAAATATCTAAAATTATCATTAACACTGGAAGTGTGTTAAATTCTAAAATAAACAGATATGATTCTGTTTCAACTTTGTTAAATTCACTTACCTCTCTATATTTTCTAGTACTGCTGCTTGGTCTCGGTCCGGTATTTTGAATACTTCTAGAGTTCTGGACTTAGTTATTGGTAGATTAGAATTTTCCTGCATGGATACAGAAGTATTCATTGGTATCTGTGTTGGTAAGTGTTGATATCTGTTTGCTGGTAGATCTCTGTTTGACTCCGTAGGTAGTTGTAGGTCTTCTTTAGCGGGATTGAATTCAGTTATGTTATTGCATGGTCTCATAGATACAAAAGATGATGCTAGATCTTCTTTTAAAAACTGATTTTGTTCTATTGTTGGCCCTATGGGTTGATAGAAGCTTTGTTCTATCATTACTGTTACATCTTTTTTTGCACAGGTTATCGTCGATTGGTCTGAGTTGGCTGAATGTTTCATATGTTGGTGATGAAGTTTAGAATGGGTATGGTTATCATTAGTCTGTAGCGTCATAAGGTCACTTTTATTCTTGTTGAAAAATAAAAATACCTACCGACCATGGAGTACATCTGTTCGTTCGAATCGTAGGGAGGAAGTGGTGGTTACTCGACTTCGCATCGGCCACTCTTTGTTAACGCATGGATGGTTGATGCGACATGAGGATCCACCACTATGTCCGTTTTGTAGAAATAATATTACAATCAAGCATATCCTGCTTGATTGTAATGAGTTGACAAATTTGTATATACGTTACGATCTTCGAGGTAGTTTAAAGGTGGTTTTAAGGGACGATGTCACGGCTATCGACCGTGTCCTCGCTTTCTTACGCCACCTTAATGTATTTAATAGTGTTTGAATTTTGTATAATTTTAGGTTCTTTAGTTTTAGATAATTACAATTAGTTTTAAACATCTATTTTGTTTTTGTTTTTTTTTGATGAGTTTTATGGAATATTTATTTTAAAAACTTAACTTTAGTTAGGCGATGATAACCTCAATAGGTTTTTCGCCTGGAAAAAAAAATAAACTAAGATTAGACTTCAAATACGTAAGATTTTGCTTGTGAACTATTTAAAATAACGTTAAGATTTGAACAATGTCGTTAATTTTCTCTTTCATGACCGCAAATGTACAGTGAATGGATTGAATCAATGTATGGATATTAATGAAACTCTTATTTTAGATATCTTATTTCTGATTGTACTTCATATACTTGGATCATACTGACTTGTGAAGCTGTAATAATAGCCTTGCTTTGTCACTATACCATGTATCATGTAGTTATTTTTTATTCTGTTACTTTCATAAAGTGTAAAATATACAGAGAACTACACAGTTATGTTGTGTATTAGGTTATTGAATAGGTATTGCACAGAAGGTGGGGACTATACAGCCATTGAAGTAGGTATTAGTAAACAGAAGTAAAAAGCGATGGTATGTTTCTTTCTATTAAGAAAAAAGGGGGATGAACACCTAATATTATTCTGTAAATTTGTTAAAACTTACTTTATTTCATGGAATCCGCATGTGCGTGATTTGAGGACCCGGTGCAGCAAGATATTGGATATGTTGAGAGTTCTAAGTGGTACAAATTGGGGAGCAGACAGAACCTGTATGCTCCGTTTCTATCGCGCCGTTGTAAGATCGCGCATAGATTACGGCTGTATAGCCTATTATGAATCGCCGCTTAAACTGGTACTCAGCAAGATATCAGCAGTAATGTTTTTTCCGAACACCATATTTGGGGATGGATTGACGTACTTCTCGCCAAGCTCTCTCCACGTTGTTGGTATGAGCACCCGAACCAGGGTCAACAAAATGGATAGAGTGGTTGACGGTAAGATGTACGTAACCCTCATGCTTCAAACAATCGTACGCTTTCCAACAATCACTAATAACAGTAGTGCCGGGTAGCACATACTGCTTGATAATTTTGAGAAGCGTCTCTTTGGTGCGGTCGGGGACTGGTACAAAGAATGAATTGGCTGATCCCCGTTCCACTCCGCCAAATACCCACTGGCCCTCTATAAGCCGTCCTCTGTTATATTTTCTCCTGCCAAATGTACACTAAGAACCCTTTAGTTGGAGACATCTTGTGCTCTATACACAGGCTCCAATTACGAGGTGTCGAGGTGTCATTTCTCTGGGTGCCTGGTCACTGTGGAATATTCGGAAACACTAAAGCAGATGAAGGTGCAAAATTAGCTACAGGTATGTTGCCATCGACACAACGTGTGATGGCATCAGATTTTGTATGCAAAGTTAAAACTACACTATTCTCTGTTTGGAATGAAGAATGGCAAAATGTAAATAGAAACAAGCTGAGGGACATCAAAAATACCGTCCGACCATGGAGGACATCTGTTCGTTCGAATCGTAAAGAGGAAGTGGTGGTAACTCGACTTCGCATCGGCCACTCTTTGTTAACGCATGGATGGTTGATGCGACATGAGGATCCACCACTATGTCCGTTTTGTAGAAATAATATTACAATCAAGCATATCCTGCTTGATTGTGATAAGTTGGAAAATTTATATATACGTTACGGTCTTCGAGGTAGTTTAAAGGTGGTTTTAAGGGACGATGTCACGGCTATCGACCGTGTCATCGCTTTCTTACGCCACCTGAATCTATTTAATAACATTTAAATTATATATAATTTTAGTTTCTTTCTTTTTAGTTACATTTAGTATTAAACATTTATTTTATTTTGTTAAGTTGGTTAGTTCTATTTTGAAATGATTATTTAAAATAAAATTTTAGTTAGGCGATGATAACCTCAATAGGTTTTTCGGCTGGAAAAAAAAATTTCTCCTGCCAAATTTGGCTTCGTCAATCTCAACAACTTTGCCCACACCACCTATGGGTGAAGTTGATTTTACACAGTGGTAGATAAATACCTCTCGGGTAAAAGAATACCAATCTACGACCGTTTTAGAGGTGACTTTAAGGTGAAAAACCAAATATTCCTGTCTTGGTGGGTTTAGAATTAGTAACGTGGCGACCAGATTGAGGATGGCTTGAGGGCTAAGGTGGGTACGCCCAACAAAGGTCCCTGCACGTGCGGATACATTAAACGTGCATCGCCTTTTTGCCCGCCTCTTAATAAACACATTGCGTCTACATCTGAACATCATGTTGCTACGTACAAGCCCAACAACAGTACCACATCTAGTACATGTGGTTGTTTGGTTAATTACTCCATGTGACACGATAAAATCTAACACATCAGCTTCAGACCAGCGAATAGTGTCCCATTGGTCCAATATACACACTTCACTGCATGCGGGCACTATATTTTGCATTACACCATCACACTCATTAACTTCGGATGTTGATGGAACATTAATGCTCTCCATTTTGGATGAAACTACAGTTTCAGATCGGATGTATTACAAGTGAGCGGTTATAAGCGGGAACTATTTGTGTTGCGCTTTCTGATTGGTCAATACATTAATTAGTTCGCTTCGATACGGAACCGATTCATTAGTTGGTTTTAATAAGGAACGGAATTGATTAATTTCCGCCTCGGGTCCTGTAGATGATAATCCGTGAGATTTTTACATTAATTTCCGATATATTGCAAGTATTGGTTCAGATCGAGTACCCTTTATGGGAATAAAGTATTATTACATTGATGTGATTGTCTTTGTTTTAAAATCATTTATTTTATTCCGTGCTTCAAAGTAACAATAAAATAAAGTAAATAATATGCGTTTCACTGTGTTATATTAAAAAAAACAGTATTTAAATTTTAAAGGCAGTTGTGTAACACGAATTACAAACGAAAGTCCGTATAATTTCCTTTCCAGCTGCTATTATGCATCAATACATTCGTACTGTTTTTATAAATCATTTTATTTTGTTCCGTGCTTAAATGTAACCCTGTTGCACTGCATTATTTAAAAAATACTCAGCATTTAGGTTTAAAATTTTTAAGGTAGTTGTGTAACACGAATTACAGATACAATTCCGTCTCTAATTTCCTTTCCAGCTGCTATATTATTACATCATTAAATTTTGTTAAGAGTAACAATGTTCCTGTGTATTATAAAAATAAACTCAGTATTAAAGTTTTAAATTCTTAAGGCAGTTGTGTATTACGAATTAATAATAATATTATTATTATAAACTTCTTTCAGTTCTTAAATTTTAAATATGTATAACACAAAAACAGAACGTAATATTTTATTGTTTGGAAGGTTGGCTGCACTCGAAAATTAGCGGTAGTCATTTCTTTGGAGGGAGTGTAAGGAAAAATATGTGTTTACTGTTGGATGCAATATTTTCTGTTTTTTGCGAAGAATAGTGTGAGTGCATTGTCAGTGTTTGTTTCGTTATTATGAGTAATTTTGCGACTTACTATCGCAAAACAAATGATATTTGAGCGCGAGTTTCATAATTGTAAAAGGTAGGTAGAGTGCTTAGTAAGGTAGGTTTTAATTACTAAAACAGCTACATATTAGTATGCAACGTTCTATAAACCGTGCCTATATTTGCTTGAAACATTCCGAAATATGTAAAAAGGCTATTTTCATTAAAATAAAAATTATGCCAAAACGCAAAACGGTGTGCTAGTTACGTGACGTCAGAGCTTTGTGACGTCATGTATCCCTCCGCGAGGCAGGGAGCCGCCTTACAACTGCTACATCCGCGCCGAAAAATTTACCCAACTTTAATTAAAGAAAAAATAATATTTCCAGGCCTAAAAAAAAATTCCATGAAAACAGCCTTTTTACATGTTTTTGAATGTCTCATGCAAATATAGGCCCGGTTCAGGAAACTCCACAATAACCCATAAATTACAATTAGACTTGAAGAACCTAAGAACTTGCTGATAAACAATCTACAACCTCAACACACATTGTAATGGCTTGTAGTAATAAACATAGTATTTACATGCAGTAGAGTCTCTATAATTTAAGTTAGATGGCACTGAGACCCCCTAGGATTGCCGAAAACTCAGATTATCGAAAATTCAGATTATCGAAAACTTGGATTACACGGAAATACGTTTCTGAGCATTAGAAAAAATTGGAGTTTTAATGAACCCCAAATAGTACTATAGGTAATTAAAAACATACTAAATGAGTTTATAGAACTTTATATGAACATTTCTTGAAAGCCCGGCTCATTACCTTTGCAAACCATATTGATATAAACATTTCTACTGCTCTTAGCTTTACACGTCATAGAGTTTTAAGAGTAAATATCTAAAATTATCATTAACACTGGAAGTGTGTTAAATTCTAAAATAAACAGATATGATTCTGTTTCAACTTTGTTAAATTCACTTACCTCTCTATATTTTCTAGTACTGCTGCTTGGTCTCGGTCCGGTATTTTGAATACTTCTAGAGTTCTGGACTTAGTTATTGGTAGATTAGAATTTTCCTGCATGGATACAGAAGTATTCATTGGTATCTGTGTTGGTAAGTGTTGATATCTGTTTGCTGGTAGATCTCTGTTTGACTCCGTAGGTAGTTGTAGGTCTTCTTTAGCGGGATTGAATTCAGTTATGTTATTGCATGGTCTCATAGATACAAAAGATGATGCTAGATCTTCTTTTAAAAACTGATTTTGTTCTATTGTTGGCCCTATGGGTTGATAGAAGCTTTGTTCTATCATTACTGTTACATCTTTTTTTGCACAGGTTATCGTCGATTGGTCTGAGTTGGCTGAATGTTTCATATGTTGGTGATGAAGTTTAGAATGGGTATGGTTATCATTAGTCTGTAGCGTCATAAGGTCACTTTTATTCTTGTTGAAAAATAAAAATACCTACCGACCATGGAGTACATCTGTTCGTTCGAATCGTAGGGAGGAAGTGGTGGTTACTCGACTTCGCATCGGCCACTCTTTGTTAACGCATGGATGGTTGATGCGACATGAGGATCCACCACTATGTCCGTTTTGTAGAAATAATATTACAATCAAGCATATCCTGCTTGATTGTAATGAGTTGACAAATTTGTATATACGTTACGATCTTCGAGGTAGTTTAAAGGTGGTTTTAAGGGACGATGTCACGGCTATCGACCGTGTCCTCGCTTTCTTACGCCACCTTAATGTATTTAATAGTGTTTGAATTTTGTATAATTTTAGGTTCTTTAGTTTTAGATAATTACAATTAGTTTTAAACATCTATTTTGTTTTTGTTTTTTTTTGATGAGTTTTATGGAATATTTATTTTAAAAACTTAACTTTAGTTAGGCGATGATAACCTCAATAGGTTTTTCGCCTGGAAAAAAAAATAAACTAAGATTAGACTTCAAATACGTAAGATTTTGCTTGTGAACTATTTAAAATAACGTTAAGATTTGAACAATGTCGTTAATTTTCTCTTTCATGACCGCAAATGTACAGTGAATGGATTGAATCAATGTATGGATATTAATGAAACTCTTATTTTAGATATCTTATTTCTGATTGTACTTCATATACTTGGATCATACTGACTTGTGAAGCTGTAATAATAGCCTTGCTTTGTCACTATACCATGTATCATGTAGTTATTTTTTATTCTGTTACTTTCATAAAGTGTAAAATATACAGAGAACTACACAGTTATGTTGTGTATTAGGTTATTGAATAGGTATTGCACAGAAGGTGGGGACTATACAGCCATTGAAGTAGGTATTAGTAAACAGAAGTAAAAAGCGATGGTATGTTTCTTTCTATTAAGAAAAAAGGGGGATGAACACCTAATATTATTCTGTAAATTTGTTAAAACTTACTTTATTTCATGGAATCCGCATGTGCGTGATTTGAGGACCCGGTGCAGCAAGATATTGGATATGTTGAGAGTTCTAAGTGGTACAAATTGGGGAGCAGACAGAACCTGTATGCTCCGTTTCTATCGCGCCGTTGTAAGATCGCGCATAGATTACGGCTGTATAGCCTATTATGAATCGCCGCTTAAACTGGTACTCAGCAAGATATCAGCAGTAATGTTTTTTCCGAACACCATATTTGGGGATGGATTGACGTACTTCTCGCCAAGCTCTCTCCACGTTGTTGGTATGAGCACCCGAACCAGGGTCAACAAAATGGATAGAGTGGTTGACGGTAAGATGTACGTAACCCTCATGCTTCAAACAATCGTACGCTTTCCAACAATCACTAATAACAGTAGTGCCGGGTAGCACATACTGCTTGATAATTTTGAGAAGCGTCTCTTTGGTGCGGTCGGGGACTGGTACAAAGAATGAATTGGCTGATCCCCGTTCCACTCCGCCAAATACCCACTGGCCCTCTATAAGCCGTCCTCTGTTATATTTTCTCCTGCCAAATGTACACTAAGAACCCTTTAGTTGGAGACATCTTGTGCTCTATACACAGGCTCCAATTAGGAGGTGTCGAGGTGTCATTTCTCTGGGTGCCTGGTCACTGTGGAATATTCGGAAACACTAAAGCAGATGAAGGTGCAAAATTAGCTACAGGTATGTTGCCATCGACACAACGTGTGATGGCATCAGATTTTGTATGCAAAGTTAAAACTACACTATTCTCTGTTTGGAATGAAGAATGGCAAAATGTAAATAGAAACAAGCTGAGGGACATCAAAAATACCGTCCGACCATGGAGGACATCTGTTCGTTCGAATCGTAAAGAGGAAGTGGTGGTAACTCGACTTCGCATCGGCCACTCTTTGTTAACGCATGGATGGTTGATGCGACATGAGGATCCACCACTATGTCCGTTTTGTAGAAATAATATTACAATCAAGCATATCCTGCTTGATTGTGATAAGTTGGAAAATTTATATATACGTTACGGTCTTCGAGGTAGTTTAAAGGTGGTTTTAAGGGACGATGTCACGGCTATCGACCGTGTCCTCGCTTTCCTACGCCATCTTAATCTATTTAATAATATTTAAATTTTGTATAATTTTAGGTTCTTTAGTTTTAGATAATTACAATTAGTTTTAAACATTTATTTTGTTTAGTCTTATTTATGTAATATTTTAATATTTATTTTTAACAAACCTTAGTTAGGCGATGATAACCTTAATAGGTTTTTCGCCTGGGGAAAAAAAAAATTATGTGGAACTCTTTCCCAGTAGGCCTATAAACCACAAGTAACAGTAATTGAATTTAAAATTTAGAAAAACAAAAAAATATAGTTTATTTATTTTTTTGGGTTTCGGACCCAAGTAGGAAGTCCCCTTTTATTTTTTTCATTCTCAAGATACCAGTCTCCATTCGTAATGTCTGGAAACTGGAACCATTGAGGAATAAAAATTTTATTTCTAATTCTTCCTTTAAAAGAAAAAATTCCATAAGATCCCTCTCTATATTCAAATTTATAAGAGATCTTTGGATCCAACCTCGTAAGCCTGACCAGTCTAGGTTCAGTTTTCGATGTTGGATCCTTGAATATTTTTTCTTTTAGAGGAACAATTGTTTGTTTGGAAGGTTTATCATTAAGAATAGCAGTGCAAGTACTTTGTTTCGTTTCTTTAACACTTCCTACTTTAGTTAATTTTGGTTTATGTTTTGCACAAAGTCCAGATTCATGAGATGTTTTTCAATGCACCGTATTTTTTCCCCCCTTTTACCAATGTACTTGCACTGCTTTCTTACTTGAAGATGGTGTGGTTCAGAGGTCATAATTTTAGATGGAGGTATTATATTGGGAATTTTGTTTTTTAAAGGTTCTGAGGCTAAGTTTGGGTTGTTGGAAAGTTGATTTTTCAAATGATTGGTATTTATAAGAAAATTCAAAGTAGGTTTATTAGGAAAAAGTTCTCTTATACAATTAGGTTTTTGAGGGAAGGGAAGGGACGGTTTAGGGGGGAATGTTGGCGAAAGTCCAGCGATGGGCAGCGAAGGTCCTGACTGCTTTGCCGTCTTGCCAATGGGGAGCGATGGTCTTGTAGGTTTCCTCACCCATGGTCCTAGAGCCACTTCAAGCTGTTCCACCACACACACTGGTTCTCCACTCCTTGATGCCATTTCTTAAAAATGTTTAAAAAGAACTGCTCCACGAACAAAGTAGCAATGTAAAGCATATAGTAATCTATCTCAATTTATAGGCAAAAGTTATTCTTTACTCGAACCAATTAACGAGCTGGTTTTCTTAGCCAATCAGAAACACAGTATAAGTTGTGTGTGACTGTGTAAGTATCTGATTTTTTAAGGTTGTCTGAGTGTTTCTTAGTTGAAGGTTGTCTACGCATCTGTTGCAGCTGCAAGTTTAGCTGAGGTCGTTTACCGCGGCATCAAATGCAGCTATTGCGGTTACATTAACAATTCACAGTTTGCGTTGTAGACGCGATTTCTATTGGTTAACAGCTTCTGCAATCCTATTGGCTAGGAAAAGAAGCTTATCCTATGCTGTAGGCTTAGAAAACGTATGTATACGGCTGCGTTAGGGCTTCACTTCACAGACGACTTCCAGATCTCCGCAGAATGGTTTCTTTCCAGCTGTTGGCCACTTCTAAAGTATTGTGCTTGGAATAAACATTTGAATTGGAAAACGTCTATCTCCAGCCGGGACAGCTTTATTCGAAAAACTTCAAATGTTTATACAAGTGCAACCTTTGAAGCGGTAACTTTAGCTGCCTAAGAGTCTTCAACACGCCATGAGAAGAACGGAACCAATGGCAAGGCAACTACTTGGAGCCCTTGAAGTCCGCCATGGGAAGAATGGAACCAATGGCATATAAACGAGCTTCGAGACCAAGGCAGACAACGCCGACGGAGTCCTGGAGAACATTGATTGTTTCGCTAGATGTGAGTCTCAACATATCTTTTAACTATCTTCTGAAAACTCTCTTGCGGTTTAGTTACCAACGTTCTATATATTGGGAAAAGTGTTGAAAACTCTCATTTTTGAGAAGTTCTATACATACTTTTGCCGGTTGAAAACTTAGCTTTACCACCTGGGACGTTCTATACGGAGATAGTTACTTGAGTTGAGGTACGCTCTCTTATTTTAAAGCGTAACAATTGTAGCAGATGATAAAGAAGAAGATGTCATTAAAGAGCTAACATTCAATAAAAAGTTTCATTTTGTATTACTTTAATCTTGTCCCCATCCTTTCTTGGTAAGGTAAGAAATACTGTTATATTGCGGTGATATCTTCACAATAAAACATATTTTGGTAGATTGTGTTAGTGTAGTTAATGTTCGTGCCCTTTTTAATTTAAAAGGGAGTTTAAAGGTGGTGCTAAGGGACGATGCCTCGGCCATTGACCGAGTCATCGCTTTCTTGCACCACTTGAAAATATTTTTTAAAATTTAATATATAAATATATATATATTTTTTTAATTTTATTTATACATATAATTCTGTGTGTTTCTTTTATTTATTTTAATTAAATTTATTTTCTGTTCTTGTTATTGAGATTTATTTATTGCTAAATTGTTACCTATTATTGTTTTACATACTATTTATTTACTGTTATATTGTTCTTTGTTGTTATTTTGTTATTTAATATTGTTATGGATTTATTATTGTTTTTTTTGTTATTTATTGTTGTTGTTTTTTGTTTTGGAATTTTTGTTGTAATTAAGTTTATTTGGTTTTATTTAAAATATTCGTTGTTCCGTTTAGATTTAGTTTGGCGATGATAACCACAAATGGTTTTTCGCCAGGAAAAAAAAAAAAAAAAAAGAAAAAGAAATACTGTTCTTTTCAGAGCAGTATTTCATTTTGCTCTTTTTAGAGCAACTTACTTTCAATTCTGGGTTACGGTAAAAGATCAACTTCATTGTATATGGTACCATACAATGAAGTGGGTTTTTGAGGTTGTTACACCTCGTCGGGGATAGACGTAAGCATAGTAAGAATTAGTAATGAAAACGTTTTTATTACTAATTTCATACTATGTTTACATCTATCCCAACATTTTTTATTAAATTGAATGACCTTGAAACATTTTAGATGTTTCGATTTTTCTCTCACGTGTAACTCAATTGCATACTTTACCCATTGAATAACAATCAATTGCCCTTTAACAACAACCGTTCATTCTGGTAATAAGACATTTAAAACATATCTCTACAGACAGACTTCCTTTTTTTGCTAATCTCATTAAAAGCGTGTTATGACTCAAGTTCAGTATAAAAAACCTGTATTGGAGTGCCTGGTCCCTGTGGAATATTCGGAAACACTAAAGCAGATGAAGGTGCAAAATTAGCTACAGGTATGTTGCCATCGACACAACGTTTGATGGCATCAGATTTTGTATGCAAAGTTAAATCTACACTATTTTCTGTTTGGAACGAAGAATGGCAAAATGTAAATAGAAACAAGCTGAGGGACATCAAAAATACCGTCCGACCATGGAGTACATCTGTTCGTTCGAATCGTAGGGAGGAAGTGGTGGTAACTCGACTTCGCATCGGCCACTCTTTGTTAACGCATGGATGGTTGATGCGACATGAGGACCCACCACTATGTCCGTTTTGCAGAAATAATATTACAATCAAGCATATCCTGCTTGATTGTAGTGAGTTGACAAATTTGTATATACGTTACGATCTTCGAGGTAGTTTAAAGGTGGTTTTAAGAGACGATGTCACGGCTATCGACCGTGTCCTCGCTTTCTTACGCCACCTTAATCTATTTAATAACATTTAAACTTTGTATAATTTTAGGTTCTTTAGTTTTAGATAATTACAATTAGTTTTAAACATTTATTTTGTTTATTTTAATTAGTTTTATGTCTTAAAAACTTAACTTTAGTTAGGCGATGATAACCTCAATAGGTTTTTCGCCTGGAAAAATGAAAAAAAAGCAAGACACTATTAGAGACAAGTATGAAACCTATTCCAACTATGAGTAATAATAATTAAAATAACAATAACAACAAAACTGCACCTGTGAAAGTGGGTGCAAAATTAAAAGCGCCTCAAAAGAGGATCATTTCTAACTTCTAACTCCCCATTTGAGTCAAAAAATTCCTCAGATTCCACCACTACAATAGTGGTGATGGATTCTGATGACTCTTTGCCTGGAACGTCCAACATTCCAGGCCAACGAATTGTCAATGACGGCAGTGAGAGCCAGGTGAATCCATTTCACTAAAATACAATGTCCACACCTAAACAAACCGTGATTCAGTGGAACATTAACGGTGTTAGAAGTCACATTGAGGATCTCAAATTAATTGTAAGGGATTTATCCCCTAGTACATTTGTATTCAGGAAACACATCTTCATGAATCTCACAATTTCCATCTAAGGGAGTATTCAGATTACAGATCGGACTTCGTTACAGAAAATCGATCTAGAGGTGGCGTAGCCATTCTAGCCCGTGACTGTGTCGACGCCGTTTCTCTGAACTTAATAACTCCCTTACAAGCAGTAGCAATTCAAACAGCTGTTCCATACAAACTCACTCTCTGTTGTGTCTACCTCCCACCAAGTGACAACCTGCAACAGAGAGATCTTGTAGACCTTATAAATCAGTTACCGACTCCGTTTTTATTAGTGGGCGATTTCAATGCCCACCATGTTTCATGGGGTTCCCCAGAATGCAACCCGCGAGGTTATCTGGTCGAAAGCATCAGATCGGAACTGGATTTATACCTGCTAAATGACGGTTCTCCGACACATTTAGCAGCGTCAACAGGTGGATGGACAGCTGAAGACTTGTCATTATGCAGTCCTGCCTTGGCTACAAGGCTAAAATGGTCAGCATTGCCTGATCTTTACAGTAGCGACCACATTCCTATTGAGATCTCTTTGTGTGACTCCTCACCCTGTTGTGTTCGACATTCCCGTTGGATCCTGAAAAAAGCCAACTGGGAACAATTTTCACAAGATCTAGAATCACTGGACGTGGATTACTTGGCTCCTATTGATGACATTGTCAATTCATTTACAAAAACCGTTTTGAATGCCGCCGGAAAGGCAATTCCAAAAACCTCATCCAAACCACGACGACCACCTGTACCGTGGTGGAATGATGAGTGCACTGTAATCCTTCGTCAACGGAGAAAAGCTCTGAACCAGTTCAAGAGATATCCAACGAGTGAAAACCTGGAAAAATATAAAATCTTCCGTGCGAAAGCACGGAGAATATTTAGGCAAAGTAAACGAGAATCATGCTCCCAATATATTGGCACTATTACAAGAACTACAGCTCCATCTACAGTAGCTAGCATTATCGTTCTCAGAACATTCTTCATCTTCTACATACAAGGACGCTTTCCAGGTGTACAAACGTAAACAGGAAGCCTTACCTTTCACCGTTGGAGTGTCTGGAGATTCTTGTTTAAATAACCATTTCTCTATCGACGAACTAGAGTCAGCTCTCTCGTCAACGAAGGATTCTGCTCCAGGCCCGGATGATATTGTATACTCCATGATTAAAAATCTACCACCATCGGCAAAACTAGTTCTCCTTCGGATATACAACCGTATATTTGAGGAGCACGGTTTTCCCGATGCATGGTTAGAAGCGACAATAATTCCTCTTCTAAAACAAGGAAAGGACAAAACAAATCCCAGTAGTTACAGACCCATCTCGCTGACCAGCTGCCTTTGCAAACTACTGGAGAAGATGGTCAACCGTCGTCTTGTCTGGTATTTAGAAACAAACAAACTTCTTTCTAACGTTCAGTGTGGTTCAAGACAAGGACGTTCATCAGTTGACCAATTGGTTTTGTTGGAGTCAGCTATACAGAATGCCTTCATCTTACGACAAACCCTGATAGCTGTTTTCTTTGACCTTGAGAAGGCATATGACATGGCATGGAGAAGAGGAATTTTGAACGTATTGAAATCATGGGGTATACAAGGTAACATTCTTGCTTTTATACAAAATTATTTGAACAACAGGACTTTCCGTGTACGTCTAGGAGGCATATATTCTGATCGTTGCGAACTAGAGAATGGTGTACCACAGGGTGGCGTTTTGAGTGTGACGCTGTTTGCTGTTGCCATTAACAGCGTCACTTCAACCGTACAGTCACCGGTCCACTGTTCCCTGTTTGTAGACGATTTTTGTATATATATGGCTGCTAGAAGTATGGCAACAGCGGAAAGATCCTTACAATTGGTAATTAATAAATTGCAAGAATGGACCAAATCTACGGGCTTCAAGTTTTCGGCTTCGAAGACCCAGTGTATAGCATTTAGTCGTCGCAGGCAACACCAGGAACCTATTCTTTATCTTGATGGTACGCGGCTTCAAACTGCGGATAATGTGAGATTTTTGGGTCTTTTATTGGATAAAAAACTTTCATGGAGTCCGCATGTGCGTGATTTGAGGACCCGGTGCAGCAAGATATTGGATATGTTGAGAGTTCTAAGTGGTACAAATTGGGGAGCAGACAGAACCTGTATGCTCCGTTTCTATCGCGCCGTTGTACGATCGCGCATAGATTACGGCTGTATAGCCTATTCATCTGCTCGACCTACGGTTCTGAAACTCCTGGATTCAATACATCACGCTGGTCTTAGACTTTCTACTGGTGCTTTTAGATCAAGCCCAATCTCCAGCCTTCTAGTTGAAGCTGGAGAACCATCTCTCTCTATGCGACGTCAAATGCTACAAATTTCTTATTACACTGGTCTTCGAAGTAAACCTAAACATCCGGCATTCAAAGCAGTTTTTGATAACCACCTCGAGGATCGTTACAATGTGCGTCAACGTTCAACTGCTCCCTTCGGAATAAGAACGTTGCGCATTTCTAGGAATCTAAATTTAGAACATCCACCTATATTCGAACGAACATCATGCTACATCCCTCCATGGACAATACAAAAGCCAAAATGTGACTTCTCATTGTCCATGTACCTAAAACACAATACTCCTGACGTTATTTATCGTCAGGAGTTTTTGCAGATTCAACAAACTCACCCACACACTGTGACTATATTCACAGACGGTTCAAAACTGGATAATGGGATAGGTTGTGCATTTTATATGGAAGGACAAACTTTCACTTATGGATTGCCCTCAGCCTGTAGTGTTTTTACTGCAGAACTTTATGCAATTTTCCAAGCTTTAAGATCAATTCCGTCTGCAAAATCTAAATATCTTGTGTGTTGTGATTCCAAAAGTGCTCTCCAGGCTATTCAGGAAATGTACACTAAGAACCCTTTGGTTGGAGACATTTTGTGCTCTATACACAGGCTCCAATTACGAGGTGTCGAGGTGTCATTTCTCTGGGTGCCTGGTCACTGTGGAATATTCGGAAACACTAAAGCAGATGAAGGTGCAAAATTAGCTACAGGTATGTTGCCATCGACACAACGTGTGATGGCATCAGATTTTGTATGCAAAGTTAAAACTACACTATTCTCTGTTTGGAATGAAGAATGGCAAAATGTAAATAGAAACAAGCTGAGGGACATCAAAAATACCCGTCCGACCATGGAGGACATCTGTTCGTTCGAATCGTAGGGAGGAAGTGGTGGTTACTCGACTTCGCATCGGCCACTCTTTGTTAACGCATGGTTGGTTGATGCGACATGAGGATCCACCACTATGTCCGTTTTGTAGAAATAATATTACAATCAAGCATATCCTGCTTGATTGTGATAAGTTGGAAAATTTGTATATACGTTACGGTCTTCGAGGTAGTTTAAAGGTGGTATTAAGGGACGATGTCACGGCTATCGACCGTGTCATCGCTTTCTTACGCCACCTGAATCTATTTAATAATATTTAAATTATATATAATTTTAGTTTCTTTCTTTTTAGTTACATTTAGTATTAAACATTTATTTTATTTTGTTAAGCTGGTTAGTTCTATTTTGAAATAATTATTTAAAATAAAATTCTAGTTAGGCGATGATAACCTCAATAGGTTTTTCGCCTGGAAAAAAAAAAAAAAAAAAAAAAAAAAAAAAAAAAAAAAAAATGTAGCGTTTTTACTGCAGAACTTTATGCAATTTTCCAAGCTTTAAGATCAATTCCGTCTGCAAAATCTAAATATCTTGTGTGTTGTGATTCCAAAAGTGCTCTCCAGGCTATTCAGGAAATGTACACTAAGAACCCTTTAGTTGGAGACATCTTGTGCTCTATACACAGGCTCCAATTACGAGGTGTCGAGGTGTCATTTCTCTGGGTGCCTGGTCACTGTGGAATATTCGGAAACACTAAAGCAGATGAAGGTGCAAAATTAGCTACAGGTATGTTGCCATCGACACAACGTGTGATGGCATCAGATTTTGTATGCAAAGTTAAAACTACACTATTCTCTGTTTGGAATGAAGAATGGCAAAATGTAAATAAAAACAAGCTGAGGGACATCAAAAATACCGTCCGACCATGGAGGACATCTGTTCGTTCGAATCGTAGGGAGGAAGTGGTGGTAACTCGACTTCGCATCGGCCACTCTTTGTTAACGCATGGATGGTTGATGCGACATGAGGATCCACCACTATGTCCGTTTTGTAGAAATAATATTACAATCAAGCATATCCTGCTTGATTGTGATAAGTTAACAAATTTGTATATACGTTACGATCTTCGAGGTAGTTTAAAGGTGGTTTTAGGGGACGATGTCACGGCTATCGACCGTGTCATCGCTTTCTTACGCCACCTGAATCTATTTAATAATATTTAAATTATATATAATTTTAGTTTCATTCTTTTTAGTTACATTTAGTATTAAACATTTATTTTATTTTGTTAAGTTGGTTAGTTCTATTTTGAAATAATTATTTGAAATAAAATTTTAGTTAGGCGATGATAACCTCAATAGGTTTTTCGTATGGAAAAAAAAAAAAAAATATACCCCTCTCTCAAGCTTTCCCTTGGAGGAGTTTGTCCTTTATAACAGGACTCCTACGCATATCGACTCCTTGAATCTGAAACAAAACAAGTTCCTATATAGCATCAGTTCAGCACTGTATTCTAAAGTATAATGCTCCAAGGAAGCCTTTAGATTGGTAAATCTACCATTACTCTATTTGAGAATTAGTTTATAAAGATTACATGTTGCGAAAATGGCTCACTTTAAATATCTTAGTTGCAAGAACTGTCAACGGGTTACATTTAGCAACTACTGTAATTTTGTGTTGAGGTAGTTTAGATTTAAATGCGATAATTGTAATATACGCCTTCATAATACCATTAGAAATAATGGATCACAACAAATATATCTAATCTCTATAAAATGTTTTCGCAATCACGTCGCCATCATCAGTCACTATGGTACAGTGACTGTTGGTCACTAATGATTTCAGATTAGTCATCGGAAGATCTTTAATAATTTAAAACCCAAATCCGACACACGCAGTTCAAAACAAAATATAAAACAATTTATAATAATATTTCACTCCTTCTCTGGTCGCTGTGTGAGTATAGGAAAGGACAAAACACACTTATGTAAGTAAAAAACAATATATTACAAAGATGTCATGCATATTAAAACTACGTGACACGTGTCTCATAGAATATCTTGTGCAGCCATGAACACTAAGTAGAAAATATAAATTATTTAAAATAAAGTAATGTCACAGAATAATTATATTCAAGGGATCTCGTTCCTTCACGAAAGTAGGCCTAAACATTTCCATTAATAATTCCAAGTAAAATATATTTTCCATGGTTTAATTGATTTTAAATATTATCTCATATGAAAAACAAATATATAGGCAATAGCCTTAATAGGATTAGGGAAATGTATAAACGTGTAGGTATCTAACACACGGAAGGGGTAAGATTAAAAGCTGGCCCTAATACAGCTGCTATACCCTACCTTCTCAACGAAAAAGTGAGCTAAATTTGTCAAACTACAAACTCTATACCACATTTAAAGAACTAAAAACATGTTTATCCTATTTCAGGCTGTGAAAAGATATATAAATAAATGAAATTAAATAAATATTGAAATACCTCTGCGACTGGTATTTCTGTGTACATCGACATTTTGTCTAGATGGCGTTGAAGATGCCATTTCCCCAGGATCTGAAACAAAACAAGTTCACAATTAAAAACCCATTTTAAATAGAAGAATTTGCATTCATGCTTCTAAATACCACCTGTTTAGCGCGGTATTCTAAAGATATAGCGCCTTAAATATGGTTTTAGATTGTTGATGGTTGAAAGTTTGCTCTATGAGAATTAGTTTATATAAATGTTGAGAAAATTGGTAGGTTATTATGTACAGTGCGAGTAGGTCATTGATGATGTAAGCGTGGTTTCCGAAACAAGTTTAATGATACTAAACATTTCTGTTGTGATAATCGAGTATTAGTGTTTTCATGTAGGTTTTATAATACAATAAATGTTTCTCACAAGAAAGGCCCAAACAATGAAAAACAAAATAAAGAACAATTTCTCTAGATTTTCACCAGCTGTCTGATCAAATTCTTAACCATAAGGAACCTTATTCCTTATTGGAAACTAAATTTAAAAGTATTATTAAGAAAATAATATTTATTGTAATTTACCTCAATTTAAATATTTTATGGTATGAAGTACAAAACGTTGGACTAGGAAATTGCCATAAACCTCCATGTCTGTAACACAGAGTAGATTTTAGCCCCTGTACCTACTTGAAAAAGCAACGCCAAAATTATATTACAAGGCCATTTATTTTCTGACGTAGGTCTACGCTAAAATGCAGAAAAATTACTGTGATAAAATAATAGTGTGCAAAATATTAATTTCGAGCTCCTAAAATGTGTTTTCCAAAATGTATATACGAATGTAAGAATATGTGGCGAAATGCGCCAACTGTGGTGGTGACCACCCAGCGCGATCCTACAACTGTCTCCTACCTTTAAGGAAGAGAAAGCTATCCTAGGCATCATGGCGAAAGACAAGCTGTCGTTTCCAGAGGCCAAAAAACTCTGGTTAATTTACCTAACACTTGAAAAAGAATTTACATCTATTAAAGATTGCCCAAATAGCTCGTCAAACGTTTTTGGAGTTTGTACTGGTTCTAAAACAGAAAAATCATTAACGATTTCTTAAATGTAAATGAAACTTCTCAAAAATTATTAAGTCATGCCTAGTTAAAATCCTAATAATAGATACATGAGACATATTTTTGACAAAATAGCAATTCTTTAAGATTTGATGTTTTAAATTTTTTTTCTTGATAACAGGCGAATCACAATTAAATACTCTATCGATCACAAAAAACTCTATCGATCCACTCAGCCAAAGGCAGACAGTAAGACTTATGCCGCTACCCTGACCGCTTCAAAATCGTCTTGTACCAACTGTGCTGAGCTGTCCAAAAAGATTGAAGCTCTAACTGAACAAGTGTCTCGCCTTTTGTGCTTAGTCACAAATGGTCCGTCTTTAAATTTGGTACAACCTGCAGCAACGGATAGTGTTTTACCTCGTGTACCTATTTCTTCCACTAGGGGGATTGGAGCACGAAGTAAATCACTAAGCGAGCCTTGTGTTTCTGTGCAGAAGATATTATCAACGGGTAGTAAACCTTCGGTGCAGAAGACGTTGGAAAAATCACAATACTCTGGACGTTATTTATCGTCAGGAGTTATTGCAGATTCAAGAAACTCACCAACACACTGTGACTATATTCACAGACGGTTCAAAACTGGACAATGGGATAGGTTGTGCATTTTATATGGAAGGACAAACTTTCACTTACGAATTGCCCTCAGCCTGTAGTGCTTTTACTGCAGAACTTTATGCAATTTTCCAAGCTTTAAGATCAATTCCGTCTGCAAAATCTAAATATCTTGTGTGTTGTGATTCCAAAAGTGCTCTCCAGGCTATTCAGGAAATGTACACTAAGAACCCTTTAGTTGGAGACATCTTGTGCTCTATATACAGGCTCCAATTACGAGGTGTCATTTCTCTGGGTGCCTGGTCACTGTGGAATATTCGGAAACACTAAAGCAGATGAAGGTGCAAAATTAGCTACAGGTATGTTGCCATCGACACAACGTGTGATGGCATCAGATTTTGTATGCAAAGTTAAAACTACACTATTCTCTGTTTGGAATGAAGAATGGCAAAATGTAAATAGAAACAAGCTGAGGGACATCAAAAATACCGTCCGACCATGGAGGACATCTGTTCGTTCGAATCGTAGGGAGGAAGTGGTGGCTATAAAATCACTGTGTGTTGGGTCTACTTGCCACCACAAGAAAACCTGCATCACAGTGATTTAGTGAATTTGATAAGCTAGTTACCAACTCCGTTCTTATTGGTAGGGGATTTTAATGCCCACCATTCGTCTTGGGGATCTCCGACTAGGAACTCTCGAGGTGATCTTGTTGAGAGTGTAAGAACGGAACTAAACTTATGTCTGCTAAATGACGGCTCTCCTAACAGTAGTTACAGGCCTATATCACTTACAAGCATCTTGTGCAAACTACTGGAGAAGATGGTCAACCGCCGTCTTGTCTGGTACTTAGAAACCAACAACCTTCTTAGCAACGAACAATGTGGTTTCAGACTAGGGCGATCATCAGTTGACCAACTTAACTTTAGTTAGGCGATGATAACCTAAATAGGTTTTTCGCCTGGAAAGGGTACAACAACAAATACAATGCTAGCTCTGCATAGATGCTAATAATTGTGAAAGTGTTTCAAAAACCGGGTGCTTATATCCACTAATATAGGATACAACAACAAAATACAATGCTTGCTTTGCATTAATGTTAATAAGTTACAAGAAATTCTTAAACAAGTTACTTCCATCAATCCTATTGGCTATAAGGGTAAACATCTATAACTTACGGCAATGCAAGGTATATCTCTTGTCCCTAATGCATGTATTAACTAATTATCATTTGATAGTGAAAGATAAATATTAAGAAAATTAGTGCTTACTATTTCTAGTGCGCAATTTATACCCCTCTCTCAAGCTTTCCCTTGGAGGAGTTTGTCCTTTATAACAGGACTCCTACGCATATCGACTCCTTGAATCTGAAACAAAACAAGTTCCTATATAGCATCAGTTCAGCTCTGTATTCTAAAGTATAATGCTCCAAGGAAGCCTTTAGATCGGTAAATCTACCATTACTCTATTTGAGAATTAGTTTATAAAGATTACATGTTGCGAAAATGGCTCACTTTAAATATCTTAGTTGCAAGAACTGTCAACGGGTTACATTTAGCAACTACTGTAATTTTGTGTTGAGGTAGTTTAGATTTAAATGCGATAATTGTAATATACGCCTTCATAATACCATTAGAAATAATGGATCACAACAAATATATCTAATCTCTATAAAATGTTTTCGCAATCACGTCGCCATCATCAGTCACTATGGTACAGTGACTGTTGGTCACTAATGATTTCAGATTAGTCATCGGAAGATCTTTAATAATTTAAAACCCAAATCCGACACACGCAGTTCAAAACAAAATATAAAACAATTTATAATAATATTTCACTCCTTCTCTGGTCGCTGTGTGAGTATAGGAAAGGACAAAACACACTTATGTAAGTAAAAAACAATATATTACAAAGATGTCATGCATATTAAAACTACGTGACACGTGTCTCATAGAATATCTTGTGCAGCCATGAACACTAAGTAGAAAATATAAATTATTTAAAATAAAGTAATGTCACAGAATAATTATATTCAAGGGATCTCGTTCCTTCACGAAAGTAGGCCTAAACATTTCCATTAATAATTCCAAGTAAAATATATTTTCCATGGTTTAATTGATTTTAAATATTATCTCATATGAAAAACAAATATATAGGCAATAGCCTTAATAGGATTAGGGAAATGTATAAACGTGTAGGTATCTAACACACGGAAGGGGTAAGATTAAAAGCTGGCCCTAATACAGCTGCTATACCCTACCTTCTCAACGAAAAAGTGAGCTAAATTTGTCAAACTACAAACTCTATACCACATTTAAAGAACTAAAAACATGTTTATCCTATTTCAGGCTGTGAAAAGATATATAAATAAATGAAATTAAATAAATATTGAAATACCTCTGCGACTGGTATTTCTGTGTACATCGACATTTTGTCTAGATGGCGTTGAAGATGCCATTTCCCCAGGATCTGAAACAAAACAAGTTCACAATTAAAAACCCATTTTAAATAGAAGAATTTGCATTCATGCTTCTAAATACCACCTGTTTAGCGCGGTATTCTAAAGATATAGCGCCTTAAATATGGTTTTAGATTGTTGATGGTTGAAAGTTTGCTCTATGAGAATTAGTTTATATAAATGTTGAGAAAATTGGTAGGTTATTATGTACAGTGCGAGTAGGTCATTGATGATGTAAGCGTGGTTTCCGAAACAAGTTTAATGATACTAAACATTTCTGTTGTGATAATCGAGTATTAGTGTTTTCATGTAGGTTTTATAATACAATAAATGTTTCTCACAAGAAAGGCCCAAACAATGAAAAACAAAATAAAGAACAATTTCTCTAGATTTTCACCAGCTGTCTGATCAAATTCTTAACCATAAGGAACCTTATTCCTTATTGGAAACTAAATTTAAAAGTATTATTAAGAAAATAATATTTATTGTAATTTACCTCAATTTAAATATTTTATGGTATGAAGTACAAAACGTTGGACTAGGAAATTGCCATAAACCTCCATGTCTGTAACACAGAGTAGATTTTAGCCCCTGTACCTACTTGAAAAAGCAACGCCAAAATTATATTACAAGGCCATTTATTTTCTGACGTAGGTCTACGCTAAAATGCAGAAAAATTACTGTGATAAAATAATAGTGTGCAAAATATTAATTTCGAGCTCCTAAAATGTGTTTTCCAAAATGTATATACGAATGTAAGAATATGTGGCGAAATGCGCCAACTGTGGTGGTGACCACCCAGCGCGATCCTACAACTGTCCTACCTTTAAGGAAGAGAAAGCTATCCTAGGCATCATGGCGAAAGACAAGCTGTCGTTTCCAGAGGCCAAAAAACTCTGGATAATTTACCTAACACTTGAAAAAGAATTTACATCTATTAAAGATTGCCCAAATAGCTCGTCAAACGTTTTTGGAGTTTGTACTGGTTCTAAAACAGAAAAATCATTAACGATTTCTTAAATGTAAATGAAACTTCTCAAAAATTATTAAGTCATGCCTAGTTAAAATCCTAATAATAGATACATGAGACATATTTTTGACAAAATAGCAATTCTTTAAGATTTGATGTTTTAAATTTTTTTTCTTGATAACAGGCGAATCACAATTAAATACTCTATCGATCACAAAAAACTCTATCGATCCACTCAGCCAAAGGCAGACAGTAAGACTTATGCCGCTACCCTGACCGCTTCAAAATCGTCTTGTACCAACTGTGCTGAGCTGTCCAAAAAGATTGAAGCTCTAACTGAACAAGTGTCTCGCCTTTTGTGCTTAGTCACAAATGGTCCGTCTTTAAATTTGGTACAACCTGCAGCAACGGATAGTGTTTTACCTCGTGTACCTATTTCTTCCACTAGGGGGATTGGAGCACGAAGTAAATCACTAAGCGAGCCTTGTGTTTCTGTGCAGAAGATATTATCAACGGGTAGTAAACCTTCGGTGCAGAAGACGTTGGAAAAATCACAATACTCTGGACGTTATTTATCGTCAGGAGTTATTGCAGATTCAAGAAACTCACCAACACACTGTGACTATATTCACAGACGGTTCAAAACTGGACAATGGGATAGGTTGTGCATTTTATATGGAAGGACAAACTTTCACTTACGGATTGCCCTCAGCCTGTAGTGCTTTTACTGCAGAACTTTATGCAATTTTCCAAGCTTTAAGATCAATTCCGTCTGCAAAATCTAAATATCTTGTGTGTTGTGATTCCAAAAGTGCTCTCCAGGCTATTCAGGAAATGTACACTAAGAACCCTTTAGTTGGAGACATCTTGTGCTCTATATACAGGCTCCAATTACGAGGTGTCATTTCTCTGGGTGCCTGGTCACTGTGGAATATTCGGAAACACTAAAGCAGATGAAGGTGCAAAATTAGCTACAGGTATGTTGCCATCGACACAACGTGTGATGGCATCAGATTTTGTATGCAAAGTTAAAACTACACTATTCTCTGTTTGGAATGAAGAATGGCAAAATGTAAATAGAAACAAGCTGAGGGACATCAAAAATACCGTCCGACCATGGAGGACATCTGTTCGTTCGAATCGTAGGGAGGAAGTGGTGGCTATAAAATCACTGTGTGTTGGGTCTACTTGCCACCACAAGAAAACCTGCATCACAGTGATTTAGTGAATTTGATAAGCTAGTTACCAACTCCGTTCTTATTGGTAGGGGATTTTAATGCCCACCATTCGTCTTGGGGATCTCCGACTAGGAACTCTCGAGGTGATCTTGTTGAGAGTGTAAGAACGGAACTAAACTTATGTCTGCTAAATGACGGCTCTCCTAACAGTAGTTACAGGCCTATATCACTTACAAGCATCTTGTGCAAACTACTGGAGAAGATGGTCAACCGCCGTCTTGTCTGGTACTTAGAACCTTCTTAGCAACGAACAATGTGGTTTCAGACTAGGGCGATCATCAGTTGACCAACTTAACTTTAGTTAGGCGATGATAACCTAAATAGGTTTTTCGCCTGGAAAGGGTACAACAACAAATACAATGCTAGCTCTGCATAGATGCTAATAATTGTGAAAGTGTTTCAAAAACCGGGTGCTTATATCCACTAATATAGGATACAACAACAAAATACAATGCTTGCTTTGCATTAATGTTAATAAGTTACAAGAAATTCTTAAACAAGTTACTTCCATCAATCCTATTGGCTATAAGGGTAAACATCTATAACTTACGGCAATGCAAGGTATATCTCTTGTCCCTAATGCATGTATTAACTAATTATCATTTGATAGTGAAAGATAAATATTAAGAAAATTAGTGCTTACTATTTCTAGTGCGCAATTTATACCCCTCTCTCAAGCTTTCCCTTGGAGGAGTTTGTCCTTTATAACAGGACTCCTACGCATATCGACTCCTTGAATCTGAAACAAAACAAGTTCCTATATAGCATCAGTTCAGCTCTGTATTCTAAAGTATAATGCTCCAAGGAAGCCTTTAGATTGGTAAATCTACCATTACTCTATTTGAGAATTAGTTTATAAAGATTACATGTTGCGAAAATGGCTCACTTTAAATATCTTAGTTGCAAGAACTGTCAACGGGTTACATTTAGCAACTACTGTAATTTTGTGTTGAGGTAGTTTAGATTTAAATGCGATAATTGTAATATACGCCTTCATAATACCATTAGAAATAATGGATCACAACAAATATATCTAATCTCTATAAAATGTTTTCGCAATCACGTCGCCATCATCAGTCACTATGGTACAGTGACTGTTGGTCACTAATGATTTCAGATTAGTCATCGGAAGATCTTTAATAATTTAAAACCCAAATCCGACACACGCAGTTCAAAACAAAATATAAAACAATTTATAATAATATTTCACTCCTTCTCTGGTCGCTGTGTGAGTATAGGAAAGGACAAAACACACTTATGTAAGTAAAAAACAATATATTACAAAGATGTCATGCATATTAAAACTACGTGACACGTGTCTCATAGAATATCTTGTGCAGCCATGAACACTAAGTAGAAAATATAAATTATTTAAAATAAAGTAATGTCACAGAATAATTATATTCAAGGGATCTCGTTCCTTCACGAAAGTAGGCCTAAACATTTCCATTAATAATTCCAAGTAAAATATATTTTCCATGGTTTAATTGATTTTAAATATTATCTCATATGAAAAACAAATATATAGGCAATAGCCTTAATAGGATTAGGGAAATGTATAAACGTGTAGGTATCTAACACACGGAAGGAGTAAGATTAAAAGCTGGCCCTAATACAGCTGCTATACCCTACCTTCTCAACGAAAAAGTGAGCTAAATTTGTCAAACTACAAACTCTATACCACATTTAAAGAACTAAAAACATGTTTATCCTATTTCAGGCTGTGAAAAGATATATAAATAAATGAAATTAAATAAATATTGAAATACCTCTGCGACTGGTATTTCTGTGTACATCGACATTTTGTCTAGATGGCGTTGAAGATGCCATTTCCCCAGGATCTGAAACAAAACAAGTTCACAATTAAAAACCCATTTTAAATAGAAGAATTTGCATTCATGCTTCTAAATACCACCTGTTTAGCGCGGTATTCTAAAGATATAGCGCCTTAAATATGGTTTTAGATTGTTGATGGTTGAAAGTTTGCTCTATGAGAATTAGTTTATATAAATGTTGAGAAAATTGGTAGGTTATTATGTACAGTGCGAGTAGGTCATTGATGATGTAAGCGTGGTTTCCGAAACAAGTTTAATGATACTAAACATTTCTGTTGTGATAATCGAGTATTAGTGTTTTCATGTAGGTTTTATAATACAATAAATGTTTCTCACAAGAAAGGCCCAAACAATGAAAAACAAAATAAAGAACAATTTCTCTAGATTTTCACCAGCTGTCTGATCAAATTCTTAACCATAAGGAACCTTATTCCTTATTGGAAACTAAATTTAAAAGTATTATTAAGAAAATAATATTTATTGTAATTTACCTCAATTTAAATATTTTATGGTATGAAGTACAAAACGTTGGACTAGGAAATTGCCATAAACCTCCATGTCTGTAACACAGAGTAGATTTTAGCCCCTGTACCTACTTGAAAAAGCAACGCCAAAATTATATTACAAGGCCATTTATTTTCTGACGTAGGTCTACGCTAAAATGCAGAAAAATTACTGTGATAAAATAATAGTGTGCAAAATATTAATTTCGAGCTCCTAAAATGTGTTTTCCAAAATGTATATACGAATGTAAGAATATGTGGCGAAATGCGCCAACTGTGGTGGTGACCACCCAGCGCGATCCTACAACTGTCCTACCTTTAAGGAAGAGAAAGCTATCCTAGGCATCATGGCGAAAGACAAGCTGTCGTTTCCAGAGGCCAAAAAACTCTGGATAATTTACCTAACACTTGAAAAAGAATTTACATCTATTAAAGATTGCCCAAATAGCTCGTCAAACGTTTTTGGAGTTTGTACTGGTTCTAAAACAGAAAAATCATTAACGATTTCTTAAATGTAAATGAAACTTCTCAAAAATTATTAAGTCATGCCTAGTTAAAATCCTAATAATAGATACATGAGACATATTTTTGACAAAATAGCAATTCTTTAAGATTTGATGTTTTAAATTTTTTTTCTTGATAACAGGCGAATCACAATTAAATACTCTATCGATCACAAAAAAACTCTATCGATCCACTCAGCCAAAGGCAGACAGTAAGACTTATGCCGCTACCCTGACCGCTTCAAAATCGTCTTGTACCAACTGTGCTGAGCTGTCCAAAAAGATTGAAGCTCTAACTGAACAAGTGTCTCGCCTTTTGTGCTTAGTCACAAATGGTCCGTCTTTAAATTTGGTACAACCTGCAGCAACGGATAGTGTTTTACCTCGTGTACCTATTTCTTCCACTAGGGGGATTGGAGCACGAAGTAAATCACTAAGCGAGCCTTGTGTTTCTGTGCAGAAGATATTATCAACGGGTAGTAAACCTTCGGTGCAGAAGACGTTGGAAAAATCACAATACTCTGGACGTTATTTATCGTCAGGAGTTATTGCAGATTCAAGAAACTCACCAACACACTGTGACTATATTCACAGACGGTTCAAAACTGGACAATGGGATAGGTTGTGCATTTTATATGGAAGGACAAACTTTCACTTACGGATTGCCCTCAGCCTGTAGTGCTTTTACTGCAGAACTTTATGCAATTTTCCAAGCTTTAAGATCAATTCCGTCTGCAAAATCTAAATATCTTGTGTGTTGTGATTCCAAAAGTGCTCTCCAGGCTATTCAGGAAATGTACACTAAGAACCCTTTAGTTGGAGACATCTTGTGCTCTATATACAGGCTCCAATTACGAGGTGTCATTTCTCTGGGTGCCTGGTCACTGTGGAATATTCGGAAACACTAAAGCAGATGAAGGTGCAAAATTAGCTACAGGTATGTTGCCATCGACACAACGTGTGATGGCATCAGATTTTGTATGCAAAGTTAAAACTACACTATTCTCTGTTTGGAATGAAGAATGGCAAAATGTAAATAGAAACAAGCTGAGGGACATCAAAAATACCGTCCGACCATGGAGGACATCTGTTCGTTCGAATCGTAGGGAGGAAGTGGTGGCTATAAAATCACTGTGTGTTGGGTCTACTTGCCACCACAAGAAAACCTGCATCACAGTGATTTAGTGAATTTGATAAGCTAGTTACCAACTCCGTTCTTATTGGTAGGGGATTTTAATGCCCACCATTCGTCTTGGGGATCTCCGACTAGGAACTCTCGAGGTGATCTTGTTGAGAGTGTAAGAACGGAACTAAACTTATGTCTGCTAAATGACGGCTCTCCTAACAGTAGTTACAGGCCTATATCACTTACAAGCATCTTGTGCAAACTACTGGAGAAGATGGTCAACCGCCGTCTTGTCTGGTACTTAGAAACCAACAACCTTCTTAGCAACGAACAATGTGGTTTCAGACTAGGGCGATCATCAGTTGACCAACTTAACTTTAGTTAGGCGATGATAACCTAAATAGGTTTTTCGCCTGGAAAGGGTACAACAACAAATACAATGCTAGCTCTGCATAGATGCTAATAATTGTGAAAGTGTTTCAAAAACCGGGTGCTTATATCCACTAATATAGGATACAACAACAAAATACAATGCTTGCTTTGCATTAATGTTAATAAGTTACAAGAAATTCTTAAACAAGTTACTTCCATCAATCCTATTGGCTATAAGGGTAAACATCTATAACTTACGGCAATGCAAGGTATATCTCTTGTCCCTAATGCATGTATTAACTAATTATCATTTGATAGTGAAAGATAAATATTAAGAAAATTAGTGCTTACTATTTCTAGTGCGCAATTTATACCCCTCTCTCAAGCTTTCCCTTGGAGGAGTTTGTCCTTTATAACAGGACTCCTACGCATATCGACTCCTTGAATCTGAAACAAAACAAGTTCCTATATAGCATCAGTTCAGCTCTGTATTCTAAAGTATAATGCTCCAAGGAAGCCTTTAGATTGGTAAATCTACCATTACTCTATTTGAGAATTAGTTTATAAAGATTACATGTTGCGAAAATGGCTCACTTTAAATATCTTAGTTGCAAGAACTGTCAACGGGTTACATTTAGCAACTACTGTAGTTTTGTGTTGAGGTAGTTTAGATTTAAATGCGATAATTGTAATATACGCCTTCATAATACCATTAGAAATAATGGATCACAACAAATATATCTAATCTCTATAAAATGTTTTCGCAATCACGTCGCCATCATCAGTCACTATGGTACAGTGACTGTTGGTCACTAATGATTTCAGATTAGTCATCGGAAGATCTTTAATAATTTAAAACCCAAATCCGACACACGCAGTTCAAAACAAAATATAAAACAATTTATAATAATATTTCACTCCTTCTCTGGTCGCTGTGTGAGTATAGGAAAGGACAAAACACACTTATGTAAGTAAAAAACAATATATTACAAAGATGTCATGCATATTAAAACTACGTGACACGTGTCTCATAGAATATCTTGTGCAGCCATGAACACTAAATAGAAAATATAAATTATTTAAAATAAAGTAATGTCACAGAATAATTATATTCAAGGGATCTCGTTCCTTCACGAAAGTAGGCCTAAACATTTCCATTAATAATTCCAAGTAAAATATATTTTCCATGGTTTAATTGATTTTAAATATTATCTCATATGAAAAACAAATATATAGGCAATAGCCTTAATAGGATTAGGGAAATGTATAAACGTGTAGGTATCTAACACACGGAAGGAGTAAGATTAAAAGCTGGCCCTAATACAGCTGCTATACCCTACCTTCTCAACGAAAAAGTGAGCTAAATTTGTCAAACTACAAACTCTATACCACATTTAAAGAACTAAAAACATGTTTATCCTATTTCAGGCTGTGAAAAGATATATAAATAAATGAAATTAAATAAATATTGAAATACCTCTGCGACTGGTATTTCTGTGTACATCGACATTTTGTCTAGATGGCGTTGAAGATGCCATTTCCCCAGGATCTGAAACAAAACAAGTTCACAATTAAAAACCTATTTTAAATAGAAGAATTTGCATTCATGCTTCTAAATACCACCTGTTTAGCGCGGTATTCTAAAGATATAGCGCCTTAAATATGGTTTTAGATTGTTGATGGTTGAAAGTTTGCTCTATGAGAATTAGTTTATATAAATGTTGAGAAAATTGGTAGGTTATTATGTACAGTGCGAGTAGGTCATTGATGATGTAAGCGTGGTTTCCGAAACAAGTTTAATGATACTAAACATTTCTGTTGTGATAATCGAGTATTAGTGTTTTCATGTAGGTTTTATAATACAATAAATGTTTCTCACAAGAAAGGCCCAAACAATGAAAAACAAAATAAAGAACAATTTCTCTAGATTTTCACCAGCTGTCTGATCAAATTCTTAACCATAAGGAACCTTATTCCTTATTGGAAACTAAATTTAAAAGTATTATTAAGAAAATAATATTTATTGTAATTTACCTCAATTTAAATATTTTATGGTATGAAGTACAAAACGTTGGACTAGGAAATTGCCATAAACCTCCATGTCTGTAACACAGAGTAGATTTTAGCCCCTGTACCTACTTGAAAAAGCAACGCCAAAATTATATTACAAGGCCATTTATTTTCTGACGTAGGTCTACGCTAAAATGCAGAAAAATTACTGTGATAAAATAATAGTGTGCAAAATATTAATTTCGAGCTCCTAAAATGTGTTTTCCAAAATGTATATACGAATGTAAGAATATGTGGCGAAATGCGCCAACTGTGGTGGTGACCACCCAGCGCGATCCTACAACTGTCCTACCTTTAAGGAAGAGAAAGCTATCCTAGGCGTCATGGCGAAAGACAAGCTGTCGTTTCCAGAGGCCAAAAAACTCTGGATAATTTACCTAACACTTGAAAAAGAATTTACATCTATTAAAGATTGCCCAAATAGCTCGTCAAACGTTTTTGGAGTTTGTACTGGTTCTAAAACAGAAAAATCATTAACGATTTCTTAAATGTAAATGAAACTTCTCAAAAATTATTAAGTCATGCCTAGTTAAAATCCTAATAATAGATACATGAGACATATTTTTGACAAAATAGCAATTCTTTAAGATTTGATGTTTTAAATTTTTTTTCTTGATAACAGGCGAATCACAATTAAATACTCTATCGATCACAAAAAACTCTATCGATCCACTCAGCCAAAGGCAGACAGTAAGACTTATGCCGCTACCCTGACCGCTTCAAAATCGTCTTGTACCAACTGTGCTGAGCTGTCCAAAAAGATTGAAGCTCTAACTGAACAAGTGTCTCGCCTTTTGTGCTTAGTCACAAATGGTCCGTCTTTAAATTTGGTACAACCTGCAGCAACGGATAGTGTTTTACCTCGTGTACCTATTTCTTCCACTAGGGGGATTGGAGCACGAAGTAAATCACTAAGCGAGCCTTGTGTTTCTGTGCAGAAGATATTATCAACGGGTAGTAAACCTTCGGTGCAGAAGACGTTGGAAAAATCACAATACTCTGGACGTTATTTATCGTCAGGAGTTATTGCAGATTCAAGAAACTCACCAACACACTGTGACTATATTCACAGACGGTTCAAAACTGGACAATGGGATAGGTTGTGCATTTTATATGGAAGGACAAACTTTCACTTACGGATTGCCCTCAGCCTGTAGTGCTTTTACTGCAGAACTTTATGCAATTTTCCAAGCTTTAAGATCAATTCCGTCTGCAAAATCTAAATATCTTGTGTGTTGTGATTCCAAAAGTGCTCTCCAGGCTATTCAGGAAATGTACACTAAGAACCCTTTAGTTGGAGACATCTTGTGCTCTATATACAGGCTCCAATTACGAGGTGTCATTTCTCTGGGTGCCTGGTCACTGTGGAATATTCGGAAACACTAAAGCAGATGAAGGTGCAAAATTAGCTACAGGTATGTTGCCATCGACACAACGTGTGATGGCATCAGATTTTGTATGCAAAGTTAAAACTACACTATTCTCTGTTTGGAATGAAGAATGGCAAAATGTAAATAGAAACAAGCTGAGGGACATCAAAAATACCGTCCGACCATGGAGGACATCTGTTCGTTCGAATCGTAGGGAGGAAGTGGTGGCTATAAAATCACTGTGTGTTGGGTCTACTTGCCACCACAAGAAAACCTGCATCACAGTGATTTAGTGAATTTGATAAGCTAGTTACCAACTCCGTTCTTATTGGTAGGGGATTTTAATGCCCACCATTCGTCTTGGGGATCTCCGACTAGGAACTCTCGAGGTGATCTTGTTGAGAGTGTAAGAACGGAACTAAACTTATGTCTGCTAAATGACGGCTCTCCTAACAGTAGTTACAGGCCTATATCACTTACAAGCATCTTGTGCAAACTACTGGAGAAGATGGTCAACCGCCGTCTTGTCTGGTACTTAGAAACCAACAACCTTCTTAGCAACGAACAATGTGGTTTCAGACTAGGGCGATCATCAGTTGACCAACTTAACTTTAGTTAGGCGATGATAACCTAAATAGGTTTTTCGCCTGGAAAGGGTACAACAACAAATACAATGCTAGCTCTGCATAGATGCTAATAATTGTGAAAGTGTTTCAAAAACCGGGTGCTTATATCCACTAATATAGGATACAACAACAAAATACAATGCTTGCTTTGCATTAATGTTAATAAGTTACAAGAAATTCTTAAACAAGTTACTTCCATCAATCCTATTGGCTATAAGGGTAAACATCTATAACTTACGGCAATGCAAGGTATATCTCTTGTCCCTAATGCATGTATTAACTAATTATCATTTGATAGTGAAAGATAAATATTAAGAAAATTAGTGCTTACTATTTCTAGTGCGCAATTTATACCCCTCTCTCAAGCTTTCCCTTGGAGGAGTTTGTCCTTTATAACAGGACTCCTACGCATATCGACTCCTTGAATCTGAAACAAAACAAGTTCCTATATAGCATCAGTTCAGCTCTGTATTCTAAAGTATAATGCTCCAAGGAAGCCTTTAGATTGGTAAATCTACCATTACTCTATTTGAGAATTAGTTTATAAAGATTACATGTTGCGAAAATGGCTCACTTTAAATATCTTAGTTGCAAGAACTGTCAACGGGTTACATTTAGCAACTACTGTAATTTTGTGTTGAGGTAGTTTAGATTTAAATGCGATAATTGTAATATACGCCTTCATAATACCATTAGAAATAATGGATCACAACAAATATATCTAATCTCTATAAAATGTTTTCGCAATCACGTCGCCATCATCAGTCACTATGGTACAGTGACTGTTGGTCACTAATGATTTCAGATTAGTCATCGGAAGATCTTTAATAATTTAAAACCCAAATCCGACACACGCAGTTCAAAACAAAATATAAAACAATTTATAATAATATTTCACTCCTTCTCTGGTCGCTGTGTGAGTATAGGAAAGGACAAAACACACTTATGTAAGTAAAAAACAATATATTACAAAGATGTCATGCATATTAAAACTACGTGACACGTGTCTCATAGAATATCTTGTGCAGCCATGAACACTAAGTAGAAAATATAAATTATTTAAAATAAAGTAATGTCACAGAATAATTATATTCAAGGGATCTCGTTCCTTCACGAAAGTAGGCCTAAACATTTCCATTAATAATTCCAAGTAAAATATATTTTCCATGGTTTAATTGATTTTAAATATTATCTCATATGAAAAACAAATATATAGGCAATAGCCTTAATAGGATTAGGGAAATGTATAAACGTGTAGGTATCTAACACACGGAAGGGGTAAGATTAAAATCTGGCCCTAATACAGCTGCTATACCCTACCTTCTCAACGAAAAAGTGAGCTAAATTTGTCAAACTACAAACTCTATACCACATTTAAAGAACTAAAAACATGTTTATCCTATTTCAGGCTGTGAAAAGATATATAAATAAATGAAATTAAATAAATATTGAAATACCTCTGCGACTGGTATTTCTGTGTACATCGACATTTTGTCTAGATGGCGTTGAAGATGCCATTTCCCCAGGATCTGAAACAAAACAAGTTCACAATTAAAAACCCATTTTAAATAGAAGAATTTGCATTCATGCTTCTAAATACCACCTGTTTAGCGCGGTATTCTAAAGATATAGCGCCTTAAATATGGTTTTAGATTGTTGATGGTTGAAAGTTTGCTCTATGAGAATTAGTTTATATAAATGTTGAGAAAATTGGTAGGTTATTATGTACAGTGCGAGTAGGTCATTGATGATGTAAGCGTGGTTTCCGAAACAAGTTTAATGATACTAAACATTTCTGTTGTGATAATCGAGTATTAGTGTTTTCATGTAGGTTTTATAATACAATAAATGTTTCTCACAAGAAAGGCCCAAACAATGAAAAACAAAATAAAGAACAATTTCTCTAGATTTTCACCAGCTGTCTGATCAAATTCTTAACCATAAGGAACCTTATTCCTTATTGGAAACTAAATTTAAAAGTATTATTAAGAAAATAATATTTATTGTAATTTACCTCAATTTAAATATTTTATGGTATGAAGTACAAAACGTTGGACTAGGAAATTGCCATAAACCTCCATGTCTGTAACACAGAGTAGATTTTAGCCCCTGTACCTACTTGAAAAAGCAACGCCAAAATTATATTACAAGGCCATTTATTTTCTGACGTAGGTCTACGCTAAAATGCAGAAAAATTACTGTGATAAAATAATAGTGTGCAAAATATTAATTTCGAGCTCCTAAAATGTGTTTTCCAAAATGTATATACGAATGTAAGAATATGTGGCGAAATGCGCCAACTGTGGTGGTGACCACCCAGCGCGATCCTACAACTGTCCTACCTTTAAGGAAGAGAAAGCTATCCTAGGCATCATGGCGAAAGACAAGCTGTCGTTTCCAGAGGCCAAAAAACTCTGGATAATTTACCTAACACTTGAAAAAGAATTTACATCTATTAAAGATTGCCCAAATAGCTCGTCAAACGTTTTTGGAGTTTGTACTGGTTCTAAAACAGAAAAATCATTAACGATTTCTTAAATGTAAATGAAACTTCTCAAAAATTATTAAGTCATGCCTAGTTAAAATCCTAATAATAGATACATGAGACATATTTTTGACAAAATAGCAATTCTTTAAGATTTGATGTTTTAAATTTTTTTTCTTGATAACAGGCGAATCACAATTAAATACTCTATCGATCACAAAAAACTCTATCGATCCACTCAGCCAAAGGCAGACAGTAAGACTTATGCCGCTACCCTGACCGCTTCAAAATCGTCTTGTACCAACTGTGCTGAGCTGTCCAAAAAGATTGAAGCTCTAACTGAACAAGTGTCTCGCCTTTTGTGCTTAGTCACAAATGGTCCGTCTTTAAATTTGGTACAACCTGCAGCAACGGATAGTGTTTTACCTCGTGTACCTATTTCTTCCACTAGGGGGATTGGAGCACGAAGTAAATCACTAAGCGAGCCTTGTGTTTCTGTGCAGAAGATATTATCAACGGGTAGTAAACCTTCGGTGCAGAAGACGTTGGAAAAATCACAATACTCTGGACGTTATTTATCGTCAGGAGTTATTGCAGATTCAAGAAACTCACCAACACACTGTGACTATATTCACAGACGGTTCAAAACTGGACAATGGGATAGGTTGTGCATTTTATATGGAAGGACAAACTTTCACTTACGGATTGCCCTCAGCCTGTAGTGCTTTTACTGCAGAACTTTATGCAATTTTCCAAGCTTTAAGATCAATTCCGTCTGCAAAATCTAAATATCTTGTGTGTTGTGATTCCAAAAGTGCTCTCCAGGCTATTCAGGAAATGTACACTAAGAACCCTTTAGTTGGAGACATCTTGTGCTCTATATACAGGCTCCAATTACGAGGTGTCATTTCTCTGGGTGCCTGGTCACTGTGGAATATTCGGAAACACTAAAGCAGATGAAGGTGCAAAATTAGCTACAGGTATGTTGCCATCGACACAACGTGTGATGGCATCAGATTTTGTATGCAAAGTTAAAACTACACTATTCTCTGTTTGGAATGAAGAATGGCAAAATGTAAATAGAAACAAGCTGAGGGACATCAAAAATACCGTCCGACCATGGAGGACATCTGTTCGTTCGAATCGTAGGGAGGAAGTGGTGGCTATAAAATCACTGTGTGTTGGGTCTACTTGCCACCACAAGAAAACCTGCATCACAGTGATTTAGTGAATTTGATAAGCTAGTTACCAACTCCGTTCTTATTGGTAGGGGATTTTAATGCCCACCATTCGTCTTGGGGATCTCCGACTAGGAACTCTCGAGGTGATCTTGTTGAGAGTGTAAGAACGGAACTAAACTTATGTCTGCTAAATGACGGCTCTCCTAACAGTAGTTACAGGCCTATATCACTTACAAGCATCTTGTGCAAACTACTGGAGAAGATGGTCAACCGCCGTCTTGTCTGGTACTTAGAAACCAACAACCTTCTTAGCAACGAACAATGTGGTTTCAGACTAGGGCGATCATCAGTTGACCAACTTAACTTTAGTTAGGCGATGATAACCTAAATAGGTTTTTCGCCTGGAAAGGGTACAACAACAAATACAATGCTAGCTCTGCATAGATGCTAATAATTGTGAAAGTGTTTCAAAAACCGGGTGCTTATATCCACTAATATAGGATACAACAACAAAATACAATGCTTGCTTTGCATTAATGTTAATAAGTTACAAGAAATTCTTAAACAAGTTACTTCCATCAATCCTATTGGCTATAAGGGTAAACATCTATAACTTACGGCAATGCAAGGTATATCTCTTGTCCCTAATGCATGTATTAACTAATTATCATTTGATAGTGAAAGATAAATATTAAGAAAATTAGTGCTTACTATTTCTAGTGCGCAATTTATACCCCTCTCTCAAGCTTTCCCTTGGAGGAGTTTGTCCTTTATAACAGGACTCCTACGCATATCGACTCCTTGAATCTGAAACAAAACAAGTTCCTATATAGCATCAGTTCAGCTCTGTATTCTAAAGTATAATGCTCCAAGGAAGCCTTTAGATTGGTAAATCTACCATTACTCTATTTGAGAATTAGTTTATAAAGATTACATGTTGCGAAAATGGCTCACTTTAAATATCTTAGTTGCAAGAACTGTCAACGGGTTACATTTAGCAACTACTGTAATTTTGTGTTGAGGTAGTTTAGATTTAAATGCGATAATTGTAATATACGCCTTCATAATACCATTAGAAATAATGGATCACAACAAATATATCTAATCTCTATAAAATGTTTTCGCAATCACGTCGCCATCATCAGTCACTATGGTACAGTGACTGTTGGTCACTAATGATTTCAGATTAGTCATCGGAAGATCTTTAATAATTTAAAACCCAAATCCGACACACGCAGTTCAAAACAAAATATAAAACAATTTATAATAATATTTCACTCCTTCTCTGGTCGCTGTGTGAGTATAGGAAAGGACAAAACACACTTATGTAAGTAAAAAACAATATATTACAAAGATGTCATGCATATTAAAACTACGTGACACGTGTCTCATAGAATATCTTGTGCAGCCATGAACACTAAGTAGAAAATATAAATTATTTAAAATAAAGTAATGTCACAGAATAATTATATTCAAGGGATCTCGTTCCTTCACGAAAGTAGGCCTAAACATTTCCATTAATAATTCCAAGTAAAATATATTTTCCATGGTTTAATTGATTTTAAATATTATCTCATATGAAAAACAAATATATAGGCAATAGCCTTAATAGGATTAGGGAAATGTATAAACGTGTAGGTATCTAACACACGGAAGGGGTAAGATTAAAAGCTGGCCCTAATACAGCTGCTATACCCTACCTTCTCAACGAAAAAGTGAGCTAAATTTGTCAAACTACAAACTCTATACCACATTTAAAGAACTAAAAACATGTTTATCCTATTTCAGGCTGTGAAAAGATATATAAATAAATGAAATTAAATAAATATTGAAATACCTCTGCGACTGGTATTTCTGTGTACATCGACATTTTGTCTAGATGGCGTTGAAGATGCCATTTCCCCAGGATCTGAAACAAAACAAGTTCACAATTAAAAACCCATTTTAAATAGAAGAATTTGCATTCATGCTTCTAAATACCACCTGTTTAGCGCGGTATTCTAAAGATATAGCGCCTTAAATATGGTTTTAGATTGTTGATGGTTGAAAGTTTGCTCTATGAGAATTAGTTTATATAAATGTTGAGAAAATTGGTAGGTTATTATGTACAGTGCGAGTAGGTCATTGATGATGTAAGCGTGGTTTCCGAAACAAGTTTAATGATACTAAACATTTCTGTTGTGATAATCGAGTATTAGTGTTTTCATGTAGGTTTTATAATACAATAAATGTTTCTCACAAGAAAGGCCCAAACAATGAAAAACAAAATAAAGAACAATTTCTCTAGATTTTCACCAGCTGTCTGATCAAATTCTTAACCATAAGGAACCTTATTCCTTATTGGAAACTAAATTTAAAAGTATTATTAAGAAAATAATATTTATTGTAATTTACCTCAATTTAAATATTTTATGGTATGAAGTACAAAACGTTGGACTAGGAAATTGCCATAAACCTCCATGTCTGTAACACAGAGTAGATTTTAGCCCCTGTACCTACTTGAAAAAGCAACGCCAAAATTATATTACAAGGCCATTTATTTTCTGACGTAGGTCTACGCTAAAATGCAGAAAAATTACTGTGATAAAATAATAGTGTGCAAAATATTAATTTCGAGCTCCTAAAATGTGTTTTCCAAAATGTATATACGAATGTAAGAATATGTGGCGAAATGCGCCAACTGTGGTGGTGACCACCCAGCGCGATCCTACAACTGTCCTACCTTTAAGGAAGAGAAAGCTATCCTAGGCATCATGGCGAAAGACAAGCTGTCGTTTCCAGAGGCCAAAAAACTCTGGATAATTTACCTAACACTTGAAAAAGAATTTACATCTATTAAAGATTGCCCAAATAGCTCGTCAAACGTTTTTGGAGTTTGTACTGGTTCTAAAACAGAAAAATCATTAACGATTTCTTAAATGTAAATGAAACTTCTCAAAAATTATTAAGTCATGCCTAGTTAAAATCCTAATAATAGATACATGAGACATATTTTTGACAAAATAGCAATTCTTTAAGATTTGATGTTTTAAATTTTTTTTCTTGATAACAGGCGAATCACAATTAAATACTCTATCGATCACAAAAAACTCTATCGATCCACTCAGCCAAAGGCAGACAGTAAGACTTATGCCGCTACCCTGACCGCTTCAAAATCGTCTTGTACCAACTGTGCTGAGCTGTCCAAAAAGATTGAAGCTCTAACTGAACAAGTGTCTCGCCTTTTGTGGTTAGTCACAAATGGTCCGTCTTTAAATTTGGTACAACCTGCAGCAACGGATAGTGTTTTACCTCGTGTACCTATTTCTTCCACTAGGGGGATTGGAGCACGAAGTAAATCACTAAGCGAGCCTTGTGTTTCTGTGCAGAAGATATTATCAACGGGTAGTAAACCTTCGGTGCAGAAGACGTTGGAAAAATCACAATACTCTGGACGTTATTTATCGTCAGGAGTTATTGCAGATTCAAGAAACTCACCAACACACTGTGACTATATTCACAGACGGTTCAAAACTGGACAATGGGATAGGTTGTGCATTTTATATGGAAGGACAAACTTTCACTTACGGATTGCCCTCAGCCTGTAGTGCTTTTACTGCAGAACTTTATGCAATTTTCCAAGCTTTAAGATCAATTCCGTCTGCAAAATCTAAATATCTTGTGTGTTGTGATTCCAAAAGTGCTCTCCAGGCTATTCAGGAAATGTACACTAAGAACCCTTTAGTTGGAGACATCTTGTGCTCTATATACAGGCTCCAATTACGAGGTGTCATTTCTCTGGGTGCCTGGTCACTGTGGAATATTCGGAAACACTAAAGCAGATGAAGGTGCAAAATTAGCTACAGGTATGTTGCCATCGACACAACGTGTGATGGCATCAGATTTTGTATGCAAAGTTAAAACTACACTATTCTCTGTTTGGAATGAAGAATGGCAAAATGTAAATAGAAACAAGCTGAGGGACATCAAAAATACCGTCCGACCATGGAGGACATCTGTTCGTTCGAATCGTAGGGAGGAAGTGGTGGCTATAAAATCACTGTGTGTTGGGTCTACTTGCCACCACAAGAAAACCTGCATCACAGTGATTTAGTGAATTTGATAAGCTAGTTACCAACTCCGTTCTTATTGGTAGGGGATTTTAATGCCCACCATTCGTCTTGGGGATCTCCGACTAGGAACTCTCGAGGTGATCTTGTTGAGAGTGTAAGAACGGAACTAAACTTATGTCTGCTAAATGACGGCTCTCCTAACAGTAGTTACAGGCCTATATCACTTACAAGCATCTTGTGCAAACTACTGGAGAAGATGGTCAACCGCCGTCTTGTCTGGTACTTAGAACCTTCTTAGCAACGAACAATGTGGTTTCAGACTAGGGCGATCATCAGTTGACCAACTTAACTTTAGTTAGGCGATGATAACCTAAATAGGTTTTTCGCCTGGAAAGGGTACAACAACAAATACAATGCTAGCTCTGCATAGATGCTAATAATTGTGAAAGTGTTTCAAAAACCGGGTGCTTATATCCACTAATATAGGATACAACAACAAAATACAATGCTTGCTTTGCATTAATGTTAATAAGTTACAAGAAATTCTTAAACAAGTTACTTCCATCAATCCTATTGGCTATAAGGGTAAACATCTATAACTTACGGCAATGCAAGGTATATCTCTTGTCCCTAATGCATGTATTAACTAATTATCATTTGATAGTGAAAGATAAATATTAAGAAAATTAGTGCTTACTATTTCTAGTGCGCAATTTATACCCCTCTCTCAAGCTTTCCCTTGGAGGAGTTTGTCCTTTATAACAGGACTCCTACGCATATCGACTCCTTGAATCTGAAACAAAACAAGTTCCTATATAGCATCAGTTCAGCTCTGTATTCTAAAGTATAATGCTCCAAGGAAGCCTTTAGATTGGTAAATCTACCATTACTCTATTTGAGAATTAGTTTATAAAGATTACATGTTGCGAAAATGGCTCACTTTAAATATCTTAGTTGCAAGAACTGTCAACGGGTTACATTTAGCAACTACTGTAATTTTGTGTTGAGGTAGTTTAGATTTAAATGCGATAATTGTAATATACGCCTTCACAATACCATTAGAAATAATGGATCACAACAAATATATCTAATCTCTATAAAATGTTTTCGCAATCACGTCGCCATCATCAGTCACTATGGTACAGTGACTGTTGGTCACTAATGATTTCAGATTAGTCATCGGAAGATCTTTAATAATTTAAAACCCAAATCCGACACACGCAGTTCAAAACAAAATATAAAACAATTTATAATAATATTTCACTCCTTCTCTGGTCGCTGTGTGAGTATAGGAAAGGACAAAACACACTTATGTAAGTAAAAAACAATATATTACAAAGATGTCATGCATATTAAAACTACGTGACACGTGTCTCATAGAATATCTTGTGCAGCCATGAACACTAAGTAGAAAATATAAATTATTTAAAATAAAGTAATGTCACAGAATAATTATATTCAAGGGATCTCGTTCCTTCACGAAAGTAGGCCTAAACATTTCCATTAATAATTCCAAGTAAAATATATTTTCCATGGTTTAATTGATTTTAAATATTATCTCATATGAAAAACAAATATATAGGCAATAGCCTTAATAGGATTAGGGAAATGTATAAACGTGTAGGTATCTAACACACGGAAGGGGTAAGATTAAAAGCTGGCCCTAATACAGCTGCTATACCCTACCTTCTCAACGAAAAAGTGAGCTAAATTTGTCAAACTACAAACTCTATACCACATTTAAAGAACTAAAAACATGTTTATCCTATTTCAGGCTGTGAAAAGATATATAAATAAATGAAATTAAATAAATATTGAAATACCTCTGCGACTGGTATTTCTGTGTACATCGACATTTTGTCTAGATGGCGTTGAAGATGCCATTTCCCCAGGATCTGAAACAAAACAAGTTCACAATTAAAAACCCATTTTAAATAGAAGAATTTGCATTCATGCTTCTAAATACCACCTGTTTAGCGCGGTATTCTAAAGATATAGCGCCTTAAATATGGTTTTAGATTGTTGATGGTTGAAAGTTTGCTCTATGAGAATTAGTTTATATAAATGTTGAGAAAATTGGTAGGTTATTATGTACAGTGCGAGTAGGTCATTGATGATGTAAGCGTGGTTTCCGAAACAAGTTTAATGATACTAAACATTTCTGTTGTGATAATCGAGTATTAGTGTTTTCATGTAGGTTTTATAATACAATAAATGTTTCTCACAAGAAAGGCCCAAACAATGAAAAACAAAATAAAGAACAATTTCTCTAGATTTTCACCAGCTGTCTGATCAAATTCTTAACCATAAGGAACCTTATTCCTTATTGGAAACTAAATTTAAAAGTATTATTAAGAAAATAATATTTATTGTAATTTACCTCAATTTAAATATTTTATGGTATGAAGTACAAAACGTTGGACTAGGAAATTGCCATAAACCTCCATGTCTGTAACACAGAGTAGATTTTAGCCCCTGTACCTACTTGAAAAAGCAACGCCAAAATTATATTACAAGGCCATTTATTTTCTGACGTAGGTCTACGCTAAAATGCAGAAAAATTACTGTGATAAAATAATAGTGTGCAAAATATTAATTTCGAGCTCCTAAAATGTGTTTTCCAAAATGTATATACGAATGTAAGAATATGTGGCGAAATGCGCCAACTGTGGTGGTGACCACCCAGCGCGATCCTACAACTGTCTCCTACCTTTAAGGAAGAGAAAGCTATCCTAGGCATCATGGCGAAAGACAAGCTGTCGTTTCCAGAGGCCAAAAAACTCTGGTTAATTTACCTAACACTTGAAAAAGAATTTACATCTATTAAAGATTGCCCAAATAGCTCGTCAAACGTTTTTGGAGTTTGTACTGGTTCTAAAACAGAAAAATCATTAACGATTTCTTAAATGTAAATGAAACTTCTCAAAAATTATTAAGTCATGCCTAGTTAAAATCCTAATAATAGATACATGAGACATATTTTTGACAAAATAGCAATTCTTTAAGATTTGATGTTTTAAATTTTTTTTCTTGATAACAGGCGAATCACAATTAAATACTCTATCGATCACAAAAAACTCTATCGATCCACTCAGCCAAAGGCAGACAGTAAGACTTATGCCGCTACCCTGACCGCTTCAAAATCGTCTTGTACCAACTGTGCTGAGCTGTCCAAAAAGATTGAAGCTCTAACTGAACAAGTGTCTCGCCTTTTGTGCTTAGTCACAAATGGTCCGTCTTTAAATTTGGTACAACCTGCAGCAACGGATAGTGTTTTACCTCGTGTACCTATTTCTTCCACTAGGGGGATTGGAGCACGAAGTAAATCACTAAGCGAGCCTTGTGTTTCTGTGCAGAAGATATTATCAACGGGTAGTAAACCTTCGGTGCAGAAGACGTTGGAAAAATCACAATACTCTGGACGTTATTTATCGTCAGGAGTTATTGCAGATTCAAGAAACTCACCAACACACTGTGACTATATTCACAGACGGTTCAAAACTGGACAATGGGATAGGTTGTGCATTTTATATGGAAGGACAAACTTTCACTTACGGATTGCCCTCAGCCTGTAGTGCTTTTACTGCAGAACTTTATGCAATTTTCCAAGCTTTAAGATCAATTCCGTCTGCAAAATCTAAATATCTTGTGTGTTGTGATTCCAAAAGTGCTCTCCAGGCTATTCAGGAAATGTACACTAAGAACCCTTTAGTTGGAGACATCTTGTGCTCTATATACAGGCTCCAATTACGAGGTGTCATTTCTCTGGGTGCCTGGTCACTGTGGAATATTCGGAAACACTAAAGCAGATGAAGGTGCAAAATTAGCTACAGGTATGTTGCCATCGACACAACGTGTGATGGCATCAGATTTTGTATGCAAAGTTAAAACTACACTATTCTCTGTTTGGAATGAAGAATGGCAAAATGTAAATAGAAACAAGCTGAGGGACATCAAAAATACCGTCCGACCATGGAGGACATCTGTTCGTTCGAATCGTAGGGAGGAAGTGGTGGCTATAAAATCACTGTGTGTTGGGTCTACTTGCCACCACAAGAAAACCTGCATCACAGTGATTTAGTGAATTTGATAAGCTAGTTACCAACTCCGTTCTTATTGGTAGGGGATTTTAATGCCCACCATTCGTCTTGGGGATCTCCGACTAGGAACTCTCGAGGTGATCTTGTTGAGAGTGTAAGAACGGAACTAAACTTATGTCTGCTAAATGACGGCTCTCCTAACAGTAGTTACAGGCCTATATCACTTACAAGCATCTTGTGCAAACTACTGGAGAAGATGGTCAACCGCCGTCTTGTCTGGTACTTAGAACCTTCTTAGCAACGAACAATGTGGTTTCAGACTAGGGCGATCATCAGTTGACCAACTTAACTTTAGTTAGGCGATGATAACCTAAATAGGTTTTTCGCCTGGAAAGGGTACAACAACAAATACAATGCTAGCTCTGCATAGATGCTAATAATTGTGAAAGTGTTTCAAAAACCGGGTGCTTATATCCACTAATATAGGATACAACAACAAAATACAATGCTTGCTTTGCATTAATGTTAATAAGTTACAAGAAATTCTTAAACAAGTTACTTCCATCAATCCTATTGGCTATAAGGGTAAACATCTATAACTTACGGCAATGCAAGGTATATCTCTTGTCCCTAATGCATGTATTAACTAATTATCATTTGATAGTGAAAGATAAATATTAAGAAAATTAGTGCTTACTATTTCTAGTGCGCAATTTATACCCCTCTCTCAAGCTTTCCCTTGGAGGAGTTTGTCCTTTATAACAGGACTCCTACGCATATCGACTCCTTGAATCTGAAACAAAACAAGTTCCTATATAGCATCAGTTCAGCTCTGTATTCTAAAGTATAATGCTCCAAGGAAGCCTTTAGATTGGTAAATCTACCATTACTCTATTTGAGAATTAGTTTATAAAGATTACATGTTGCGAAAATGGCTCACTTTAAATATCTTAGTTGCAAGAACTGTCAACGGGTTACATTTAGCAACTACTGTAATTTTGTGTTGAGGTAGTTTAGATTTAAATGCGATAATTGTAATATACGCCTTCACAATACCATTAGAAATAATGGATCACAACAAATATATCTAATCTCTATAAAATGTTTTCGCAATCACGTCGCCATCATCAGTCACTATGGTACAGTGACTGTTGGTCACTAATGATTTCAGATTAGTCATCGGAAGATCTTTAATAATTTAAAACCCAAATCCGACACACGCAGTTCAAAACAAAATATAAAACAATTTATAATAATATTTCACTCCTTCTCTGGTCGCTGTGTGAGTATAGGAAAGGACAAAACACACTTATGTAAGTAAAAAACAATATATTACAAAGATGTCATGCATATTAAAACTACGTGACACGTGTCTCATAGAATATCTTGTGCAGCCATGAACACTAAGTAGAAAATATAAATTATTTAAAATAAAGTAATGTCACAGAATAATTATATTCAAGGGATCTCGTTCCTTCACGAAAGTAGGCCTAAACATTTCCATTAATAATTCCAAGTAAAATATATTTTCCATGGTTTAATTGATTTTAAATATTATCTCATATGAAAAACAAATATATAGGCAATAGCCTTAATAGGATTAGGGAAATGTATAAACGTGTAGGTATCTAACACACGGAAGGGGTAAGATTAAAAGCTGGCCCTAATACAGCTGCTATACCCTACCTTCTCAACGAAAAAGTGAGCTAAATTTGTCAAACTACAAACTCTATACCACATTTAAAGAACTAAAAACATGTTTATCCTATTTCAGGCTGTGAAAAGATATATAAATAAATGAAATTAAATAAATATTGAAATACCTCTGCGACTGGTATTTCTGTGTACATCGACATTTTGTCTAGATGGCGTTGAAGATGCCATTTCCCCAGGATCTGAAACAAAACAAGTTCACAATTAAAAACCCATTTTAAATAGAAGAATTTGCATTCATGCTTCTAAATACCACCTGTTTAGCGCGGTATTCTAAAGATATAGCGCCTTAAATATGGTTTTAGATTGTTGATGGTTGAAAGTTTGCTCTATGAGAATTAGTTTATATAAATGTTGAGAAAATTGGTAGGTTATTATGTACAGTGCGAGTAGGTCATTGATGATGTAAGCGTGGTTTCCGAAACAAGTTTAATGATACTAAACATTTCTGTTGTGATAATCGAGTATTAGTGTTTTCATGTAGGTTTTATAATACAATAAATGTTTCTCACAAGAAAGGCCCAAACAATGAAAAACAAAATAAAGAACAATTTCTCTAGATTTTCACCAGCTGTCTGATCAAATTCTTAACCATAAGGAACCTTATTCCTTATTGGAAACTAAATTTAAAAGTATTATTAAGAAAATAATATTTATTGTAATTTACCTCAATTTAAATATTTTATGGTATGAAGTACAAAACGTTGGACTAGGAAATTGCCATAAACCTCCATGTCTGTAACACAGAGTAGATTTTAGCCCCTGTACCTACTTGAAAAAGCAACGCCAAAATTATATTACAAGGCCATTTATTTTCTGACGTAGGTCTACGCTAAAATGCAGAAAAATTACTGTGATAAAATAATAGTGTGCAAAATATTAATTTCGAGCTCCTAAAATGTGTTTTCCAAAATGTATATACGAATGTAAGAATATGTGGCGAAATGCGCCAACTGTGGTGGTGACCACCCAGCGCGATCCTACAACTGTCTCCTACCTTTAAGGAAGAGAAAGCTATCCTAGGCATCATGGCGAAAGACAAGCTGTCGTTTCCAGAGGCCAAAAAACTCTGGTTAATTTACCTAACACTTGAAAAAGAATTTACATCTATTAAAGATTGCCCAAATAGCTCGTCAAACGTTTTTGGAGTTTGTACTGGTTCTAAAACAGAAAAATCATTAACGATTTCTTAAATGTAAATGAAACTTCTCAAAAATTATTAAGTCATGCCTAGTTAAAATCCTAATAATAGATACATGAGACATATTTTTGACAAAATAGCAATTCTTTAAGATTTGATGTTTTAAATTTTTTTTCTTGATAACAGGCGAATCACAATTAAATACTCTATCGATCACAAAAAACTCTATCGATCCACTCAGCCAAAGGCAGACAGTAAGACTTATGCCGCTACCCTGACCGCTTCAAAATCGTCTTGTACCAACTGTGCTGAGCTGTCCAAAAAGATTGAAGCTCTAACTGAACAAGTGTCTCGCCTTTTGTGCTTAGTCACAAATGGTCCGTCTTTAAATTTGGTACAACCTGCAGCAACGGATAGTGTTTTACCTCGTGTACCTATTTCTTCCACTAGGGGGATTGGAGCACGAAGTAAATCACTAAGCGAGCCTTGTGTTTCTGTGCAGAAGATATTATCAACGGGTAGTAAACCTTCGGTGCAGAAGACGTTGGAAAAATCACAATACTCTGGACGTTATTTATCGTCAGGAGTTATTGCAGATTCAAGAAACTCACCAACACACTGTGACTATATTCACAGACGGTTCAAAACTGGACAATGGGATAGGTTGTGCATTTTATATGGAAGGACAAACTTTCACTTACGGATTGCCCTCAGCCTGTAGTGCTTTTACTGCAGAACTTTATGCAATTTTCCAAGCTTTAAGATCAATTCCGTCTGCAAAATCTAAATATCTTGTGTGTTGTGATTCCAAAAGTGCTCTCCAGGCTATTCAGGAAATGTACACTAAGAACCCTTTACTTGGAGACATCTTGTGCTCTATATACAGGCTCCAATTACGAGGTGTCATTTCTCTGGGTGCCTGGTCACTGTGGAATATTCGGAAACACTAAAGCAGATGAAGGTGCAAAATTAGCTACAGGTATGTTGCCATCGACACAACGTGTGATGGCATCAGATTTTGTATGCAAAGTTAAAACTACACTATTCTCTGTTTGGAATGAAGAATGGCAAAATGTAAATAGAAACAAGCTGAGGGACATCAAAAATACCGTCCGACCATGGAGGACATCTGTTCGTTCGAATCGTAGGGAGGAAGTGGTGGCTATAAAATCACTGTGTGTTGGGTCTACTTGCCACCACAAGAAAACCTGCATCACAGTGATTTAGTGAATTTGATAAGCTAGTTACCAACTCCGTTCTTATTGGTAGGGGATTTTAATGCCCACCATTCGTCTTGGGGATCTCCGACTAGGAACTCTCGAGGTGATCTTGTTGAGAGTGTAAGAACGGAACTAAACTTATGTCTGCTAAATGACGGCTCTCCTAACAGTAGTTACAGGCCTATATCACTTACAAGCATCTTGTGCAAACTACTGGAGAAGATGGTCAACCGCCGTCTTGTCTGGTACTTAGAACCTTCTTAGCAACGAACAATGTGGTTTCAGACTAGGGCGATCATCAGTTGACCAACTTAACTTTAGTTAGGCGATGATAACCTAAATAGGTTTTTCGCCTGGAAAGGGTACAACAACAAATACAATGCTAGCTCTGCATAGATGCTAATAATTGTGAAAGTGTTTCAAAAACCGGGTGCTTATATCCACTAATATAGGATACAACAACAAAATACAATGCTTGCTTTGCATTAATGTTAATAAGTTACAAGAAATTCTTAAACAAGTTACTTCCATCAATCCTATTGGCTATAAGGGTAAACATCTATAACTTACGGCAATGCAAGGTATATCTCTTGTCCCTAATGCATGTATTAACTAATTATCATTTGATAGTGAAAGATAAATATTAAGAAAATTAGTGCTTACTATTTCTAGTGCGCAATTTATACCCCTCTCTCAAGCTTTCCCTTGGAGGAGTTTGTCCTTTATAACAGGACTCCTACGCATATCGACTCCTTGAATCTGAAACAAAACAAGTTCCTATATAGCATCAGTTCAGCTCTGTATTCTAAAGTATAATGCTCCAAGGAAGCCTTTAGATTGGTAAATCTACCATTACTCTATTTGAGAATTAGTTTATAAAGATTACATGTTGCGAAAATGGCTCACTTTAAATATCTTAGTTGCAAGAACTGTCAACGGGTTACATTTAGCAACTACTGTAATTTTGTGTTGAGGTAGTTTAGATTTAAATGCGATAATTGTAATATACGCCTTCACAATACCATTAGAAATAATGGATCACAACAAATATATCTAATCTCTATAAAATGTTTTCGCAATCACGTCGCCATCATCAGTCACTATGGTACAGTGACTGTTGGTCACTAATGATTTCAGATTAGTCATCGGAAGATCTTTAATAATTTAAAACCCAAATCCGACACACGCAGTTCAAAACAAAATATAAAACAATTTATAATAATATTTCACTCCTTCTCTGGTCGCTGTGTGAGTATAGGAAAGGACAAAACACACTTATGTAAGTAAAAAACAATATATTACAAAGATGTCATGCATATTAAAACTACGTGACACGTGTCTCATAGAATATCTTGTGCAGCCATGAACACTAAGTAGAAAATATAAATTATTTAAAATAAAGTAATGTCACAGAATAATTATATTCAAGGGATCTCGTTCCTTCACGAAAGTAGGCCTAAACATTTCCATTAATAATTCCAAGTAAAATATATTTTCCATGGTTTAATTGATTTTAAATATTATCTCATATGAAAAACAAATATATAGGCAATAGCCTTAATAGGATTAGGGAAATGTATAAACGTGTAGGTATCTAACACACGGAAGGGGTAAGATTAAAAGCTGGCCCTAATACAGCTGCTATACCCTACCTTCTCAACGAAAAAGTGAGCTAAATTTGTCAAACTACAAACTCTATACCACATTTAAAGAACTAAAAACATGTTTATCCTATTTCAGGCTGTGAAAAGATATATAAATAAATGAAATTAAATAAATATTGAAATACCTCTGCGACTGGTATTTCTGTGTACATCGACATTTTGTCTAGATGGCGTTGAAGATGCCATTTCCCCAGGATCTGAAACAAAACAAGTTCACAATTAAAAACCCATTTTAAATAGAAGAATTTGCATTCATGCTTCTAAATACCACCTGTTTAGCGCGGTATTCTAAAGATATAGCGCCTTAAATATGGTTTTAGATTGTTGATGGTTGAAAGTTTGCTCTATGAGAATTAGTTTATATAAATGTTGAGAAAATTGGTAGGTTATTATGTACAGTGCGAGTAGGTCATTGATGATGTAAGCGTGGTTTCCGAAACAAGTTTAATGATACTAAACATTTCTGTTGTGATAATCGAGTATTAGTGTTTTCATGTAGGTTTTATAATACAATAAATGTTTCTCACAAGAAAGGCCCAAACAATGAAAAACAAAATAAAGAACAATTTCTCTAGATTTTCACCAGCTGTCTGATCAAATTCTTAACCATAAGGAACCTTATTCCTTATTGGAAACTAAATTTAAAAGTATTATTAAGAAAATAATATTTATTGTAATTTACCTCAATTTAAATATTTTATGGTATGAAGTACAAAACGTTGGACTAGGAAATTGCCATAAACCTCCATGTCTGTAACACAGAGTAGATTTTAGCCCCTGTACCTACTTGAAAAAGCAACGCCAAAATTATATTACAAGGCCATTTATTTTCTGACGTAGGTCTACGCTAAAATGCAGAAAAATTACTGTGATAAAATAATAGTGTGCAAAATATTAATTTCGAGCTCCTAAAATGTGTTTTCCAAAATGTATATACGAATGTAAGAATATGTGGCGAAATGCGCCAACTGTGGTGGTGACCACCCAGCGCGATCCTACAACTGTCCTACCTTTAAGGAAGAGAAAGCTATCCTAGGCATCATGGCGAAAGACAAGCTGTCGTTTCCAGAGGCCAAAAAACTCTGGATAATTTACCTAACACTTGAAAAAGAATTTACATCTATTAAAGATTGCCCAAATAGCTCGTCAAACGTTTTTGGAGTTTGTACTGGTTCTAAAACAGAAAAATCATTAACGATTTCTTAAATGTAAATGAAACTTCTCAAAAATTATTAAGTCATGCCTAGTTAAAATCCTAATAATAGATACATGAGACATATTTTTGACAAAATAGCAATTCTTTAAGATTTGATGTTTTAAATTTTTTTTCTTGATAACAGGCGAATCACAATTAAATACTCTATCGATCACAAAAAACTCTATCGATCCACTCAGCCAAAGGCAGACAGTAAGACTTATGCCGCTACCCTGACCGCTTCAAAATCGTCTTGTACCAACTGTGCTGAGCTGTCCAAAAAGATTGAAGCTCTAACTGAACAAGTGTCTCGCCTTTTGTGCTTAGTCACAAATGGTCCGTCTTTAAATTTGGTACAACCTGCAGCAACGGATAGTGTTTTACCTCGTGTACCTATTTCTTCCACTAGGGGGATTGGAGCACGAAGTAAATCACTAAGCGAGCCTTGTGTTTCTGTGCAGAAGATATTATCAACGGGTAGTAAACCTTCGGTGCAGAAGACGTTGGAAAAATCACAATACTCTGGACGTTATTTATCGTCAGGAGTTATTGCAGATTCAAGAAACTCACCAACACACTGTGACTATATTCACAGACGGTTCAAAACTGGACAATGGGATAGGTTGTGCATTTTATATGGAAGGACAAACTTTCACTTACGGATTGCCCTCAGCCTGTAGTGCTTTTACTGCAGAACTTTATGCAATTTTCCAAGCTTTAAGATCAATTCCGTCTGCAAAATCTAAATATCTTGTGTGTTGTGATTCCAAAAGTGCTCTCCAGGCTATTCAGGAAATGTACACTAAGAACCCTTTACTTGGAGACATCTTGTGCTCTATATACAGGCTCCAATTACGAGGTGTCATTTCTCTGGGTGCCTGGTCACTGTGGAATATTCGGAAACACTAAAGCAGATGAAGGTGCAAAATTAGCTACAGGTATGTTGCCATCGACACAACGTGTGATGGCATCAGATTTTGTATGCAAAGTTAAAACTACACTATTCTCTGTTTGGAATGAAGAATGGCAAAATGTAAATAGAAACAAGCTGAGGGACATCAAAAATACCGTCCGACCATGGAGGACATCTGTTCGTTCGAATCGTAGGGAGGAAGTGGTGGCTATAAAATCACTGTGTGTTGGGTCTACTTGCCACCACAAGAAAACCTGCATCACAGTGATTTAGTGAATTTGATAAGCTAGTTACCAACTCCGTTCTTATTGGTAGGGGATTTTAATGCCCACCATTCGTCTTGGGGATCTCCGACTAGGAACTCTCGAGGTGATCTTGTTGAGAGTGTAAGAACGGAACTAAACTTATGTCTGCTAAATGACGGCTCTCCTAACAGTAGTTACAGGCCTATATCACTTACAAGCATCTTGTGCAAACTACTGGAGAAGATGGTCAACCGCCGTCTTGTCTGGTACTTAGAACCTTCTTAGCAACGAACAATGTGGTTTCAGACTAGGGCGATCATCAGTTGACCAACTTAACTTTAGTTAGGCGATGATAACCTAAATAGGTTTTTCGCCTGGAAAGGGTACAACAACAAATACAATGCTAGCTCTGCATAGATGCTAATAATTGTGAAAGTGTTTCAAAAACCGGGTGCTTATATCCACTAATATAGGATACAACAACAAAATACAATGCTTGCTTTGCATTAATGTTAATAAGTTACAAGAAATTCTTAAACAAGTTACTTCCATCAATCCTATTGGCTATAAGGGTAAACATCTATAACTTACGGCAATGCAAGGTATATCTCTTGTCCCTAATGCATGTATTAACTAATTATCATTTGATAGTGAAAGATAAATATTAAGAAAATTAGTGCTTACTATTTCTAGTGCGCAATTTATACCCCTCTCTCAAGCTTTCCCTTGGAGGAGTTTGTCCTTTATAACAGGACTCCTACGCATATCGACTCCTTGAATCTGAAACAAAACAAGTTCCTATATAGCATCAGTTCAGCTCTGTATTCTAAAGTATAATGCTCCAAGGAAGCCTTTAGATTGGTAAATCTACCATTACTCTATTTGAGAATTAGTTTATAAAGATTACATGTTGCGAAAATGGCTCACTTTAAATATCTTAGTTGCAAGAACTGTCAACGGGTTACATTTAGCAACTACTGTAATTTTGTGTTGAGGTAGTTTAGATTTAAATGCGATAATTGTAATATACGCCTTCACAATACCATTAGAAATAATGGATCACAACAAATATATCTAATCTCTATAAAATGTTTTCGCAATCACGTCGCCATCATCAGTCACTATGGTACAGTGACTGTTGGTCACTAATGATTTCAGATTAGTCATCGGAAGATCTTTAATAATTTAAAACCCAAATCCGACACACGCAGTTCAAAACAAAATATAAAACAATTTATAATAATATTTCACTCCTTCTCTGGTCGCTGTGTGAGTATAGGAAAGGACAAAACACACTTATGTAAGTAAAAAACAATATATTACAAAGATGTCATGCATATTAAAACTACGTGACACGTGTCTCATAGAATATCTTGTGCAGCCATGAACACTAAGTAGAAAATATAAATTATTTAAAATAAAGTAATGTCACAGAATAATTATATTCAAGGGATCTCGTTCCTTCACGAAAGTAGGCCTAAACATTTCCATTAATAATTCCAAGTAAAATATATTTTCCATGGTTTAATTGATTTTAAATATTATCTCATATGAAAAACAAATATATAGGCAATAGCCTTAATAGGATTAGGGAAATGTATAAACGTGTAGGTATCTAACACACGGAAGGGGTAAGATTAAAAGCTGGCCCTAATACAGCTGCTATACCCTACCTTCTCAACGAAAAAGTGAGCTAAATTTGTCAAACTACAAACTCTATACCACATTTAAAGAACTAAAAACATGTTTATCCTATTTCAGGCTGTGAAAAGATATATAAATAAATGAAATTAAATAAATATTGAAATACCTCTGCGACTGGTATTTCTGTGTACATCGACATTTTGTCTAGATGGCGTTGAAGATGCCATTTCCCCAGGATCTGAAACAAAACAAGTTCACAATTAAAAACCCATTTTAAATAGAAGAATTTGCATTCATGCTTCTAAATACCACCTGTTTAGCGCGGTATTCTAAAGATATAGCGCCTTAAATATGGTTTTAGATTGTTGATGGTTGAAAATTTGCTCTATGAGAATTAGTTTATATAAATGTTGAGAAAATTGGTAGGTTATTATGTACAGTGCGAGTAGGTCATTGATGATGTAAGCGTGGTTTCCGAAACAAGTTTAATGATACTAAACATTTCTGTTGTGATAATCGAGTATTAGTGTTTTCATGTAGGTTTTATAATACAATAAATGTTTCTCACAAGAAAGGCCCAAACAATGAAAAACAAAATAAAGAACAATTTCTCTAGATTTTCACCAGCTGTCTGATCAAATTCTTAACCATAAGGAACCTTATTCCTTATTGGAAACTAAATTTAAAAGTATTATTAAGAAAATAATATTTATTGTAATTTACCTCAATTTAAATATTTTATGGTATGAAGTACAAAACGTTGGACTAGGAAATTGCCATAAACCTCCATGTCTGTAACACAGAGTAGATTTTAGCCCCTGTACCTACTTGAAAAAGCAACGCCAAAATTATATTACAAGGCCATTTATTTTCTGACGTAGGTCTACGCTAAAATGCAGAAAAATTACTGTGATAAAATAATAGTGTGCAAAATATTAATTTCGAGCTCCTAAAATGTGTTTTCCAAAATGTATATACGAATGTAAGAATATGTGGCGAAATGCGCCAACTGTGGTGGTGACCACCCAGCGCGATCCTACAACTGTCCTACCTTTAAGGAAGAGAAAGCTATCCTAGGCATCATGGCGAAAGACAAGCTGTCGTTTCCAGAGGCCAAAAAACTCTGGATAATTTACCTAACACTTGAAAAAGAATTTACATCTATTAAAGATTGCCCAAATAGCTCGTCAAACGTTTTTGGAGTTTGTACTGGTTCTAAAACAGAAAAATCATTAACGATTTCTTAAATGTAAATGAAACTTCTCAAAAATTATTAAGTCATGCCTAGTTAAAATCCTAATAATAGATACATGAGACATATTTTTGACAAAATAGCAATTCTTTAAGATTTGATGTTTTAAATTTTTTTCCTTGATAACAGGCGAATCACAATTAAATACTCTATCGATCACAAAAAACTCTATCGATCCACTCAGCCAAAGGCAGACAGTAAGACTTATGCCGCTACCCTGACCGCTTCAAAATCGTCTTGTACCAACTGTGCTGAGCTGTCCAAAAAGATTGAAGCTCTAACTGAACAAGTGTCTCGCCTTTTGTGCTTAGTCACAAATGGTCCGTCTTTAAATTTGGTACAACCTGCAGCAACGGATAGTGTTTTACCTCGTGTACCTATTTCTTCCACTAGGGGGATTGGAGCACGAAGTAAATCACTAAGCGAGCCTTGTGTTTCTGTGCAGAAGATATTATCAACGGGTAGTAAACCTTCGGTGCAGAAGACGTTGGAAAAATCACAATACTCTGGACGTTATTTATCGTCAGGAGTTATTGCAGATTCAAGAAACTCACCAACACACTGTGACTATATTCACAGACGGTTCAAAACTGGACAATGGGATAGGTTGTGCATTTTATATGGAAGGACAAACTTTCACTTACGGATTGCCCTCAGCCTGTAGTGCTTTTACTGCAGAACTTTATGCAATTTTCCAAGCTTTAAGATCAATTCCGTCTGCAAAATCTAAATATCTTGTGTGTTGTGATTCCAAAAGTGCTCTCCAGGCTATTCAGGAAATGTACACTAAGAACCCTTTACTTGGAGACATCTTGTGCTCTATATACAGGCTCCAATTACGAGGTGTCATTTCTCTGGGTGCCTGGTCACTGTGGAATATTCGGAAACACTAAAGCAGATGAAGGTGCAAAATTAGCTACAGGTATGTTGCCATCGACACAACGTGTGATGGCATCAGATTTTGTATGCAAAGTTAAAACTACACTATTCTCTGTTTGGAATGAAGAATGGCAAAATGTAAATAGAAACAAGCTGAGGGACATCAAAAATACCGTCCGACCATGGAGGACATCTGTTCGTTCGAATCGTAGGGAGGAAGTGGTGGCTATAAAATCACTGTGTGTTGGGTCTACTTGCCACCACAAGAAAACCTGCATCACAGTGATTTAGTGAATTTGATAAGCTAGTTACCAACTCCGTTCTTATTGGTAGGGGATTTTAATGCCCACCATTCGTCTTGGGGATCTCCGACTAGGAACTCTCGAGGTGATCTTGTTGAGAGTGTAAGAACGGAACTAAACTTATGTCTGCTAAATGACGGCTCTCCTAACAGTAGTTACAGGCCTATATCACTTACAAGCATCTTGTGCAAACTACTGGAGAAGATGGTCAACCGCCGTCTTGTCTGGTACTTAGAACCTTCTTAGCAACGAACAATGTGGTTTCAGACTAGGGCGATCATCAGTTGACCAACTTAACTTTAGTTAGGCGATGATAACCTAAATAGGTTTTTCGCCTGGAAAGGGTACAACAACAAATACAATGCTAGCTCTGCATAGATGCTAATAATTGTGAAAGTGTTTCAAAAACCGGGTGCTTATATCCACTAATATAGGATACAACAACAAAATACAATGCTTGCTTTGCATTAATGTTAATAAGTTACAAGAAATTCTTAAACAAGTTACTTCCATCAATCCTATTGGCTATAAGGGTAAACATCTATAACTTACGGCAATGCAAGGTATATCTCTTGTCCCTAATGCATGTATTAACTAATTATCATTTGATAGTGAAAGATAAATATTAAGAAAATTAGTGCTTACTATTTCTAGTGCGCAATTTATACCCCTCTCTCAAGCTTTCCCTTGGAGGAGTTTGTCCTTTATAACAGGACTCCTACGCATATCGACTCCTTGAATCTGAAACAAAACAAGTTCCTATATAGCATCAGTTCAGCTCTGTATTCTAAAGTATAATGCTCCAAGGAAGCCTTTAGATTGGTAAATCTACCATTACTCTATTTGAGAATTAGTTTATAAAGATTACATGTTGCGAAAATGGCTCACTTTAAATATCTTAGTTGCAAGAACTGTCAACGGGTTACATTTAGCAACTACTGTAATTTTGTGTTGAGGTAGTTTAGATTTAAATGCGATAATTGTAATATACGCCTTCATAATACCATTAGAAATAATGGATCACAACAAATATATCTAATCTCTATAAAATGTTTTCGCAATCACGTCGCCATCATCAGTCACTATGGTACAGTGACTGTTGGTCACTAATGATTTCAGATTAGTCATCGGAAGATCTTTAATAATTTAAAACCCAAATCCGACACACGCAGTTCAAAACAAAATATAAAACAATTTATAATAATATTTCACTCCTTCTCTGGTCGCTGTGTGAGTATAGGAAAGGACAAAACACACTTATGTAAGTAAAAAACAATATATTACAAAGATGTCATGCATATTAAAACTACGTGACACGTGTCTCATAGAATATCTTGTGCAGCCATGAACACTAAGTAGAAAATATAAATTATTTAAAATAAAGTAATGTCACAGAATAATTATATTCAAGGGATCTCGTTCCTTCACGAAAGTAGGCCTAAACATTTCCATTAATAATTCCAAGTAAAATATATTTTCCATGGTTTAATTGATTTTAAATATTATCTCATATGAAAAACAAATATATAGGCAATAGCCTTAATAGGATTAGGGAAATGTATAAACGTGTAGGTATCTAACACACGGAAGGGGTAAGATTAAAAGCTGGCCCTAATACAGCTGCTATACCCTACCTTCTCAACGAAAAAGTGAGCTAAATTTGTCAAACTACAAACTCTATACCACATTTAAAGAACTAAAAACATGTTTATCCTATTTCAGGCTGTGAAAAGATATATAAATAAATGAAATTAAATAAATATTGAAATACCTCTGCGACTGGTATTTCTGTGTACATCGACATTTTGTCTAGATGGCGTTGAAGATGCCATTTCCCCAGGATCTGAAACAAAACAAGTTCACAATTAAAAACCCATTTTAAATAGAAGAATTTGCATTCATGCTTCTAAATACCACCTGTTTAGCGCGGTATTCTAAAGATATAGCGCCTTAAATATGGTTTTAGATTGTTGATGGTTGAAAGTTTGCTCTATGAGAATTAGTTTATATAAATGTTGAGAAAATTGGTAGGTTATTATGTACAGTGCGAGTAGGTCATTGATGATGTAAGCGTGGTTTCCGAAACAAGTTTAATGATACTAAACATTTCTGTTGTGATAATCGAGTATTAGTGTTTTCATGTAGGTTTTATAATACAATAAATGTTTCTCACAAGAAAGGCCCAAACAATGAAAAACAAAATAAAGAACAATTTCTCTAGATTTTCACCAGCTGTCTGATCAAATTCTTAACCATAAGGAACCTTATTCCTTATTGGAAACTAAATTTAAAAGTATTATTAAGAAAATAATATTTATTGTAATTTACCTCAATTTAAATATTTTATGGTATGAAGTACAAAACGTTGGACTAGGAAATTGCCATAAACCTCCATGTCTGTAACACAGAGTAGATTTTAGCCCCTGTACCTACTTGAAAAAGCAACGCCAAAATTATATTACAAGGCCATTTATTTTCTGACGTAGGTCTACGCTAAAATGCAGAAAAATTACTGTGATAAAATAATAGTGTGCAAAATATTAATTTCGAGCTCCTAAAATGTGTTTTCCAAAATGTATATACGAATGTAAGAATATGTGGCGAAATGCGCCAACTGTGGTGGTGACCACCCAGCGCGATCCTACAACTGTCCTACCTTTAAGGAAGAGAAAGCTATCCTAGGCATCATGGCGAAAGACAAGCTGTCGTTTCCAGAGGCCAAAAAACTCTGGATAATTTACCTAACACTTGAAAAAGAATTTAC